>JUJX01000233.1:0-84970 GCA_000800745.1 Diaporthe longicolla | reverse complement strand
GTGGGCGATTTAGGTAGGCCGAACCAGGGGCTAGGCCGGATGTGGGCAGGGCACCGGGTAGGGCACCTTGGAGCGACTATTTAATACTAATCTATAATAAGAAGATTTGAAGTTGTAAGTAGGTTCTAGTCCTGGGGGTTGTGTACTGGAGCAGATTATATTGGCAGTCTACAGGGTACGGCGGCATGTCAGGGCTACTGTAGATTAAGTTCAGAGGCTGCGTATAATCAAAACTTCTGGCCGAAGAAAGCCCAGGGGGAGATGCGACGCGCAATGAGAGTTGAAGTGAGATGTGAAATTCGATACAGTCAAAAGTAGCTTTACGCCACTTCAGTTCCTTCTAGACTCCGAAAAGTCAGCTGTTGCAGCCCCCCTTTTTCTTTCAATCTGTCAACTGCCTGAGGGCAGTGATCATTTCATCAAAATCGTACACAATCCACCAGAATCTGCTTGTCATCCAATCGAGATAGCCCACCGTCATGGAAGACCAACAATTAAAAGACATCCGAGAAACGAATGAACACATTTGAATCCTCCAAAAACCACTCAAAACCAGCACACAATCCCCGCTGGAAGCTGATCACCCGTTTTAGCTGGAGAACAACCTCTTGAACATGCCCTTCAGACCACCAGAGCTCTTCTTCTTCTCGTCCTTGTCCTCCTTCTCGCGCTTTTCCAGCCTCGATTTGCGATGCTTGTCATCATCCTTGGTCTTCTTCCTTTCCACGGGCGCTGGAGAGCTGCTCTCATCGCGACGTGGCTGGCTCTCCTTAGCAGCCTTCGTAGACTCCTGCTCACGGGCCTTCTGCAGCTTCGCGTTGGACTGGTCGAGCGAGCGCCGGACGGCCTTGCTGGAGCGCGTGGTGCTGGAGCGCTTCAGCTCGACCGGTGGCGGGCGGGTGACATCCTTGGAGCGGCGGGAGGACGAGATGGTGTCCCTGTCCTTGGTAGAAGTAGACGCGGTATCGGCCGTGAGGGGGCCGCCGAAGCTGGAACCCATCTCGCTCCGGCCGTTCTTAATGTCAAAGAACTTCTTGCTTGGCGCAGCGGTAGACGCCTCGGGCCGGGCGGTGTTGGAAGGTGATGCCATGCTGTGGCGGGTAGAGCTGTGGCGTCGAGAGCTCCGGTGAGAGCGATCGGCTGACTGCGGTGCTTCGACCTCCTTCTCCTTGCCCTTGGACTCGGCAGCTGGTGAGTCAGCGTTCGCCCTCTCCTTCTCTCGTGCGAGCCGGCGCTCCTCCTTTCGCCTGTCGTGCTCGGCTTGTTCTTGTGGTGTGCGTTCGCGCCTGGAGCGAGAGCTGTGGCTGCCATGTGCGCTGTCGCCGGTGTCGTGGTGCCTGGGTGGCGTGCGCGGCACCTGGTCAGACTCTCGCTCGCCGTCTGCCCGATGCTTGTGAGTAGAGTGGCGATGGTGTGAGGACCTCGTGGTACCATCTTCACGCGTGCTTGGGCGGCTGGACCGCGACGAGTGACTGGCCCGGTGTTCTCTCGAACGTGGGGATTTTGGAAGCTTGTCATCAGCCTTTGGAGACTCCTTGCCTGTAGTTGGATTAGCGATGAAATCATAAGGAATGCTATTATCCGCAACCCTCGTACCCCTCCCGTCAACCTGCAATTTCGAAGGAGCGGTTGTTTCTCCACGTTGCTTCAAATCCTTGACGTGACCTGCCATCCGATCGCTGGTTTCGCCAAGCGTGTCTGCCGCGGCGCGAATAATGACTGCAGCAGCGACGACCTCTTCCGCCTGCTGAACACTCTGTCTGCTCATTCTCCTGGCGCTGCTTGCTCGACTCCTCTTTGAGGCTTCCTTGTCATTAGGGTCTGGCAAGACTATGCCGGGAGTGCTAACCCTGGGAAGGGGAGTTTTCGGCCGCCAGAGCTCATCGGTCTGGGTCGAGGAATCAACGCGCTTCAGGAGCACTGGTTTCTCGCCTGCATCTGAAGCAGCCTGCACCTGGTCACTGCCCGATGGCGGATCGACAATGGTGAATGATTCGGCCAGAGGCTGCTGTGACGAGACTTCCTCTGGGCTGTCAGGTGCTGATGAGATTGAGAGCACTTCGAGATCATTCTGACCTGTTGCTGATTCTTCCAATGTACCAGTAGCTTTGTCAGCTGTTTTAGGCCGTTGGATCTCGTCTGTGGACGCAGATACAACTACTATGTCGTCTTCGATGTTATCTTTGTCAGACGCGAGTTCATGAGCAACGACTCCAGCGGCAGCAGCGGCGACAACGGCAGCAGCGGCGATTTCAGCAGTTTCGATTTGATCGCCACCCGATGCCTCCTCAGAGGGCCCATCTGGAAGTGACTCTGCCGGATTGATTTCAGTGACAACTGGCTCTATGCTGGACTCTTGTGGTACCTGGTCTTGCTGATCGGTTTCCTTGGGGATAATTTCAGGCGAAGGTACCTCACAAGCTGAAGCCACCTCTGCAGCGGTAGGCTCCTCAGCAGTAGGCTCCTCAGCAGTAGCCTCTTCAACAGCAGGCTCTTCAGCAGTAGGCACTGGTGCAACAGGCTCAGTAGCAACAGCCTCTTCAGCGATGGCCTCTTCAGCGGTAGCCTCTTCTGGGGCGGGCTCTGTAGCAACCGGCTCTTCAGTGATATGTTCTTCGGTGACAGGCTCATCAACGACAGGCTCTGCGGCGACGGTGTCACCTGGACCAGCTTGAGCCTGAGATGGCTCGTTATCGGGAGCACCAGTTGCCGGTTCAGTAGCCTCTTGTGCGGCTGTTTCGGTACCGTCTTGCTGTGGCTCATCTTGAACGATGACCGATTCTGGCATTTTCGCAAGTTCAGCGTGATCCTCGGCCTGGCCTGCTAGTACTTCGAATGCCTCTTGCCCTTCCACATCACAGGAGGGTGCCTCGGCACCGGTTGCAAGTGGAAGTCTGGGTGTGGTCTGTCCAGAGCTTGGGTCATTGCTTGAGATGGGTACATCTTGTTTAGTCACGGTCTCGGAATCACCTTCAGGCTGATCCATAGCCGCTTCGGAAGAGGTGTCTGGTTTCGTGTCCTCATCGCTCTGCTCAGAGATGTCTTGGCCCTGCTCTTCGCTGTGATCAACAGGCTTTCCTTCGTGTATCGACGACGTTTCGATGTCACCCTGAGGTGGATTGTTGCCATCCAAATCGTTAGTCTTAGGTAGAGCCCGATCCGTGTCGCTTAAAGCCTCTTGGTTGTCTTCTGTATCCTCAGCCTGGTCTTGATCATGACCAGTTGCCGATGCCTTGCCCTCGAGAGCTTCAGCAGAGGTGTCTGTTGAACTCGTTTCCTCCGCAGTTGCTACGACTTGGTCATCCGTCATGATCTGATCTGTAACGACCTCATCATGCACATCGGCCTCAATTTGTGGCTCTGTAGGGTCCTCAGTAGACTGCGCATGTCCCAAAGCATGTTCGACCGACTCCTCCTCACTGGCTTGGGATGGAACAACGACGACTTCGGCATCATCATCGACTCCTTGACCCGCTTGGTCGAAGTTGGCCTGGACTGGAGTGTCGCCACCGTCCAACGAATCTGTCACGGTGGAGGGCTGTTCATCTGCAGGCAAGACGTCCGAGGACTCCAGTGAGGGTCCGGGTGCCTCTTGCTCAATTTGCGACCATTCCTCCACCATTGAAGACCCAAGCGATTCAGGGCCCACATCATCCGGAATGTCTATCGTTTGGCTTCCGAACGTCTCGTCAACGGCTTGAGCGCCCTCGACTTGGTTGGACCCATCCTGCGCATCGCCAGCCTCTCCAGACTCAGCGACAGGCGAGTTTGTGGTAGGCTCAGCGTCGTTGCTTGGATCGAAATTTGAGGCTGCAGGCGATAGGGGAGCTGGTTGCTCTTCGGTTTGAGAGACTGGTAGATCAGATGAAGGGTTGGCAGAATTGCTGGGAGACTGAGCTGACTCCACGAAAGTGCTCGGGTCAGGTGGCTCCGTCTGCGACACCATGTCCTCTTGTCCGTCTTGTTGGAGATCGAGTCCACGCTGGGCAATTTCTGAGTTATTTGCCTGCTCTGCAGTCGCACTATCTATGGCTTGCGGGTGTTCAGAACTGTCTGATTGTTCAGAGCTGGGTCCATTATCCCATTCCTTGAGATTTTCTGAGCTGCGAGATCTGTCCAAAACTGACTCTTCGATAGGTGACGCGCCGTCTAATTTATTCAGTTCTAATTCTTGTGCCACTTCTTCATGAACAATATTGTCCAGTTTCTCTTGCTGTGTAGGCGACCCGTTTTCCGATGACCGAGAGTCTATTGCGAATGCTGCAGGAGGCTCGTTGACAGTGGCAGAAGGAAGTGTCTGGCCATCAGCCTCTTGCTGCTCCACGTCGGTTTCTTGAATGCCAGGTTGCTCAACGCTGAACTCATCGCTGGGGTTTTCCAGGCTCGACTCTCCAGTGGCAGGCTGTTCAGTGCCGGAATCTCCAACGCCGGGTTGCTCAGCGATGGGCTCTTGAACTGCGTGTTCTCCCTTACTGGGTTCCCTGACATTGAGCTGCTCAGCGCTAATCTCCTCAGCGCTGGGCTCCTTCATGACAGGCTCTTCAATGGTGGGCTGTTCCGAATTTGATGAGTCGGCAACGGGCTCGTTGGTCTGTTGAGGCTCCTCTCCGACTTGTTCAACAGGCGATGTTGGGACGAGAGAGTCAGTGGCACGGCTCTCAGTCAAGGTAGGTGGTTGTTCCACACTGGTTGCGGTCTGGGAGTCGTCAAAAGCATCAGGGCTAGATGAATGGTCTTGCTCCATTTCGTCTGGCTCAACGTTCTCGGAAACTGGTTGTTGAAGCGATGTCTCATCTGTTGAACTCTTCTCGACTTGGTCTGCGGAAGGCTCTTCAAGCGTGGCATCTTCAGCTTGCGGTGATAGTAGTTGCGGTTCTGTGTGTTGCTCCAGTGCTTCCTCGAGCCCAGCAGGGTCAAGTTCTCGTGCTGCTTGCTTGGTTCCGGTGCTCGTTTCTGATTGCTGTTCACTCGAAAGAATGGGCTGGCTATCTTCAAGTGATTCTGGAACGACCGATGAACTCAGCGGCTCGTCAGACTCCTCTAAGTCTCCGGGCACCGGCTCGGCAACATGCCCATGCCCAGATTGAGTGGCGGTCTCTTTTTCGTCAGCATCTCCCATGACGGCTTCACTATCACGATCTCCCCGATCTTCATCCCCTACCCCCGACCCCAAAAGTACGCCCTCCTGCACGACGACCGGGTCATTGTCGTCTGCACTCACGGGCTCTGGCTCATCAGGCGACTCAAGGGTACCTTGAGCCCCAAGCACCATTAGCAAGCTTGAAGACCGCGTACGCACCGACGACCATGGACGCAAGGATAGTAAGCTTGCCTGGTGTTGTAGATGCCGCGCTTGGCTTGGCCACAACCTCATCCTTTACCACGACGTCCTGCTTAGAAGACTTGGCTGAAGACTCGGCACCGCTGGCAATAGAACGCTCGCGCAATTCATTGCTTTGAACGGCTTGCGGTTCTTGTTGATCTGATGTGACAGTGCCGTACTGTGATCCGGCAGATGGAGACTTGGAGGATTCAACAGTCGTAGCAGCATCGGGGGTAGGGGAGGAAGAACGTGGGGGAAGATCATGAGCTGAAGGCTCGCTGGGGATACCCTCAGAAATGTCCCGGACTGCGTTGTCCTGGGAGCTCTGGATGTCATTCTGGCTAGGATTGCTGGTTTCCGTCATCGACGCGGCGACCAAAGGTGATCCAGCTGCCGCGGCACCAGCTGCAATAGCTGGGAACTCGCTAGAGTCGACAGAGACAGGAGCGGCATCTTTTGGAGCCTCCTCTTCGGCTGTCTCTTGTGCAGAGTCAAGGACATGTCCATCGACTGTCGAAGGTACTGGTTGTTCCTCGTCGGAACCTGAAGCCTCGACGACAGGAGTTTCGTTGCTCGTCTGGTTGGGTATCGTGTTTTTTGTGTCTTTTGACGTCATTAAGTCATTATCATTCGATGTGTCGTCCACAGTCGTAACTGGAACATTTCCCGCGTCAAGTCCAGCACCGGTCTCTTCGGCCTGGGACTGAATATCCGTAGTCCCAGCAGGAACATCGCGACTTTTGGTTTCCTCCACGGCAGGCAGGTTTTCGTCGTCAAGATTTGAAGCAACATGGTTCTTCACATCATGGACATCGTCAATCACAGTCGGGGGGACCTCACCTTTGTCCGCTCCGTCCTCCAAAGCCACGACCGGCGCCTGTGTCTCTGCCGGCTTCTCGACTTCTGGCTCTGCAGCGCCCGTTGCTTCCTGGTCGGGCTGCGACTCAGATACCACAGCGGGGACCTTATGAATACATGGTTAGCAAAACTCCAGCACTTAGGGTGGGAGATTAGGAGGTTAGAAGGTAGGAGGATATAAGGATAAGAGGTGGGAAGGTGGGAGAGAGGAAATGTTTTGGATATTGTCAAAGGTAAGCAGATTTTGGGGGGGGGGTAAAGGTTAAAGCCTAGAAGATGATATGCAGATACTTTCGCGGACAGCAACGAAGGCAGAAAGCAACTCACCTCAACGTCAGCCTGCTCTGGCGCAGCTGTCTTTTCCTCAACCTTGGTCGCCTCATCGTTTCCTTGCACTGACTCATTTTCAGCTACTTCGAGCTTGTCGTCCACGGGCGCAGGCTCGATCTTGCTCTCTTCCTTGGGCTCCTCCTTAGGCTCCTCCTTGACCTCGTTCTCGACAGCAGTCTGAGGCTCAGGCTCGATCTTCGCCTCGTCCTTGACATCAACTGGAGCTTCAGACACTTCAGGCTGTTGGGGTGTCTCGGTGGCGGCCGTGGACCTCTCAACCACAGGGCTCTCCTCGGATGTGCTATCGGGCAGCGACTGCTTGGTCGAGTCTTCCGGAACCTCACTTTGAGGCACAGGTGCCTCAACGACGGCTTCTGGGGCATCTTGGACAGCGACCGGGCTTGATTCCACAATCTTTTCGAGGACTGGCTCATCTTTCTGAGCGGGCAGGTCCGCAGCCTTCTCGGCTTCTAATTCCGGCTCGGCCACGCCTGCATCTGTGGCAACGGGCGCGGACTCGTCTTCACTTGCTTGTTGCGCTGGCTGTGTCTCCTTTGATTCGCCGACAGGTGCCTCCTCGACGCTGGTTGGTGCCACTTCAACGTCCTTAGCCTCTTCGACTTGGGGCGCTTCTTCGACGGCAGTAGGCTCGGCTTCGATCGCTGGCGTTGAGTCCAAAGCCGCCTCTACAGCGGGCTTCTCCTCTACAGCGGGCTTCTCCTCTACTGCAGGCGCATCCTCGACAGCGCGCTTGTCTTCGACAACAGGGATATCCTCAGTCGTAGGCTGCTCGTCGGCTGCAGGCTTTTCTTCGTCAGAAGGCTTGTCGACGACAGCCTCAGCGGCAGGCTTCTCCTCAACTGTGGGCGCATCTTCAACAACAGGCTTTCCCTCGTCGGCAGGCTTGTCTTCGACGACGGGAATCTCGGTCGTAGGCTTCTCCTCTGCGATGGGCTTCTCAGCGGCAGGCTCCTCCGCGACGGAGGATTTCTCTCCGACAGCCTCCACGGCAGGCTTCTCTTCGACCACGGGCGTATCTTCAACAGCAGGCTTTTCCTCGGCAGCTTCAACCGCAGGCTGCTCCTCCACTGCAGGCTTGGATCCGACCTCAGGCTCTGTCTCGACCGCGGGAGCCTCTGTAGCCGCAGGCTTCTCCTCGGCCACAGGCTTCTCCTCAACAGGTGCGCTCTCGGAAGACGTCACTGGCTCGCTAGGTTGCTCAGGAGCCTGCACTTCCGCAGTAGGCTCGACGTCAGCGGCGGTGCTTTCCGAAACGATCTCCTTGGTCGTTTCAGAGGCCACAGGAGCGTCATCACTTGCTGGGGCGCTCTCGGTAGCTTGGCTCTCCTGGGCAACGCTTTCTGCTGGTGCACTTGGCTCTTCGACGCTCTGTTGGGCGTCTGCGGAGACAGGTGCTGGGCTCTCGGCAGTCTTCTCGGGAACTGCCTCGGCTTCTGGCGCGCTGCTGTCTTCCTTTGGCTCCTCAACGGCAGCTTGAGCCTCCGCGGGTGCCGGAGATGAGGCCTCCTCGGCCTGAGCTGGTAGGCTGCCATCCTTCTGGTCGCTTATCGGCGCCTCTGGCACAGCTGGCTCAGCGGCCTTGTCCTGGGAAAACTCCTTTGACTCGAGACCTGCCAACTCAGGCACAGGTGCCTGTTCGGTTGGTGCAGCTTCATCCTTAGGCGCGGGGGACTCTGAGGGCTCCTCGATAGCTACTGGAGTGGCTTCGACGACTTCTGGCTGCTCGGCGGGCGCTGCAGATGGGGTTTCCACCACTGCAGCCGATGCAGCCTCTGCAGAGTTGATTGGCGCCGCTTGCTCACTTTCCGTGTGCGCAGGCTGCTCTGTGACCCCGGGTGTGGGGGCGACGGCCTGCTCGATCTCTTTACTGGAGACATCCTGCTCGGACACGGACGGCTCTTGGGTCTCTGTAGGATTTGAGGCGGGAACGTCCGCTACCTTTTCGTTCTCCACCGGAGCAGGTGCCTCTTCCGTGGCTGGAATGTCCTTCGCAACCGCTTGTGAATCTGCGGTCTCGTCGGCGGAGGTTCCACTTGGCTCTTGGGCATGAACGATTTCGGAGTTTTTGGCTGGCTCGCTTGTTTCGACAGCTGCCGGAACGGCCTCGCTTTGAGCGCCCACGTCTTGGCTCGCCTCGATTGGTTGGCTAGGTGTGTCGTTCGAGGGAGTGGCATCTTCTTTGGTCTCGGAGGCCTCGACCTCTTTAGGAGCCTCAGCCTCGACTTCCTTAGGGGCGTCAACCTCTTCTGGTGCCTCGGCCTCATTGGGAACCTCTTCGACCTCTTTGGCGGCTTCAACCCCTTTAGCAGCCTCCTCGACCTCCTTGGGCACTTCGCTGGCCTCTGCAGAAACAGGCGCAGGGGCGGGCGTCTCGTCCTCTTTTGTCTCGGGAGCCTCAATTGTGCTCTCCTTCACCTCCACAGGGTCTTCCTTCGTCTCGAGAGGCTCGGCTGCGTCCTCTTTCGCCTCCGGCAGCTCGACAGGGGCCGCAGCTGCCTCCGGCTCCGGTGCTGCCTCCTGCTTCTCTTCGGCAGCGGCAGCGGCAGCGATGTCATTGCTGCTTTCTACCGGGGCAGAGACATCTGCGTTAGTCTGGGCTTCTTCGGCAACCGGCTCAGGGGCGCTGGGGGCGGTGCTCTCCGCAATGGGCTCAGCAGACGCTTCCGGCACTTTTGTGTCTTCCTGCTCGGCAGTCTCCGGCTCTTCGGCCTTGGCGGCCTCGACGGGAGCGGCGGGAGCCTCCTCGGCGGTGCCATTGACCGGCTCGGGGGCAGAGACGGGCTCAGGTGCGGGTGCGGCGTCCTGGACTGGTTCTGATACAGGCTCAGGAGCAGGTGTAGGTTCCTGAATTGGCTCAGGGGCGATCTCCTTCTCCTGGGTGCTGATTTGCGGCTCCGCAGCGCTGGGCTGCGGCTGTTGAACGCTGCTATCTTCTTGCGAAGCGAGCTCATTCGGTGGGGAAGTAGGAGGAGAGTTCAAGTCGTTCTTAGACTTGGACTTCTTCTTCTTCTTCTTGTTCTTGCTCTTGGGAGTAGCAGCCTGCTCGCCCTCACCGAGCTGGCCGAAGGGTGACGTGGGAGATACGGGCGTCATTGGGGGCTCCACCGGCGTCGACTCCCCGGAGAGAGCAGCAGCTTTCTTCGCCTTCTCCTTGGCCTTCTGCTTGGCCTTCTTGGCCTTGTTTTTGGCCGTCTTACTGCTGATGGGCGTTGTGCCCTCGGCAGGTGATGTGGGAGAGGCGAGATCGTCTCCACCGTTTACATTACCGGCCTCAGCAGAGTGTCCATCTAAACTGGCGTTAGAACGTGTATTATGTTGAGGGTTCATAGGAAATAAAACAAGATATCTTACTCTGGCCATCGACACCGTTGGCAGCTTCATCACTCTGCTCCTCGTCGGAGTCTGAGGGTTGAAAATACTCAACCTTTGAGTAGTCAGCTACCTGCACTTCGTGACTTGAATAATCCGTGAACTGGATCTGGGAATAGTCGACGTTTGTCCGCACGGGACAGTATTCGATGCTGTTATTTGGGAAACTCATACTGGTTTGACCGCGGGCTGGGGGGCCTGGTGGTCGGAGGAGGTGTCAAGAGAAGACAGGTCCTGGGTTTTAATGTCGTTCGCCATAAAGGTGACGCAACAAAATTGATCTTCCTGGTCTTGCAGATAGGTGCAGATGCAGATGCAGATGCAGGTCAGGTCAGGACAGTCAGTGCCCGAAGGGGTTCTTGCGTCTGGTGGGGCAGCAGCTTAGGTGACGGGTGAGTCGATTGGGTGGTGTGCTGTCACGAGGGTGTGCTGTCGTGGCACGCAGGCGAGGGGGATCAGACGGCGAACCTGAACTGATCTTTGGGTATATGGCAAAAGAAGCAATGCTGCAGACGCTTTACGACTGGTAGACGGTGTATGCACTAAAGGGAAAGAAAGTTTTGCAAGCTGCACAACTTGACTTGATATGCGGGCACCAGAGGTATATGCAGGACCTCTAGGCGTGACGGGACATGTACCGGATCAAACGACTTTTAATACGGTGAGCCCAGGAGGGAGATGCTTGCAAGGTCACCGAAGGGCAACAGGAGAGTGGTTGTTTTGAAAATTTGAGAGCACAATGTGTCGGTGGGACGTGGATGGGGTGTCCCCGGCAATAGGACGTTTGTTGAAAAATAGGCGCGAAGGGAAGAGGGTCCATCTGGTGCAATCGCGATGCCCCGCGGTGTGAAAGCCCACAGTTTCCACTTTTAAGAAAAACTTCCAAGGGCCTGTCAATGCCAACGAAATGATTCAAAATGGGGAAAGTTTGGGACGCCCACGACAGGCATTCTGCCGGGAATCGATTGGCCGGTGCGCGGTCGTGTCGTGACTGGCACTGGCGCCACGTCAAGACTCATCAACGAGAACCGAGGCAGACAAGCAGTGCGAATCAAAGTGCGGAAACGAAAGAGGTCTGTACTATAGCAAGCATAGCACGAGATTACCACGAGGGAAACCGCCCTGTGCAACGACGCCATAGATCCGGGGATGGGGGGGCGCCTGGCGGCCCAACATGCCCCCAAAGTCAGACTCATGCATGGAACGGGTCGTGGCATGTACTCTGAATCTGCAAGTCCGACTTCGAGGCGGCGGCATGTCACGGCAAGTACAGTGTTGTTGCCGTTTGCAGACCACTTGCAGTCTTCTGTACAAGCAGCCGCCGGGCGCCGGTGGACGTGGGATGGTAGGATGGCAGGATGGCATATCTGCCCCTCCACACCGCGGATGCATGTCGTCTACCCGCACTCAGGTACTGAGTAGCGCAGAAAAGAAGTCGAGCTATGCTCCTTGCAGGCAGAACGTGGCATGCCACCGCCCTTCTGGCATGTCATGGCTGCCTCGTCCTTTGACGGCTTGGGGCCCGAGGAAGGTTCCTGAACTTGCCGGGGTCTGTGCTGCTCGCCCAGCAATGGTTTGAGAGTCGTCAGGACGGCGGACTGGGAAGCCCAGGAAGCCCAGGAAGCCCAAACCACGGCCTGCACGGGAGAGCCATGTCGTGACAGGCATCAAAAGACGGCACAGGGTTACCAGGAAGTGTCAGTGGGTGTTGCGGTCGTCCAATCAAAAGACCCAGCCGCGCTGCAAGTGGCACGTCGGTTTGCAGATGTTCGACTTTTCCTGCGTGCTACGTGGCTCGCTAGCTGGGTAGTCGCTTGCAGATCCGTACTAAAGTGCGCATATCCTGTACGTTGCCGTCAAGGAGCTGACAGGACCGACGACAGGTGGGCGCCAAAACCTGAGCAACCCGAAGCTGCAGGCCTGAGTGATGACTGCAGCGGGTGAGCGGCTGGTGCGGCAGCCATGCACGAAAGGAAAGGTGAGGCGCGCCGTGAATCGGTTACCGTGTGGGTCGGGAGCATGAATCTACTGTGCGCATGCCCGGCGATATCTGGAGCCTTAAGCACGCCTCGGAAAGTTGCTCTCAAGCTGTTGTTCATGCGCACCGGACTGTGGGCGTGGTGCCGCCCTGGCTTCCTGGTCGTCTTGTTGATGGATCATCCTTCAGGTTTTGGTTCCCGAGGTCGCGGGTCTCCGGGAGATTTGTAAGGTACCCATGGGTTTGCAACACATCGGACGAGAGGGCTCTCATCGTCGGACGGCCTGACCGAGCGAGGGTCGCAGTCTGGCAGTACCTAAGTATGTTGCAATCACGGATGGTACGCCGGGGTCGACCTGAAGAACCGCTCCAAAGTGCAAGATGATTACTGAGATCCAACTTCAGATGAAATGTGTCGAGGTTGCATCGCGTCACCAGTGCTGATCTTGTGCACGAACACCCGTGTTGGATTTGGTAGTCGTTCTTGTACTGTATTCTGGCTGTTGAACGGGCGTGACCACAGATCAGAAGGTCTCCGTACGGGTCAGCTCCAAGGTAGGCGCTACTCTGATTCCCGGCCAGCCATGACAGCGGATCCAGGTACAGGTACTGGTACTCTTCGACCTAGTCCCGCCAGTTTTTGCTGTGGACTGCTCACCTGGCAGCCCGACAAAAACGAGTCTTCCCTGCCCCTCTTCACCATATTCCACAGTTCGCATTGATCACGAGTCGTCTTCTTCATTTCATTTCATTCCGCACCCAACACCAAGCACGCGAAGCTCGGTGCCCTATGAAAGATAACGTCCCACGCCTGCTTCATGCAGTGGGTCTTTGGCCTGGCTGATGATTCCGTACGAACTGTTTTATACTTGGGCCTGCCGCTGCTGTTCTGTTGACGTCTTGATGTCCTTACTCGTTGAACCTCCATCGCCTCGATACACATACTGTGGTATTGGCCTGTGTCGTGATGATACATTACGTGTAGCCACAGCTTGGCCAAGCGAACATGACACCCACTACCGGCTGCAAGACCGACTATTGACACAGCATGATGAACCAGGCCCACAGTCTGGATGCAGCATCTCCACTCCCCAACAGAAGGGGCCCGCCTGACTGGAAGGTCAGGCTGAGCAACTAAATGCTCTTTGCCGGCTGACAGCCTCGCATGCCAACCTGGAATTCGAACCAATAAGGACCAGTAAGATACTGAGACTAGACTTGGGTGCTGCCCAACTTGGATCCCTGACAGTAGCAGAGGCGAGGTTATACAACCGTCTGCTTAGGTTGGCAGTGACTCTATAGTGCTCTCCGCTAACACGTTTGGCATTTCAGTCTATGATGATGGGTCCTCCAAGGTTGTGTTCCTGGCTATGCAGCTTTTGGGCTGAATTGATACATTGTGATTTGTTTGCCATGAATATAGTACCTCATGCAGCCGTCCACATGGAATCTTGTAAGTCGGGCTGTCAAGCACGAATAAGCAGGCAGTACGACGGACCGTTCAATGTGGTTCGGAAATTGTATAGCTGGCTGCCTCCCTGCTGTCCCCTGATACCCTCGCAATCACGAATGCAGCCTCCTGTACGCCAACGCCCGTCGCGGAAGGATTCCCTGAAGCAGTTCTCCATGCCCGTCTGCTTTGGACAATCTTCTTGTCTACTTCTGTCACCAGGCCAAACCGTCTCTGGACATGCCCTCGTTATATGCTCCTGACACCGTATCTGCCCTCGCAGCCATCCGAGGCCTCTTACATGGCCATCTCGGCCTGCAGCTTCCGCAGCTCCTCCTCCTCGTCGTCCTCCTGTGCAACCGGTGTCTTGCCCTTGACTGTTCCATCTCGTCAGCAAATGCTGGCCCTTGCTTCCCGAAGGACAGAACTTACTATCTTGAGGTGCGGCGGGGACTCGCTGGATCTGATCGGACACTGGCACTGTTCCGGTCTTGAGCATCTGCTCGTCCAGCGACTCCTGCTGTAACTCGTCGAGCTCCGCCTCCAGCTCATCGTCGTCGATGGGTTCTCCGATTTGGTTGCTTGTAATGGCGTTGACGATCTCTTCGCTGAGCGCGTTTTGGTCCCGTAGCTTGTCCCTGGGTGAAAATAATGGTTAGTGATGTTCGCCAAACGTATGGGTGCATCAAAAGCAGTGGCAAACGGTGAGCTTGGAAGATGGCACGATGCGTACATTGTCTCGTCCACCTTCTCGGGCGTGAGCTTGCCGTGTATTTGCTTCATCGCTTCGCTGGCCTTCTCCATCGCCAACAGCGTTTCCTTGTTAATGTTGGCGGATTCGATGGCATTTATTTGTTGCTCTAACGTTCCGATCTGCGCTACAGTCTGCTCGAGGCTGTGCTCGTGCTGCTTCTTGCGTTTCAGTGCCGTCTTTGCGGCTGTCATGCGGAGGGGCAAGGTTAGCACGTGCAACCATGCAAGGCGCCCCGTTCGACCATGGAGTGGTTGCCCTCACCAGTCTTGTTGTTTGTGGAGACGTATTTCCGGGCCAGGCCATCTTGCTCATCCATCTGGTTCTGCAGGTGCTTCTCGCGCTTTTGCAGCATGTCGAGCTGCGACCGCAGCCCGAGGATGGCATTCTTGGGGTTGTTCTTCTGCTTCTGAGCAGAGGCCCCGCCAAACCAGCCCAGGCCCCAGCCAGACATGTTGCTTTGTTGATGTATCGGTAGGTATGAAAGGAGAAGATTCGAAAGGAGATGCGGCTAGGGAAGTTAAGCGTTGTGGTCGCTTATCGAGGGCGTTGGGGCGGAACGGAGGTGGCAGATGATCTAGGCCAGGACGCTGGGACTTGTCCGTAGATAGCGGGGTCAGGGACAGCAGCCGGGGGGTTGTCGCAGCCTGAGCCTTATACAGTCGGAATGTCGCCCAGCAGACGCCGTGAGGAGGTCGGCGCAAGAGAAGTCGTCGTCAGTTTCGATCGTTTGGCGAAGGCAGTCGAGATACCAGGGTGTTGGGTAGAAGCCTAAAGAAAGCACGAGGTATGATGCAAGCATAATTCGTCAGTGCTTGGCCTTGTGATGGCCCGCGCTAGTCAACAAGCAGCCCAAGACAGCCGCAGGCGTCCGGCATTTAGCCGCGGTTCGCTTAGTCATGGCTGCCCGATCGGTCGCTGCCTCTGCCTCTTCCTGCTGCCTGTGGGATGTGAGTCCATCCAGAATATCTACCGATATTGGGATTGAGGGTCCCAGGTTTCAATGCGACAGGATTCGTCATCAACCCCTCGCTTGACCTTGCTCGACACGCATTGCTACTATCCCTTTTTTTCTTACCGTCTTGTAAATATCAACTCCTGAAATGGACCCGCGACTCCAGCTGCAGCCTTCCGGAAGCCTGCCATCTGTTGTTGAATATTGAGATGTCCAGCACTCCTTTGCCATCCAAGCTCACGCTACTGTCCTCTCTCCCATCTCGGGAATTCGGCACCAAAGTGCGCTTTCTAGGATGGTATGTTCGCTGGAGAGCTCTTCCCAATTTTACAACCTCACTACCTATTTCTCTCATTCAGCCCGCTCACTCACGCTCCAACCGCCCCCTCTTGGGGGGTTACGTGGTTCCGATTGATCTTTGCCTCTAATTCAGAGGGTTTCAGTGTTGGTTCAAGGCCATGCCATCTAACAAAGATCACAGTGTCACATCTTATGCTGCTGGCTCGGGCCAACTTACTCTGCAGCACCGGTTCCCTAAGTCGACCGAGACCCAAGCATTGGTTGACGTGCGACTGCTGCTCGAGAAGCTCACGGCAGAGCAGACCTCGGTAGGCCAATGGGTTAATGTCATAGGCTACATAAATTCACCGCCGCCAGTATCGGTGGCTTTGTCTACCAAGCGCAAAAGGGGCCTTGCAGTGGTTCATGTGCAAGCACTGATGCTCTGGTCTGCCGGCTCTTTGGATATTGGCCGATACGAAACGTGTCTGGCAGATATTCACACCGCAGTTGAACCCCAAACGGGCTCAAGGACATCAAGAAAGACATGACGGTCCGCTGGGTAGCGCACGCCTTGAGTTTGATGATCACATGGCGCTCGGGAAGAGGCCTTGCGGCCCGGGCGAGCCATTTCCGTCAGCTTGGCTGGGCGTGAAGCAATCCTATCTGATAGGTAATGCGTGCCTGGGCGTGGTTACGCAGCCGGTGATTTGAGCACCTAGAGTCGCCAGCCAGTCCTTCAATTGCCGCCCTGCACTCAGAACGGAGCTGAGGCCCCAGAACAGGGCTGGGGAGGTGGGGGATGCCGACTTGGACGGGTTACCGTGAGTGTACGCGGCTGACTGCGCCGGTGATACCTTGACCGCTGCTGACACGGCACACAATCTCGTCAGAACATAGTGCAACGTAAACTATCCTGGCATCTTCAGAGAAATTTCATTCCGAATATAAGTCACTCATCAGTCGACTACCTACCGAAGTGCACAATTCGACGGGCCGCGCCCTCAAGACCTGTGCCGCTGTGATACGGCGCAGCCTCTGGACAAGTTCGCCTGCCCTTGCTGCACCTAGGCCGACTGACCAGATTCCATGCAGCCTAGCAGCCAGGCCTGGACTATTCTGAGGCTTGCACACCTATCCATCCACTCGAGAGTCCGGGCAAGAAGAGATTGGCAGAGATTTGAAGTCAGAATGTTGAGTCTAGAGGAAGCCCACGTCAAATTACACACCCTGGAACACAAATGATTGTTGCACAAGACCTGCGGCCGGCACACCACCCCCTGCATCATTGCTGTGAACTTGCACAAATGAGCTCGAGGGATGTCAGTGGTCAGCCAGGTCGGACCAAAATTTCTGTGACTATTGATTACTTACTGGTCCTCCTGCATATCGCACCTTCATTTGAATGGTTCATGCAAGCTCAGGTGGAAACGCAAGGTCTATTTGTGCCAGATGGCAGGCTGTCGCTGGCTCGGAACGTTCCTCCCACACCAAAACAAGAGCAATGCATTCACGCCGCTACGCCTGCGGTTCGCCCAACAATAATCACTTCCGAAATCAGCAGCACTGCCTTCGGTGGGTCCTGCAAGACGTTGTCGGGTCAACTCCCAGTCAGAAGTTGCCCCGTTCTCGTGCACGTGGTCGCGTCTGCGCTGGCAGCTCAAGTGCCTGCCACCTCGAGGCTCTGTGGCTGCGCTGAAGCTGCACCCAAACAACCGCCCCTCTCCACCACGCGGCTCAACATACCTTCAGACTGGACGTCATCGGCGATCATCGTACCCTCGATTGGAGTCTCTCCGTGGGTCCTCGTGCCTTCGACGGCTCGAGCTACCCTTGGAGATCACCACTGGTTGATGCAGTGGCCGCTTGAGAGGCTTCTTGCCTTCAGAGCCTGTCGAAGCTCTGCTTGCAGCTTGCCTCTCCCACATTTCCTTGGATTTTATGCAAATGTCGTCGATTTGCTCCTGGGTTCACGGTCAACAGCGTGGACAGCGTCTACACCACAGACATGGCGAGGCTCACATCTGACAGGCAGGGTCCTGGCGTTTGGATGAGGAACCCATCTTCGCCCTGTGCGCGGCCATGCTGTCAGCACGATTCTGGTTTTGAATCATCGCTGGTATGGAAACCGTACGTCTCGTGTGAACGGTCGGACCGTTGCTTCCGGTCCCAAGTCTGTTCAACAATAGAAGTCAGTATCACCACGGTGGGCGGAACTGATGGGGTCATCCCGCGCAGAAAGCGAGAGAGGGGAAGAGAGTGAGAGCGACGGAGGGAGCTTTTGCCGCCACGCCCCAAGTCGAAGCAAGGGGATCGGTCACGAGTCTCTCCTGAAGTTCACCTACAATATTGAAGTTCCGTTGTTATGACCTTTTTGTGAATGTCGAGATGGGGGATCCAGTATTTGTTCATATTGGGCGAGGACGACAACCGGGCTGCGCATCTGATACGGGAATCTCGGAGAAGATCGACAGACGCCTTTGAGTTTGTCGATCGTTGCAAATGTCAGGGGGTAATGGGTTTATTTATGTTTCCTATGCCTTTGGGTCTACCACCCATGGGCTTGACACCGGTGTGGGCGAGATTATGGACGCCGCAGCCTTGGTGGCATGGCAGGTCCGAGCTAGCAGAACTTGGTATCCCGCCTTCACCGCTGGGAGCCATGTCGACAGACTCGCTGACGGGGACGGTTTGCTGCATGAAAGACGTGCAGACATGCTAGGCGTAACTGCTTGCATGAAATCTCAAGTTTGATGGGATTTGATCCCTGCTCTTTGGATGCATTTAGTTGGCCGATCGTCCGCCTCACTTTCTCGCCCTAAAAGTACTCGCACACCAACCTCCCCATAGTCCACCCCTCTCTTGGCCTATAGATCTTCAATTTTAGGCACATAATATGCCACATATCGACAATTTTGAAACCCGAAGTAGGCTCCTGCCTAAGCGAGAGACGCAAGAGGCGATCTTGAGCGCTCAGGTGCTACAGATCAAATTCCCATGCAGACTCTCCAGGCACGGATCCAAATGTAGCTGTACAAGCCCTGCGGTGTGAGCAAGGGATATAAACATTGAAACATTGATGCAAAACCGTGTACTTTTTCACGTGTTTCTTGAGCTAACTTTTTGAATCCGCAACATCCGACCCCTAAATAGTGCTTGGGAGGCAGTCTTGTCATAGTCCATTTAACGTGCCCATCTCAAAGCTCAGTATGAGCACAAGAGATTCCAACCACCTTTCCCCACCGCAACGTCTTGTCTCCCAAATAAATCATGACGTACCCCTCAGAAAGTTGCGCCATCAAAAGTCAAAAAGTTGATCGTCGCAGTTGGAGAAAGCATTTCGACCCTTAATTCCTGCCCGGCAACCCCTCGAAGTTGGCTTAGACACCCTCCACCCGCCAACTAGTTGCCGCGCCTGTCTGGGATCATGCCTCTTGCCGACATCCCAGAATTGGACCCCTAAAGCCACGGATCTGCGGAGCCGGTCGAATCGGGACCAGGATCATACGCCTCAAGCAGTCGGCAATCCCATCAACTTCAATTGCTGGGGTCGATACTGTATCCCGTTGGTATCGGCTATACTTCGCTCCATGTAGGTGCCTAGCTAGAAAATTTGAAAGACTTGGGGCTTTCCATGTCGATCATCGGCTTCTACTGGCGCTGAACGACTGGTGATACTGTAACGCACTGCCGCACCACAGTAGCATGTAGGGCTTGGGGTGGTGGGGCCCGGGGGACCTGGGAAGTTACTCTTCAGGTGGCCTCCGCGCACAGAATTTCGCCTCCCTCGAGCGATGTATGCGTCGAGGCGGCAAAGCAACCTTGGAAACTGGCCCGGAATCCTACAACGCTGGGATGAGCGCGGTTGATGTCTTGTGGGCAGGGTTGATCAGAAAGAACTGGGTCGGAATTGTCGACGTGGGCGTGCAAATAATGGTAGCAATAAGATCAGGGATCCGCCTCCTGGTATCATCAATTGGCCTCGGAACTTGCCTGGCCAGCCTTACTCGTACCGATCGTCTGGAACAATGGAGCCCTGCGTGCGGGCTGCACGGCATGGACTATCACTCATATCTAGATAGACCAGGCGATGATAGACATACAATATGGATCCGCTTGCTATGGACTGCCCTCTTGACTCTCCGCCTACGTGCGTTGTGATCGTGAGGCGTACGCACTTTAGCTGTGCGGCCATGTGACACGCCAGGGGACCCAATGGGTGGTGGACCGCGTGGATCATATGCTTGAGCTCGGCCATATCTGAAGGCTGCCCTGATATGTTTTGCTACATTGGGCACCCATCGGCAGAGGACTCTAATTGCCCGGGTTTTGATCTGCACACAGTGATCTGCATTGATACGCCGTCGAGGTCGCAACGGCAGCAAGCCAATGGGAGGAGCTTCACGACAGGGCTGTCTGTGTTCACCCTTGGATTCTATTGATGATTGGTTTTGCTAGAGCCCTGCATTTGGGGGCTGAATGTGGGATCTCAGGCTGAGAACTGGGACTACGTGTCTCAGCAGTGAGCTGAATAGTTGATGGTAACATCTCAATGCAAGGGGCGTACGTGACAGAGCTTGGGGCTAGCATCATATCTGTCCTCGCGAGTACGCGGCCTTTCGGGTTTCGATAATGCGCAACCATACCTCCTGGGATGGGAATTACGGGGTGGGCTCATACCCTCCTCTTTACCTAAAACTCGTAAAATTCTGGCCTAAGCTCCAAAGACAACAACTTCCTTCTAAGTTACGAAGAATTGTAGTTCAATAAGAAAATCAGGACTATTTTGTATGTATAAACACGCGCTGAACGAAACACACTATTTTGCAATGTAATCATTTGGTTCTTTGGCTACGTAGGTACAGACAGAGGTGTTACTCGGTTGTAATCCACCGACCAAACCACCGAAATCTCCATCACCGAGCGCCTAGTTTTGACCGCCTTACTTTGAAGCCCCATCTTTTCTTCGTTGCCGTATCCTGTTCAACGTCTGAGCCTCAAATGGAGAGTACGGCATCGCGTGTTGTCATGGGGCCCGCCTCGGCCGTTGGCAACAGCCCTGAGAATGCAAGTCACCTCTGTATTTCACCAACGCCCCAGGCTGATCAGACCTAGCGTTCACCTGGATGGGCGAGTAAGAATGGCCACTACGAACTCTCACTGTCGCCCTTAATCCTGCTAGAAATGAAAGATGGTGGGATCATGGCCGATACTCTCTAGCCTGTTGGTACCTCGCTAGGATCTGGAACAGCAACGTCTCTTATCAATTAGTTTCGCTAAACCTGCTCTAAGAGAAGATATCTACCAAAGAGCAGCGATTGGCGTGATGGTAGCCATCTAGATCTTCTCTCACTAACTTTAACTCCTCTCACACTGCCTTCACATGAGCGAGTGAAGACAGGGGAGCGACTTGCACGGAACAACACAAAAGGAGGGGAAGTCGATGAGGCATTGCCAGATGACTCCAAACCTCTGCTGTCCAGTACCTTGGTGAATCAAAACGAACTAGAACTTACCATCTGCTCATGCATTTCTCCAAGGGGTCATGAACGTCACACAGCCTGATCGAGCTACAAATAAGCAGATACAAGCTGATTATGACATAGGCCATGTGGCGCAAAGCCGTTCTCCATGCTCCTTCAATCAACACGCAGAGTACAGGGGCATTCGTGAGTAACAAAGCCCAGCTCAATAGATTCTAAGAGTGTCGAAGCGCGTGTCACATCAACCGTACAGAGTGTGAAATATTACTCGGAAGGGTGAGCGCATCGGTACAGCATATATAGATATAGATTGAAGAACAGCAAGTGTGTTTTTTTTAATAAAAAAAAAGAAGGGGGGGGGGGCCGTGCCTGAAGAGAAACGGGCGGTAGTGATATGGTAGCTCTCTCATCTTCAAATTTAAGTAAATCCGAATATTATTTGATCTGTGTATTTGGCAAAGTTATCTCACACTCAACCATATCAAAAGAAGGTCTCCTGTGCCCACACAACAAGCGCATACTAGTAGCTTGATGGCACAACCATTTTCCAAATCATAGCGTTCTTGGATACACTTAGACACCGCGCATATCGTGCGCCGCAATTATGCTCTGTCGTATTCTAACATTGGACACTGGTGATAATTGTTCAGGCGCTGCTCCATCGTTGTCTACCTTGCAACGAGTGTTGAGAGGGAGGAGTAAGCAATGAAACATAGACATATCATCCCATAGTATGATATCTCAACATGATATACCGTGCATTTTCGGCTTCTGGAAGCGAATCGTGCGGAGCACAATGGGGGCATGGGCCTCAAATAGGATTGTTGATCGCTGAGTACCGGCGTTCGGCTCTCGGCTGCAAGACAACACTGTCATCCGAATGAACCACGTGGACCTTACGGATGGGGGATTGACTAAATCACACTCGGAATTTGGCCGTCCCATTGCGGAAAACGACACCATTGACATCCACAGTTCAAGGGGTGGTTTGCACGATTTGGATCTAGCTCAGCCCCGTCGAGTAATGGAATGTTCTTGCACTTAAAGGCGTACGTGTCCCGTGCATTTTTGTGACCTTAGACCCACACAGGGGCCAGTCAGTATCATAGCCTCGAACTAAGCCAACACACAGACAACGTCCCGTGCCGTGTAATGTAATTTTTCGTATGCGGCCATTCCGTATTCAAAACACATGGATTGACGCCAAGTATCCAGGCATACCCCATAACATATCCACTCTCGCTAGATTGGTAACCTGTGGAACAGCATAAAATTATTGGCCCATGTCCCTTTTGATTCTGTCTCACACTACGCCAAGTCGCCAAACACGTCCGCTTCGGGCTGGGGCAGTGCCAGCGAGTGTCAGCAGCGTGAGTTGCGAAAAGGGGGCAGAATTGAAAAGCCAAGCCTTGGTTTCTGACTGTATAAGTTCCGTGTCAGGGTAGTTACATAAAGAAAGGCTTGCATTCGCGGGAGTCTACGTGTATCTTTCCCCTCTTGGCTGCATGCCGTCCATTCCTTCGCGCATTTCGACTTGCACGTAGATCTCGAAAACTCTGGTTGCCTCGCGTCATTGACTTTTAGTCGGACTTCTCTGATTTCCGAATTTTCGCACCATGATATGTTAATACGGGATTTGTATCCAGCGCAGGCCGGCTTTCGCTGACAGACCTTCTCTGGCGGATATGGGAGTCCATCATGTGGGACAACATTTACATCAAAGACGACTATGTAACCAGGTCGGCTGGCACAGCTCTGCTGTGCAGCATATTGACTTACCACCTCTCCGACCGCCGACCGGACCTTCAACCCTTGTCAGAGACGCTTTGCTGGATTATACTCCCCGTGCTGTTCAAGATTGGGGCTGCGAGCCAAGATGGCAAATACAGGCAAGAGAAGGAAGACGCCCTAGACTGGAACGCTTCGAAGAGACCAGCTGCATCCCCTCGGTCGTTATGGGTTGTTGCGTTTTGCCTCGTCGTGTACTGGGTCTTCGCTGCTGAAAATGCTCTGGTCGCATTCATCCCAGCATTGACGCCCCTACTATTGGTCTTCCAGAACCACCTTCTCTGGAACGACACAGAGATACATTCCGCATCACCGCCTGTCTCCCAACTCTTCTTTTATCTTTCCAACACAGTCTGGGGCGGAGTTTTGGTTGCTTTTCTCTCCATCATGTCCCTCAAATCAGACTGCCACATTCGAGCATCGGATGCGCTGCTGGTCGTACCGGTTGCTGTTTTGCTGGTATCCTACCTCACCCTCGATCCAAGGCCTAGGATATCCAACAAGTGCTATCGGCTTCTTCCGCCCCTCGACTTTGTGGACTCTTCGAATTCTCTATCATTTCGCGTCACTCTTCTTCTGTTATTTACATTGGGACTTGGGACTTTGGCGTTCGGCTTTCCTGTTTACTCAGCATATACCCCGGCGTTGGCTTTGACAAAAGCTTTGTCTTGGTACTTCACAATTCAAACAGTATGGACATCACTCTCCAGTTTGTATGTGGTCCTACTACTAACTTAAGTATAGACTCGACACTCTTCTTGGCGTGTCGCAGCAGCAATGTTGACATTTAGCATCGCGTCCACTCGTGACCCGTTCACAACATCAACGGATCTGCGCGCATTCTCTTACGTTTTGACCTCCTTTTTGTCACTTGGTCAGATGATTCAAATGCTTCCGAAGCAGGCAAAATTGACCTCAGCGCTATGGATTTTCTTCCTCATACCTCTGATACCATACCTTATCAACTCGTACACCATACAGATCGAACAACCGTCACCACGATTGTCACGCCCTCACGACCATCCAATCCAAAAGCTGATACACAACGCCAATGAAGACTTCAAAAATTTAATACGAAAACAATCGAAAACCTACACGGAAGCTCATGATGAGTATCGACGTCGTTATGGAGTGGAACCGCCAGCTGGATTTGAAGCTTGGTTCGACTTTGCGAGAAACCACGAGTCACCCATCATTGACGAGTTCGATTTGATATACGAAAAGATTACACCGTTCCTCGGTCTCAGCGGTCAGCAGTATTTGGAGAGGCTGCGCCTGGCGCAAAACATCCCTGGCAGCGACTTATGGCTCTGCGAATTCTCCAGTCGGGAAGCCAGGACTGTCTGCAGCCACCCTTTTCGGGTTTACGACAGACACATTGCATTCTCGTTCGACAAACTGCTGATGGGACTTCCTGGCCGTCTTCCCGATGTCAAGTTTCTGGTTAACCACATCGATGAACCGAGGGTGCTGATACCTCAGCGCGGAGACGTCCATAATAGCGGGACCTGTGTCATGGACAACTTGTCAAGACGGCCGGTCTGGGACACTTTGACCAGATTTTGCCCCTCCCAGGACGCGAATGAGACAACTGGCGATACGAGACACGCATTTGAGGACTATGGCCTTCCATTTGTTAGCAATCTATCTTCGGCCCTCGATCTGTGTCAACATCCAGAGTACAGCACCGCACACGGCCTCCTAATCAGTCCCCCGTCATTTCTGCTTTTAGAAGGACTACTACCGGTCCTTTCAACCGGTTCACTATCGACGATGGGCGACATACTTTTCCCGAGTCCAGCATACTTGGAAGACGAGTTCCAATACGCCGACGCCAACGATGTCGAGTGGGACAGTAAGCGTAATAACCTTTACTGGGCTGGCTCCAACACTGGTGGCTTCTCCTCAGATGGGGAGTGGCAACAATTTCATCGGCAAAGGTTTGTCGAGCTGGCACAAAATCTCAACAGGCGCCAGCACGATTATCTTAGGGAGACAGGTGGCATCCTCAGCCGTGTGAAGTCATTCTTTCTTAACTCAAGATTATACGATGTGGCTTTCACTAGGATATTCCAATGCGAAGGGAGATCTTGCATGGACCAACGGGCATACTTCAACTTGAAGCCGTGGCAGGACAAGGACCGTGCACTCAAGTCTCGCTTGGTCTTCGACATGGACGGCAACGGCATCAGCGGTCGTTACTACAACTTCCTCGCCTCGCGATCGGCACCGCTGAAACAGACGCTCCTGCGCGAGTGGCACGACGAGCGACTTGTGCCTTGGCTTCATTATATCCCTGTGAGCCAGAGTATGGACGAGTTGCCAGAGTTAGTCTCGCACCTGACCTCGACCGAGGCGGGGCGGGAGGCGGCCAAGCATGTTGCTGAAGCGGGACGGGAGTGGTTCGGGAAGGCCTTTCGGGAAGTTGACCGCAGCATACATGTCTATCGTTTGCTGCTTGAGATGGCAAGGTTGCAGGATCCAGGGCGACAGCCACTAGATCGAAGTGATAGAGATTGGTGATGTGTCTGTCTGCGCATGTACTATCATATTTTATTTTTCTGGGTGCTCCAGGGACAGACTGGTTGCGAGCATGATGATGCATGACATGTCGGCACCGATCTACGGTCATAGAATTATACGTATGACTTTGGACGTATACGGAATACGAACAAAACCGGATAAAATTATATAGTAGAGAGCCTAAGAGGCGGTCAATAACAAATGAACTTTCGACCAGGCTCCCATGGAATAACCGTATATTGAATGAACTCACCTCCAGAATACCCATAATGCAAAATGTTACCTGCAGCAAAAAATTATCCGTTGAAATAGCCTCTTATGGCATGGTCTTCTACAAGAAATTTAACTTTACCAAGACCTCCTCCACACAAATTTTACACAAGTCCTCAGCTGTTGTCGGCACCTCGCATTATGTGACGGGGGATCTTTGAGTATTTGATACTGTACGAGGTGATCACTTAGCGCTACGTGAGTATTCAAAAAGGATGAGATACATCACCATTGCAGTTGTGAGATTATTATTGAAATGACATTACCCTAGGGTAAGCTGTCTTGCCTGTGAACTTCTCAATGTATGCCGCTGCAAGGCGTGATATATACCTAGGTAGCTTGATAGCTGCGGTGTCAATTTCACTGCGTTCAATTCTAATCCAAAAAGTCACGGTTTGATTTAAAACAATACTTGGACTTCAGATTTTTCATTCGGAACATATTATATCATAGATTCATTTCGCCTCTGACTCGCTATATACAGACCACGCCAACCTACTTGTTCAGACGGGGCGCCCTTTCGGGATCCCTCCAGTAGAGACACGCCTCACGCCGGATCTCATCCTTCTCTACCACTGTTCCGTTGGGGTGGACGACCAGCTCCAGGGCAGGCTCCGAGTCCAGGCCGTACCCAGTTGGTTCGTACTGGGGCCACTCGGGGCTGCCGGGGTACCTCAGCGTGTTGGGGTCACCCGTGGCGACGAAGCTGGCTAGGTAAGCGTGGTAGACGTGGCTGATCTCCGGGTACTGCACGACGGGCTCGTTCCACGTGTACTTCGTGTCGGCAGTGTGGGGGATCCCCTGCCATGCCGGGTACGAGTTGTTGGTGTTGAACCGAAGCTTCCAGGTCGGGACTCCCGCGGTCGACACGCGGTAGGCTGTCTCCTGGCCCGGGCAGATGTAGGCGAAGTCGCTGAAGGCTGCTGAGAGCCGGTTATACTGGGTGCTGTTTGGCGAGTTGGCGTAGGGCGAGAGGGCGTCGGTGGATGGGTCCGGGTACAGGGACTCAAGCAGCGCCATATCGGTCTCGTTCAGCTGCGGCGAGATATTGTGCATGAAGTCCAGGAACTCCTGGTTGGTCTCAAGATTGCCGGTGGTGTAATACTTGCCCTCATCGTTGACGTTGCTGGTCAGGATGGGCACCTTGTGGAATGTGCCATCGTAGCCGGACTGCGAGCCGAACTTCTCCAAGAGTGGACCGCCCTGAACGGGTTGGAAAGGCCATGTAATCGGATATTCGTACTCGTTGTACAAATCAGTGCTAATGTTTCGGATGGCGTTGATGTCGGCAGACCGCAAGCAAGCCAGGGAGGCTGCATTGTCTCCCTCAAGCGGGCAGCCGAGGTAGCTCACGAACTTGTCCATCTGCTCCTGATACAAGGGATAGCTCGCGTTGGGGAACGCTCGAGCTGTCACGGATCCAGACTGGTGGTAAACCTGCGAGAAATTTGGCTTGCCCTCGTCTTCGCCGTAGTTGTGGAACAGGTGGATGCCGACTGAATGGCCTCCTGCAGACCGACCGCCGATGGTCACCTTCTCCGCATCGCCACCGAAAGCTGCGATGTGCTTCTGGACGAATTGCAGGAAAAGGTTCTGGTCGAGGAGCCCCAGGTTGAGCAGGCCCTCCTCGTCAAACAACGTCGATGGGAGGAAACCTAGAGAGTTGACGCGGTAGTGGAAGTTGACGACCACTATCGGCGATTCTGAGGAGGCAGCGAAAGCAGCGCCATCAAAAGACTTGTAGCTCCCGGCGTAAAACGCTCCTCCGTGGATCCATACAAGGACCGGCAGCTTCTCAGTCAGGGGAATGCCCCGGGGCCGGAAGACGTTGAAGTTCAGGCAGGCCTCGTCCTGGATGGATACATCAACCGAGGTAGGGTCCTGGACGCAAGCCTTTCCATACTGTGTCGCAGCCTTCACTCCGTCGAATGCTTCTGGCCAGCCCACCGGAGCGAAACGGCCTTCGCCGACCGGCTGGGTCGAGTAGTCGATGCCGAGCCAAGCGTCGACTGGCGCTGGTAGTGCCTTGCCGCTGAACGTTTGGTTGACGGTGGTTCCGGTGAAGCTTCCGTAGCCCTCGAGCTTCACTGTCCTGTTCGTCGACAGCGGTTGTTGTAGCGCTACCGCCGCGCATGTGCCGGCCAGGTATACCACGACCTTCATGAGGGCCGACGTGCTAATATAGGGCATTTTGAACACAGGTACAGTTCCCAGGCAGTCCCAGTCTAGCAAAAGAGGGCTATTCCAACCACGCCGTTGCGCATCCCCGAGGTCTAGCCGTGCCGGGCACACATCATTCTTATAGTTTCGATGCTACCATGGGAAGCATATCCCGTAGTGTATATCCTCGCATCGGGGCCGCGGGAGGTACGCCATTACTCGTTCCTATCACAGCATCCGACGGATTAGAGATAGCACGCACAATACTGGGCGGGCCATAGCCCACGGGGGTGGAGATCACCTAGCACCATGCTCCACTTGGGTTAAGTGCTTCTGCCGAAGTCTAATCTCCCCAGACTTGGCACCCATGTGCGGTGTGTTAAGAAGAACACATATAGTTGCGTAAACATCCCATCCGTGCCGCTCCGGTCGGAAGTTGGTGGCCTTGCCTGTCAATTGGGGCAATGGGTGCCGAGAATGGGATGCCGGTGATCGGAAGCCCATTGCCCCTATCCCGGTCGCCTTGCCATTGTGGCTCGCCATGGCGTCAACCTCTGATAGGCGGACCCTGTTGAGCCTAGACAGATAGTGGCTCACACTACCTTCTTCGGATGTTGCATGTATAATTGTTGCGTCGATGTGGCGGATATGATTTTGCTTCCCGCCACAGCAACATTAGGACTGTTGGCCAGGAGAAAAGAGACGAGACTAGGTGGCTGGCGCGAATAGTACAGGACTATCTCTCAGCTACAAGAGCGCTAGCGAGAGGGTTACTTAGACATACGGAACTTAATACTCGACATCATCAAGCAGCGTCAGATTCAGCTGCGGTTGATTTGCCGAGCTTGAAATAAGTATCAATGCCGAAAACGCTACAGCGATGTATCCAGGCCTACGACAAGTGACATTGTCACGTACCCAATAATCACCTCGAAGCATAGAAGCATGTCGAGAATTACTTGTTATTTGGTTTGTCTGGCTTTACGCAGTAACAAGACGAGACTATATTATAAGCAGCGAGGCAGCTTGCGTCGACAACATTGCGCTGCCAATGCCAAAAGGCCACATGAGACAAACTACGAGATCAAGGTACTACTGACCACAAGCATGAACAGCCGGCGCTCAATTGGTTGAGAAGAAGCAGGTAACTTGGTCGAGAAATGGCATTCGTTTTTGCAGATCTGGAGACTTTTGGATAATTGCAGCCAATAGACGCACACATTGTGAATTCGATTTATAAATCATGGCTCCAAGGCGGACCTCAAACGGCCCGGCCCATCTTATGCTAGACATGAAATGACAAGTCTCAGTATCTTACGGGCAAATACCTAGGTCAAGACACGACGGCGCATCGTATCGGCGTATGCGAGGCGCTGTCTAAGGATATATCTTTTGAATAGTGCTCACATGGCGTTTCACACGATGGTATCATTTCTGGCGCGCTACATCTTACAACTGCCGCCATGCCTTCCCGACACCGTGGCCACCAGACCCAAAAAAGTACCTAGATACATCGAACAGCCGAGACTCTACTTAGCAAAGTCAACAGTGAACTAAGCCCACGAGCCCACAATAGGGTTCTATTCTCCTAGCCATAATCTACAACGTCGTCGTGACATTCTCACTCTTGAGAGTCTGCGATCCCGTAGCCGAGGACGCAGTCTTAGACCTCTTGGTCCGCAGCGGCTGGTACGCATCATTGAAGTTCATGGCGACGCCCAAGAAGCGCATGTCCACGTCGGGCTGGTACGCCAGGTCCCCGAGGAGGATGCACAGCCTGCGTTGGAAGCTCGCCGCGAGGTTGCCCAGGCGCTCCTGCAGGGTGGGGAGCTCGGAGGCGAGGGCGGTGGTGGCGCTGCCGAAGGACGCGAAGGGGTCGTCGATGGGGTGGTCGACCACGGGGGTGTTTGGGTACGAGCCTCTGGTGCTCGTCGCGACGGATGCGGATTTCATGTGGTGTTTTGATTGCGGGAAGGGTGGTTTCCGCGACGTGGCGGCTGTGCGCACGTCCGCCTCCTGCCGTCGAGTAAACTCGGAGACGGACCACGAATACAGGCCGTCCACTGAGTCGCGGTAGGATAGCATGTTGTCGAGGATGGCCTTGAGCTGGGTCATGTAGTCACTCCTGTCTTCGACTTCTGTCATCCCGGGCGCAACGTACTGCTTCCTCTTGGCGCCCAGTAAGCCCTTGTGAGTGATGTTGCTGAGGAATTTGTTGTGCGCCTTGATCAGGTCGTCAAGCGTGCAGTCGTCCTTCGTGATGCCCTTCTGCAGTTCATCCCAGCTGGACTCAATAACTTCAAACAGGATATAGTACTGCAGTTGGCCAACGAAGTGGATCATCTCAGCGAGCACGCCTCGGGTGGATTTCCACGTCTCGAGGACAGCCGCATCAGAGGTTTGGAGTACACCACGAGCTCCAGTCATGCACTTCCGCCATGTGGACGAGAGCGCGAATTCAACGCGTTTGATCTTCCAGAGGAAGTTGAACACCTTGAGATACTGTCGGTTACCGAAATCGGTAATGACCACATCAATGGGTGAGTCGACTTTGTATTCTAACGTGAAGCAATCCCAGCCTATGTCACCATGTGACAGCTGGAGCATGCGCGCGTCGAGGCGGCGAAGCACCTCGGAGGAGTCGTACTGTGCGTTGGAGCCGCGTATTGCGTGTTCCAGCTGCGCCGTGAGGGTGTGGCGGTACTGTGCCCCTGCCGGGCGGTCGAGATTCGCTGCCAGGGATTCCATCAACAAGGCAATGAAGTCGCCTTGTCCCAGAAGGAGGTAGCTCTTGAGCGCCCTCAGATGGTCAAACAGGTGGAATTTGGTGGTCATCAGGTCCATCAGACGCTTCATGGTCGTCTTGTACGCTTCATCGATCCAAGCCTCGAGGGTGGCTGTGTCGCCGTATCGGAGCTCCTTGGAGGACGACTTCGAGTAGTCGTCCACCCATTGTGCATCGCCACAGCTGTGGCGGATGAAATTGAGTGACTTGCCTATCAGAAACACTTTCTGGGCGAAGTCGTCGGTTATGATGCTTGGTATCATGCCCTTAGAAACCTCATACTTGTCGTTCCATACACTACTTTGGCCGCGAGACTTGAGGTCCAGGCGATCTTCGTCATTCGGGTCCTGCTCTTTTACAAAGAACTCCTGGAAGGGGTCTTGTAGTTCTCCATCATAGATCCAATGTCGAAGAATGTCGTAGAAGGGGCGTGTCACAGAACCAAGTAGTCGCTCCGCGAAGGCAGCGACTATGGGGTCTCCGTGTGAGGTCGAAAAGCCGTGGATGAGTGAGATGAGCTGCCCACCTTTTTTGCTTTTCGATTCCTCGGCGATCAAGCTCAAGAGCCGCAGTCCCATCGTCGCCTCTCTGGTCCATACCACACAGCGTTTGAGCGTTACCCCAGCACTGCCTATCCCACTCCTCGGCGCATCATCGTCCAAAGAAGACAGAGCTCGACGAATTTGAGCTTCTAGCGTCGCGACCAGGTTCAAGTATGATCTGAGTTCGCCATTGATGGCGGCGCGCAAGCTCTGACCCAGCAGCCCGCCAGCTGGAGATTTCACCCATTCCACGAGTCCCTTGTAGAGCAATGATGGTTCGGCCAGACTATGCAGCAACGATATTAGAGGTGGAGGCAGTGTGGGCGGCAGCTTGAGCGCGGTCTCCTTGGAGAAGGGCAGTGTCGTAGAAGACAGGCCCTGTAGGGTGAAGGGCAGGTCCCTCAGCAATACTGTCTCGGGTGGTTCGAGTTCGACATGATTATCCGCCAGTAGCCTGGACTTGAGTGTCACATCTCTACCGCGGGTCGGTTCCTTGTCCTTCTCCTGTTCAGGTGCAGCCGATTCTGGGCCCTTTCTCGCGTCCTCTGGAGGGAACTTTCTCAGACCCTCGGGTTGGAAGGCTTCTTTGAACTGGTCGTCATCTGTTCTCGAAGAAGATCTTGAGGACTTTTGGGATGCCTGGGTCTCGCTGCGGCGCAGCGCCTCGATTCTCCTGTTCTCGGCGACCTGGCGCAGGGTATCGATGGGCAAAGCCTCGTCAGGGTCAGGCGAGTCGGAGAGCTGGTAGAGTAGGTAAAGTATACCCCATTTTTGCTGCAGGACTGGGAGGGTCAAGAGGCGGGTATAGAGGTGTGTGAAGCGAAGTGCAGCGCTCGGGTCGGTGCGCACAAGTTTCTTCTTGATCAGGTCGCTGGCTTGGTTCGCATCGGCGGTGATGGAAGCGGATCGGTTGCTGTCAAGAGCATGAGGATATAAGTAACACAGGGCGGCCCCGCGGCAGGGAACAGAAAACGGAGCACTTGGACAAATTCAACATACTTGTCCAAGATCTGATGGGCCAGTTCTATGTGTTCATCGACCGTCTCCTGCACAAAGTCGCGGTCCTCAAGCCGATTTGCCTTTGGGATGATGTGCCCTACCAGCTGCTTTATGCCGGCGTCGATGTGTTTCTGGGGATTGCGAGACATGGTCGCATTTTGACTGCAGCAGTCAAGCGAGGGCGCGCGGGGCCGTCGGACTGATCAGCAGGCCGACCTGAGGTCCTCGACGTGAGAAGCACAGTGTTTGTGGGTGAGGAGGGTGCTGCTGGCCGAGAGTGCGATCAAGGTGGGATGAATGTTGATGTCAGTGACAGTAGTAAGTAACGCGCCTTACGCGACTGGCCTGCCCAAGCCCTGCAGTCCGTCCCACCCAAGGCTGTGGGCAGCAGATCTGATGCGCCTAGCCTCGGCTCCTGGGGTCACTGTTTCGTAGGTCCTGAACACCTAAAGATGCCTCCCAATTGGGCCCTGGTCTGCTGTACCAACACATGTACCTACCTGCCAATTGGGCCAATACCAGTTCTACATTTCTCCTACTTTCCTACTTGCTTGAATAGAAACACTCGCATCGAGTTCACCGTTGATTACAGCAGAATATTACTTGATCTTCCATTGCAAAAGTGAGAAAAGATATATATCATCTCGGTGCCTTGAAGCAGGCCAGGGGCAGCAGAGTGTAGGTGCCTACCCGCCTCGGTACCTCGACTCTCCGACCGACAACAGCCCCTGGGGGAGGAGGTGGGTGCCGCTGCCACCAGCGCTAGCGAAACGGCACGACGTCCAGGGCGCAGGACTGCTGGGGGCACGTCCATCCGCGACTTCACAGCCAGGACGGCAACTTAGTTCTGACCTCACCCCATCATCAGCGCCCAAAACCCGCATCGATCCCACGGCCACATGCCATCGAAATCATCGTTTAGAGTCCGAAATTAGGATCGCATGGTACTCAGAAGCCGCCTGATGCCCTCATGACCGAGTTTGCCGCGTCGCGGTACGGATAATTCCTGCACGCGACGTCGCTGGCCAGGCCGTAGGACCACCGCCCACCGCCCACGGCGCGCAGTTCCGCATCGCATCGCAGTGCAGAGTACCGAGTACATCCACAATACACCACACCAACCACCACCATCGCCAAAATGCCCGACATCAACCCCGCCGAACTGTCGTCGCGCCCGGCCGTCAACCTCACCACTCCCACATTGTCCAACAAGACAATTACCGTTTCCACCCCCTCGACCGCCGCAAAGCCCATCAAGACCAGCCAAATAATACCCGCCCGCATCGACCTAGAACCCATCTATGCCGCCTTAAAATCCGCAATCGGCAACGAGCAATGGGCCACTTACAAAGAAGCCACAACCCAATTCTTCATCGGTCAGCACACCCCTATACACTATACATACATAACCCCGTCGCACAGCCTGAATACATACCAATTGCAATGCTAACTATCTCCATCGCCTAGGCCGACTAAACCAGGCTGAGTATTCGGAGCGCATCGATCCTATAATATCATCCCAACATGGCGACAAGGAACACCTCCACAACCAGCTCCTCGCTGCCCTATATGCCAATGTCACTCGTGAGATGCCAGACCAGGGCCTGGCCCCCTGGGTCAGCGCCAATGATAAACCTGCCATTGGCACAGGCGCGAAGCCCGTGTCTGGCGATGCAACCGAGCGGCGGTTGAAGGGGCAGGTCATGCTGCTGCCAAGCCGTGACCGCCGGCGCATCAAGGACCTCCAACAGAACGATGTGTGTACACCTGCGCCGGCTCGCAACATGCATCGCGCCAATGATTCCTGGACAGTACTGACATCATCCCATCTAGTTCGATCCCTACGAGTCGCTCGCCGGCGTCTTTGTAGAGCACATGAACAGGTCAAAGCGGCTCAAGCTAGCCGAGGAGAGCGTGGCCAGCAGCGGCCTGAACATGAGTATGCCGGATAGCTTCACTACCACAAGTGCGCGCGCTGACATGTCGCCATTCAGGCCGGGAACAGGACATCAAGAAGCGATACCTCAATCCTTTGGGCCTGGAGTCTGGCGAATTCCCCGACGGAAACTACACCGACTCGCGAATGCTGCCCTACTGCTACGAGGCCGGCCTCGAGTCCGCTGCGCCCGACGCTGGGCAATTGGTCTCCGCTGCCACCGAGTCGTTCATCAAGGAGGTCCTCACGTCCATATTCAGTCGTACACGATGCAATGGTCCCGGCGATTCTGGTAGTGCTGGGTTTGGATCAACATCAAGCTGGGTACAGACATATAGTTACAAGAGGCAGCTCTCGAGGGAAGAAGAGGCGGCCATGCGCGGCGAGGTCACGCGGGACAAGTGTGGCTTGCTCCCGATCGAATCCAAAGCTGCGGGAGAAAGGGGCCCTCTCAGCATTGCAGACCTGCATGTTGCGCTCGACATTGCGGATTGCGGCATGTCCCAGTTTCCTGTTATGGTCAGGTCGCTGCTCAACGGATACCGAGATGGCGAGCTTGAGACCATGGACGATCACTACTATCTGGATAGGCGACAAACGGCGACCTCGAACGGCGTAGATGCTGACATCGCCATGGGCGGCACCCAAGTGGACAAGAAGCAGCAACTTCCCAATGGTGTTCCACATGACGACGCGATGGACATCGACGACGAGTACTTCTGGGCCGGCGCAAATGAAGAAGACTTGGATGGTTTGGATGCTGTCCTAGACTCTATTGGGGCCAGCGGCTAGCAGGGCATGCCTCCTTCGTTCAGCGCATCCCGTGACCGATCTGTTTCTTCCCAAAGTGAAGCGAAGACCTGGGTGCACTAGATTTCTATGCACGGCGTCGGCGTTGCAGACTGGCTCTTCATCTTATTTTTGAGTTTGGCGTTCACGGACGCATTACAGGGGCGGTATAAGGAGGTGGAATTGAGTATAGGGCTGCGGAACGCAGCCATCTGTACGATGTTGTTTGTGTATGACCAGTTTTTCTTGGATCACAACGGCGTTTCGGGCAAGGCCAGTCCCTGTGGGTCATTTTGGGCGGTGACAAAAAGTTGTTTTCATGGACGATACCCATAGAGCCACTGGAGAAGTGGAGGGGCTCACCGAATCAACGATATCGGCGTGGGATGGCGGCGGACTTGAGGCCTTCATGACGCTGGTGAGGCTGGAGAAAAGAGGCGTGTTGTCGGCCGTGGCTGCCTGCAGAGCTCGGCAGTCCAGTGACGGGATGCGCTTCGTAGACTGTACGCTTGGGTTCGCATCAACATGGTATAAGCCACAGAGCTGGATGGCACGGGCATGTCAAGGAGTATAGGCTTCATTCCACTAGACAATCAATCCAGCCGTACATGAGCGGTTCTGCGTGTCCAGAAGAGCTTGATGCGATCTACCTTGTGTTGTGTTTTGATGTTAAACCCAATCGTACGCAATCCTTCCTGTTTTCCTGCAAGCCTTCGTCTGCCGTGTTGGTGATCGGCGCCCTGAGGCGTCACTGCAGGGATCAAGCTCTCCACCGTCATGGAGCTGCCACCGCCCCTGCCGCAGAACCCCTGCCACCTTGACCCCTGCTGTGCCCGCTCTAACGCGCGAAGCACTTCCCGCAACGCGTCGCGTGTAAGTCTTTCCATATTAGCTTGCATCCCCTGCCTTCCACCACACAACATCTGTCACTATTCCCAACACATAATTGACTTGGTTTTACGGCTACATTTCAGAGACTTGTCAATTGATAGAAGCATGTCCTTTGCACGGTTTTTGTACACTTGAATAGCACTCATTGATCTCATTCTCCTCTCCCCCAAGCCACGATGGCTTCCTCCCAGCCGACCTCGCCCGTCAGGAGCCCCTCCACGGACAGGTTTGAGCTGTCCCCCAACTCCAAGCTCAAGAAACTACTGGCGGCTGTCGACAGCGACTCAGACGAAGATGGCACTCGGATTACCAAGAAGACAAGCCCGTTTGCCCGACGCGCATCACCAACAGCTAGCGACCGAAGCAACGACGCGCCAGAACGCGACTCCAGCGACGAGGATGTCCAACCGAGAGGCCGGGTCGCGTCTCGAATGCAGACCGCTCAGACTGACGCGAGAGCGCGCGTGAGAAACATGTTGCAGAACGCAAGCGCCAAGCAGAGCCGGGCAGCATCAGCCGACGTAGAGATGACAAATTCGACCGCGCCTGGGGCACCGGGAAGCGACAGCGAGGACGACATTGTACGGCCTCGAGGCCGTCTTGCGTCTCGCATGCAAGGTGGAGACAAATCATCTGAGCAAGCTACGAGGCCAGCTAGGGAGGAATCAGCAGCGCATCAGACATCTAAAGATGTCGAAGATTCCGAAATGGCAGATGGTGGTGCGGACGATGAAGAGGGAGGGGTCTCCGTAAGACCGACGAAGATCAGGCAGAGGCAGAGAAGGAGCAAAACTCCAGAGTCTCATGTCGCGTCACCGCAGAGAGAGGCGTCACCTGGTCTCTTCGTCACGCCCTCCAAATCGCCAACTTCTGCACAGCCATCGAGCCAAGCTGAAGACTCAGGAAGCGACGCGGAGGTTCCAGTTCTCAAGAGCAACCGCTTTCAGGCGCTCGTCGAAAAGAAACGGAACGAGCGTCTAGCCCGCGAGGCCGAGGAAGCCCGAAAGAGGGAAGCCCGAGCCGCCGCCGCCGAGGAGCTCGGGGACGATAACGAGGACGACGTCTCAGACATTTCGGACGATGATGGCGGCCGGAAACTTACCCAGACGCAAAAGGCAAAGACTCGTCCGTCGAGGCAGGCCAGCAAGAAGGCTCTCGAGGAAATGAACCGCGAGACGCAACGTATGCAGCGTGCCATGCAGCTTGCTCACGAGGCGAAAACCAAGAAGAAAATCCCCAAGGCGACACTGTTCGAGCGCTTCAACTTCAACCCTGGCGGGCAAGCAACAAAAGAGAAGCTGCAGAGCTCCAGTAGACCTCAGACACCCACCTCTGCCAAGAGCACGGATGCAGAGATGCGAGACCAGGAGACACCTCCCAGCTCACCCCCTGCACGAGTTGAGGATGTGCTGGGGAAGGACCTGGTAGGCTTACAGTCGCAGGCGGGGGCCACTGTTCCCCAGCCGACCACTACCACTACCAACGAGGAGCAAGCCAAGGCAGATGAAGACGACTTTCCAGACCTCATGGACATGCAAGCTTTTGCACGGAAGCCTATTGACAAGGAGAAAGACAAGGCACAAACACCAGAGCTTGACACCAAACGGCCCACAAAGAGACAAGTTCGAATAAAGCTCCCTCCAATGCAAGCAAACAGAGTTGACCTGGGCTCTGGGAGCAACCAGGACAGCGGCGACGACGATGACTTGGTCATCCTTGATGAGAAGAGGAGCAAGCTCGACGCCTTGTTCGACCGCGCCCCCAAAGACAAAACCAAGGAGTCGCGCTCACTCTATGCTCTCCGACAACTCGCCCATCTCAATTCGCCAGAGCGCAAGGCTCACAGGAAGACTGATAAGGCCGCCATGACACCTGGCGAACTGCAAGCCTTCCTCAACCAGCGTGCCCGTGACCAGGACAGGCTCGAGAAGGAGAGACGCATGGAGATGCTCAAGGCGAAGGGCATCCACATCCAGACAGAAGAGGAACGTGAGCGTGACCGCGAGCAGATTGAAGACATGGTCGCCCGTGCGAGACGCGAGGCTGAGGATATCATGGCCCGTGAGAGAGAGGATGCAAAGAAGGAGAAGCGCTCCTCCGGCGACGACCCGCTTGCTTGGGATGACAGCGGCAGCGATGATGATTACGTGGAGGGCGACAAGCAGAGTGCTGCCGAAGTGGAATTGTCTGGCTCAGAAGTGGACGGAGAAGACGAGGAAATGGTCGACGGCGATGCCGCGGACGAAGAGAACGACGACGCCGGAGAACAAGATCGCGCCAAGCAGGATTCTGCTGCCCGACCGTTCGTGGACGAAGATGCCGAGGAAGATAGCGAAAGTGAGGCTTCTTCAAGCGGAGTTTCCTTCGTCGATCCTGACGAGGAGGACGAGAGGCACCGATGGGGAGCCTCTGACGAAGAAGCAGATGAGGCACCAGCTTTTGTCCAAGCTCGCCGGCCTAAGAAACCTACCGCTATCGTTCCAGATGAGGAAGCGGACGAAGTGCCAGCACTTCTTCGAGCTCGCCGGCAGAAGAGGCATACTGCCATCATTTCTGACGACGAAGATGGCTCAGACGTCGAGGCCACACCGAAGCCCAGGACTCATACTTCCCTCATTACACCTGCGCCCAAGTCCAGGACTGTCGATATCACTCCGGCTCCTAACAGCGCCTCCCCTGAAGTACCAAAGTCGGTGTTGAGGTCCGCCAACAAAACCTTCATTCCTGGGCTACCTGTAAACGCCGGAGGTCCAGCTGGCCTCGGTCTGACGCAGATATTCGCTGGCACTATGGATAGCCAGGCAGCTGCGCCATTCGAAGGCTCTCCATCACAGCCTATGCCTACCTTCGACAATTTCCCTGACTCGCAATTCTCCCAGAAGGCCACTGATTCTGCCGAAGGCATGGTGCTTGACAGCCAGCCGGTTCCAGCTACTCAGGCCGGGGACGAGTCACAGATCCAGTTCAACTTTACGCAGTCTCAAACGCATGGCCTGGATAGCCTCCTCAGGGATGATATCATGACCCAGGCTTCAGATACGATCAACCCTACTCAAGACGATGGTTTCCAGGACTGGACGCCCCTCAAAGAGAGGTTTGTAGAGCCACCGTCAGCAACAGCGGAAACAGTCGCGCACGACGCGAGCCAGGCTGCGGATCTTTCCCACCAATCTCCTCTTGTGCAGAAACGAGGCCGGCTCATTAGGAAGGCAGCCGTTGCTCCAGTCTCAGAGGAAGAGGATGAAGTGGCTGACTCCATCGCCAAGCCCACTGCCTTCAATGTCCTACAGGACGCAGCCGCCAAGGAAAAGAAACGAAAGGCCAGAGAGGACTTCATCAAGAAGAAGAGCAAGGCCAAGGAGATGGTTGAAGAGCAAGCCGAGGAGTCTGAAGACGAGTACGCCGGGCTGGGTGGTGTGGATGGCGAGGACAGCGACGATGACGATGCTGCCTCTGTCCACGAAATGATCGATGATCAGACTCAGAACAATCAGGCAGACGGGGTCGCCCTAGCTAAGTTCTATGCGTAAGTCCAACATACTATAAGCCGGAATTCGGGACAGAACTGACAATTATCTAGCGACCGTGCCCGAGAAGATGATGAGAAACAAGTGGACAAGCTGTTCAAAGACATCACCACAGGCATGCTCCGCCGCAAACGTGGCGCAGGAGAATTCGACCTCGATGACGAGGACGATGGCGGCGAGGCCCGTCGGCGCATGAAGAGACGCCAATTCGCCAAGATGCAAAAGGCACTCTTCTCAGACGAGCGTATATCCAAGGTCGCCGAGAACCCGCGTAATCAGGCTTTCATGCGCACCATCGAAGACATTGGCAGCGACGAGGAGATGGACTTCCTGTACGAGCCAGCTCCCGGTGACAACAAGGACAGTCAAGAGGAGTCGCAGGACAACCAACCCCAAAGCACCGCTTCTGTTGTGCCGGATAGCCAGCCACCAGCTACTGGTACCATGGCCGCCCCTCCAAAGAGGGCACCAGCGGCCGAGAGGCGCACAAAACCCACCAAGAAGCCTTCAAACATCGGCGAAATCCGCGAGACCTTGTCAAACCTCCTGGACGAGCCCAGCGGTAACTCCATAATCTCGGCTACCGACTTCGGCTCCGACAGCGAGGAGGAAGCCGGCGACGACAATACCGAGTCCTCGAACAAGGAGAACGCTAACCCCCGACGCGGCCGCCACGCTGGCCAGGTCGTCGACCGCATCAGCCTCAAGCGGCAGGGCTCCTCCAACGTATCCAACGCCTCGGCAGGCGGCGGCGGCGGGGGCCGCCTGGCGTTCGCGGCGCCCAACTCCAGCGGCGGCGGCTTCAAGGTGCCAGCACTGCTGCGGCGCGCGACGACCAACTCGCTCATCTCCACGGGGTCTTCCACCAGCAGCGCGTCCGGAAAGGGTGGCGCTGGCACTGCTGCTGGGAGCGCGGGTGGTGGGTTCGGCGAGGACGCCAAGATCAAGACCAAGGCGGGCAAGAGGAGCGGCATCAGCTACCTCGCGCGGGAGAATGACCGGCGCAAGGCGGTCGACGAGGCGGAGAAGAGGCGGGAGCAGAGGAAGTTCCGCGCCGTGGAGGGGCGAAGCAAGGTTGTTGGGGGTTTGTTTGGGGCTGGCAAGTTTGAGTAGTTGCATGTGTGGTTGGGGCATCATGATGCATGGTTCTGAACGGGGCTGTCAGTTTCCCGTTTGTGTTTCCTTACGGCAGCTTGTTGGATAGGATGGTTATTTCCTGGGCGGGTCTGGCGTCTGTTAGCGAGTGTACGAGCATTGCATAATGGCATTCCAAGGCTGTTTCATGTTTGTAGGGCTCTTATGAATAAATCAGCATAGTATTTGAGTGTCAATGTTCTGCGAAGGTGTAGCTTTTCAATAGTGATGTTGTCTCTAGATAACGATCCCCCACCTTGTTCACTGTCATGGGATGTTTGTTCGTCTGTCTGTCTGTACTGACATATAACCCCCTTAACCATAGTCTGCCTAAGGTATCGCCCACCTGGCTTAAGAATAGACATGAGACGTAAGGAGCAGAGGATGAAATTGGCGATTCGCTGGTGCTCCAGTCTCTCCAACATGTGAGGACCCTCAGAGGGGGCTGCTTGCAAAGTTATGCGTGATCCAGATTGGTGACATTGATACCACAGACGAGTGACTTAGAAGCCACGGGCGAGGCTTAGGCTAACTCCCTGGACTTACTGGGCACAGATCCCCACCCTGGCCGGCAAACAAAGATCAATGATATAAACAACGAACTTCGGCAGAAAGTACCTCTGGCAGGGTGGTCCATCTAGGTAGACGTCAGGTTTCGTTCGACTTACGGTGCCGATGATCCCAAGTTCAAGCCTTGCCGGCAACCAGCAAAATACTGAGGACGGTCTACAAAGGATGGAGGTATTTTCTGACTCTTCAAACGGTCTTTTTTGTCTTTTTGTCCTGGTGTTTCGGGCTGCTCTCAACTTTCAAGGCTTGCCAAAAGAGGTAACAGACATATGCCCCCTCCCCTAATGATCTTTGGCTCACAACGGTACAAGATCTGCAGAGAAGACATAATACTGTCCCCCAAAAATATCATGACACTTTGATGAGTTGCGGCTATCTAGCCTGGTAATGATTGATGGGTACCCTGCTGCCTCCTGCTGGATCCTGGTCGAGCTTCTCCCAAGAACATAGTCATTCTTCTGGGTTCTTCTGCACTTTTTGTGTGAACGAGCACCTTCCGCAGCCTTCAACCCAGGGACTGTCCCTGCCAATTTTGACAGAATTCATAGGCGAGACATCGGCACAGTGGGGCCGCAAAAACAATCAATGTAAGGCATCACGACGGCAATCCAAAGTGAGATGAGCCGCCCTTAGCTCTTCAACGAACAATGTGCCCGGCGGCCGAGTGACAAAGAACATAAACATATCTATTGATCTCCGTCCCGCAAGACCAAGATCCCATGCTAAAGCCAAAGGCTCACCACTTCAGTTTGCCAATTGAGCCGATACTTTGTGGGTACTTTATCCCAGGCCGTTCATATTGCAGAAGAGCTCGGTATAGCTAATAATAGATTCCCAACTTTCGCCTTGTCCCAACATTCTGAATTATAATGATCGTAGGCCCCAACCGACTGTGGCCTATCTCTAAAGTATTGTCCATGTGAGTGTTGGACTCGTTCCTCCTAGGTCTAGACTGTAGGGGAAGACGGGTTGCTCTAATCCTCTTTCACTAGACAGGTCATTGCTATGCTTCCCGAGTGACAATTGGAAAGAAGCCCATTGTAATACTAAGCCTAGTACCACAATTTGACAATGGCATTGTATAGGAGCCATTGCCTTGGTCTTGTCTCGTAAGAGGTAACAATAGTATGTTGCACATATAAACCTATACCAATGCTACTTACCTAGTACCAATCCCCCTATACCACTTCAGTAATCAAGTTCGAACCGGATACAAGTAAGTATACTATACCTGCGACTGCGGAAAATGTGCGGGACAACCACGATAGTTTTCGACGCCTGCGGCCATTCCAAGCGCGAGGTACGTATGGAGAGCATGTGTGCGATTGGCATCAAATACCCTGATACGCAGTATCACTGGGAGCCGCCCCAGGGCATTATTCACAAATCTGAAATTTGCACTCTGTGCAAAAGTCGGTTGGCTCGATACGGCTGTCTGAGCCCCGATCAGCTGGCACAGCTGCAAGTTGTCGCCAAAGGTGCGTGCGGGTAATCATAGGCTCTACCGACCCAGTGAAGATTCTACTGCAGTACACATGTAATGAGACCAAGTTTCTGGGCGAGGCTGGCCCTTACGTGCACACCACCGCGCGAGCCAACCGAGAGATCCACGATGCGGCAAGTCAGCAACACGATTATCCGGTCGAAAAAGAAACTGACGTTTTGTTGTTAAAAAGTGCTGACAATTTCTTTTAGGCACGGATTTGCCCTAAGATTACCGATTTCTTTTTAGGGTATTGATCTCATATCTTATAGCACTGGACTTCGTTATTCTAGCATACCAACTACATAGTACCAAATTTTACAGTCCTTGCTCGTCAACATTCCCACCAAACCATACGGTATTCAACAACTAACTCACATCACCATCCCCATAGCGCCCAACATGTTCGGAAGCCCCCGAGATTTCAATACAGAGACATTCGCATCATACTAACCATGCAGGTAAGGCCCACATATAAGCCAGAAAATTAACTTCACTAGTAAAAAGCTCGATATCCCTAGACGAGAGCATGTAAAAAATTTAAGATTATAGGGTTTAGTACGCTGAACGTTCGTATCTGCCCATCAAGTTCTCCCGTGCGGCTCTCCATCTCACCAATAGAATTGGCTCAAATGCGTGAGGAACTACTTCGAGACGGCCACGATCGCTTCCAACACAAAACGCCATAAGATCAATTAGCTAAACGGAGCCTTTACCTAATAACAATATAGATTGATCCAGTCAATGCCACAGTGTGACTTGAAACGATATCGACTCATACACAAACCACATGTGGATTTAGTCGCGGGGATTAGTGAGAGTTGCGGAAGTCGCCGATCAAGTCGCCGAGCTTGGTACCCCACGAAATGTACACCAGAGCAGTTACACACTAAGGCTTTGTTTGTCAGCCTGAGAAAATTCCACGTAATGTATTCCGAAGCTTGAATAATCATCACCGTAGTATTTGAGTACTTGGAGCACACTCTTTTCAGGTCTAACCCGACCAAGGTCCGGAGCATCCACTGGTCCACTGGCAGAACGCCAGAGCGACCTCATTAGGGACCTTGAATTCGTGTACCACGCTCTTGCTGGCTCGTTAACTCCTTCGGCATTTCCATCTTGGGATCATAGGGATTCATATCTGGCCTGACTTTCCCAAGTCTTCGAAGTCTTCTACGAATCATGCAGTACGTTGACCCACGTGTAAAGTTCTGAGTATCGGTATTTTAACGCCTGTCATTGCAGGACCTCGGACCCCACTCCGGAAGCCTCACCTTACTACGACCTGGGTGAGCATCGATGGCCATTGACTACCTCCTCGCCGGATTGCCAGACATGGCTCGACCGCGGCTTGCGTTGGGCGTACTCCTTCAACTTTGAAGAAGCGCGACGCTGCTATGAGCGCGCCGCCGCCTGTGATCCATCTTGTGCAATGGCATTCTGGGGGATAGCATACACTTCCGGGCCAAACTACAACAAGGCGTGGAAGTTTTTCGACCCAAAGGACAGGAAGGCCTCGATCAACAAGGCCAATGACAACCTTGCTCGTGCCACAGAGCTGGCTCCTAAAGCCACTGCCGTCGAGCAGGGACTCATCAAGGCACTTGCGGCTCGCTTCCCCGACGCCGATGAGTCTGATGTCGACTTCGGCCATCTGGATCGCATGTACGCCGAGGCTATGCGGCCTATGTACCAAGCGAACCCTGACAATGTTGATGCTGCTGCTTTTTTTGCGGAATCTCTGATGTGTATGACACCTCGAGGGCTATGGGACCTGGACACCGGCAAGCCAACCGGTAACCATACGATTGAGGCCAGGCAGGTCATCGAGTCGGCATTCAGACTGCCTGGCGGTCTCCATCATCCGGCCCTCTGCCATCTGTATATTCATCTGTTGGAGATGTCCCCGAAGCCTGAGGAAGCACAGCCCGCCGCGGATAGACTGCGCACTCTGGTCCCGGACGCTTCACACATGCTGCACATGCCGACGCACATCGATGCTGCGGTGGGAGATTACCGCCGCGGAGTCGACTCGAACCACGAGGCCATCCTCGCGGACGACAAGTACTTTGCCAACGAGAATGCGCCAGTCTTCTATATTGCCTACCGAGTCCATTACATCTGCGCAAAGATGTACTCTTCGATAATGTCAGGACGCTTCCGAGATGCCATGTCAGCCGCGGAGAAACTGGAGCAAGTCATCGATATCAAGGCGCTGTCAATCACAAGCCCACCCATGGCGGACTTCATCGAGAGTTTCTACGCATCTCGCGCCCACGTGCTTATCCGTTTCGGACGCTGGGAGGAGATATTGAAGCTGGAGCGCCCGAAAGACCAGGACATCTATAGCGCCACGACCGCGACGATCTTTTACGCCCAGGGCGTCGCGTTCAGCGCCCTTGGCCGGATCGCGGAAGCCGAGACCGCGCAGAAACAGTTCGAGGCAGCTCGTGCGAAGGTGCCTGCCAGTCGTCTGAATAGCATCCCTTGCAAGCAGATTGATGTCTTCGGCGTGGCCTCTGCCATGCTCGCCGGCGAGCTCGAGTACCGCAAGGGAAATTTCGACACCGCTTTCTCGCTTTTAAGAGAGGCTGTCAAGCGCGAGGACTCCCTGGCGTATTCCGACCCGCCGCCGTGGATGCAGCCTGTTCGGCATGCTCTTGGTGGCTTATTACTCGAGCAGGGCCGCGTGGATGAAGCGGAGAGGGTATTCAAAGAGGATTTGGGTTTTGCCGCGGGTTTTCCGCGCCGTCGGGCGCATTTAAACAACATATGGGCTTTGCATGGATTGCACGAGTGCCTTGTGAAGGCGAACAAGGTTGATGAGGCCTTATATGTCGAGGGGCCGCTTGACATCGCTCTGGCGTCGGCTGATGTTCCCATCAGCGTTTCATGCTTTTGTCGCGTGAAAAAAGAGGAACAGAATGGATGCTGTGCCTGAGGATAGAATAGTTGGTTGACTGAAGAGGCTCCAAGGTAGCTTCGCGAGACCTTCGAGCCCTTCGAGTGCATCGATCATCTCTAGTGTTTCATAATAACATACTCAACAAAGCCACATGCCATTTCCATGGAACACACCATTACCAGAACATCAACACGCCTTCAATAGTCGCACCGAATCATAGCAGAGCCCTTCTGGCTTGCTTACCCCTTCTATAGAACGCTATCCCTTAAGTCATCCAGTACATATATATAGGTCGATATCCCACGAGGTCCTCCGTATGAGGTCACCTCTATTAGGTGATCCTATGGGGGTGAATTTTATAGGAGGCTGTCCATTAGGATTTACTTTTGGGGGAGGTTCTCCCTGAGGAGGCCGTCCTACAGGACGTCATCTGCTATGAGTTCCGGGGATGGTTACCGTGGCAGCGAAGCGGGCACACGAGCAGACCTCGTGTCGTTTGTGTTCGGAGCCTCAGAACCATGGCACACAATAGAACCTGATCGACTTATGACAGTCAAGCTAAGCAACAGGCAGTGATTCGGTTTCCCTTTTGAACCCACAGCACAAACAAGCCATTGTTTGCAAAGTCTCTGGGGTGCTCTTACCCTGGCACAGACTGTCCTCCAACATCAACCAAAATGTGTCTGAAAGTTTGGCCGATTTGCAATGCCTGCGGGGCTAATTCCGGGCCGCCGGAGATTCACGAATGCATTCATCGTGGCTGCAAGCAACAGTATATGGAGCAGTGCACACGCTTCCTAACTCGGTTCGAGCTCCGAACCTGGGACTGCGGCACACCGGGCTGTGGTCTCAACATGGGTGCCATCGACGCCAACCTCGCCCAGATAGATCAGACGCTTCGTATGCAAGAGAATCCACCCATCACTTCAGCGCCAGGAGCCAGCAACAATTCCAACACCATCAGCGCCACTGGACTGGGTATCTTGCCAGCAAACGGTGCATCCGCAGCTCCATTGATCACTATGACTATGCCAGCAGTAATAGTCAACATTCAGCCGGCAAATTATACCACCCCAGCTCCATCACTCACTAGAACTATCCCTACAGTTATGGTCAACATTCCGCCAGCAAACAATACACCTATAGCTCTAACACTCACTCGAACCGTTCCAGTAGTGATGGTCGACATTCCACCACGCGCTCCACCTGCCCCAATCCCTGACCTCAGGAGCAATCAAAGAGAGCCTGACCCAGAATCTGTGGACACGCAGCGAGCTGGTCTGGGCAGTTCTGGGTCGCGTACGATCAGGCGTCGGGGTGTTTCCAGGCCTCGGTCGACCGGGGTCCTTGAATATCCAGTGTGGAGAGAGTCGCACCGTTCCATTCAAGTTCAGCCAAATACGGCGTTCATTCGCGTGCATGCAGTAGGAGCTGCTTTCGGGTCCAACGCCGGTGCAACGGACAAACGCCCGCAGAGAAAATCTTCTAAGGGATACTCTTCTGACGAGAAGACCAGTCCGCGTACGATCAAGAAGTAGCCGACGGGTCTCTCGCACTCCTCTCCCTATTTTCCATACACCCACGGAGCATAACCGTATGCAGGCTGGAAAGAGTTGGGCGTGTCCCGAAGCAGTCCTGGGAAAGCAATGCAGCGAAGACTATCGGAATTCCAGGTTCTGCAGTCTGTTGCCACTGTCAACCCCACAGAAGGTCCTTCGACAGAACTTTGTCCCATGGGTGGCCAGGTGGATACTCTGGGAGAGTTTATATATAGGAGGTGAGGAGGTTATCCTGTGGTTGGTCAGAGGGTTTTCCTGCGGGGGGTTAAGAGGTTCTCTTAGAGAATTCTTACTTACTAGGAGGTTGTCTACTAGGAGGTTATCTAGTAGGAGGTTGTTTACTAGGACATTGTCTATGAGGATGTTTCCCTTGGGAGGGTGGGGGACAGAAATCTCGGGACTTAGGTACTCTGGTAGTGTACTAGATACCTGTCCAGACCTCATTATTTCGAGCGCCTCCAAGACATTCTATCGCTCTACTGTCACCGCGTCACTGCATGTCTCGAGCCAACCAGTGTGATGTTCTAACCGATCGGGTAATGGCTCCATCTACCATTGATACCGCTATATAGTCTTATGTAAGCCGCGCCTTCGATTAGTGCACTCGGAATGCACCCAACCGACGTCGGCAGAAGACTTCCGTCGAGACCATGTCCTCTGGGTTGAACATGCCCAAGACTTTCTAGAACGACGACTACCAAGGCATATCCGGCGTCGACATCAAACGGTGTCGCTCGCCAGACCGAAAAGCGAATAAGATCGGCCAAGTCCGAGTCCGCCGGCGCGCGGCGAGTCAGTCGCGCGTTGTTGGCCCGTGTGCACGTAGTAAGTAGGTCCGTCTCTTGGACGGGAAGAGCGGAAGTCGCCCCGGCCGAGAACAAGGACAAAGAACCACCACCACATCCCGTACGCAGCACGTACCATCCTCCCTCGCCTACTGTCGAATTACCGGCCCCGTTGGGTCCTGTCCTGGCTCGCCTTTTTCGCTGGCGGCCTCGGGGAACACAATTCGCGTAGCAGTAGTAAACATTCCAAAAATCCACATCATCACACAGACCTTTGATCAGATACAGGTCGGATCTGCACAGAAAGGACACTATTTTTAAAGGGCCCTGGGCGGGATTACAGGGCAGCACAGCAACTCGAGCAGGGCCAGGAAACGGGGCGGCGAGTGCCGCAGCCACCTGGTAAACCCCCCCCCCCTGCAGTCATCTCCGAACACGACAGGGCTTGACAGGGCAGCCGGGAAGAGCCCACAAATCAATTCCCACTCTCAGCCTGCGCACATAGACGATGGATGATGCACTCAAGGTTCGCTTAATAAACTGGAGATAAACTGGGGCATAGAGCCAGAACAGCCCAAAACTGACGCACTTACCAACAAGAGGACACGAAAAAAAAACACCAGAGGTGCTCCACGGTGGGGAATACAAGCCAGCCCAGCTGGCCCGCCGCCCTGGGACTTAGCCTCATCCAGCAACGCCATGCGTTGGCCATTGGTACGGATCGGGCTTTGTTCTGTGGGGGAAGGGGGGATCTAATCTTACTTTCCAGAAGACCTGAGGAATAGCCTCGCTTTTTGGAGGCGGTCACGATAAGGATAGACTAGGTGCCTAGGTAGTTTCTGGAGTCCATCGAAGTGGTTGTGTACTGTGTGGTGCGTGGAGTAGCGAGGTCGAAAAATCCCGACGGCGTGTAAGTCGTTTGTCAGCCATGCCGATCCCCTATTTTCTTTTTAAGAAAAAAAATTCAATGGCAAAATAACGTCACTAGGAAGAAAAGTGCCGGTCTCCATACTGACTGTGGATTCCAACGGTTTCTTCCATGCATATGCAGCGGGCACCATCCGGCGGTCGACGGTCAACTTGTTTGCCATGAGTGCCGGCCTTGGTGCTCTTCGTGATTGTGACCCGGGATGAGGAGACACAGGGGCCTGATGATACCTTCCTTCCGTACTTACCGTCTGTTACCCCCTTCCCCCGTAAGTGCACATACCAGGCAGGCCTAGGGGTTTCAGGGCACGCGCCGAGGGTCCTGAACCTTGGTTGGAAAGCCCGCGTTGGAGAGATTCAAACTTGGCCATGCCAATAGTTGGTCGATTGCCCAGCTGAGGGCAGCGGGATTTGAAACTAGCCGTAATAGCAAGGGATCGCCATAACTCATAATAGAACACGACGACACATGATGGGTAAGGTAGTAACAGAGAGCATTGGGCAAAGACTCCCAAATGAGCACGTTGGGAAGATTCTGGCGCAAGGAGGCCCTTTTGCGAGGTGTCGGGCTGGCCGCCAATACAGGTGAATCAAATGATGTCTTGGGGGCGATTACCAGCACCAATATGCTGGGGCCGTTTGAGAGACAATGTCTCGGGTGTGTGCGATGTCGACTTGAATTAGTGACTGGCTGAACCTGAACAAATGAACATCACAAGCAAGAATCACACACACACAGTCGCATCATGGTATTGGAAATTTCTTTTTCAACAGTATGTATTTACTGAAACTATTTCATTATGCAATGAAGTCGTAACACATACCCAAAGTTCGTTCTAGAAAGACCCTACATTTGGGTTGGAGCAGAAGCGAAGTAACGAAGCGGCAGTTCATCATGAAGAGTGTTTGGTTCCCAACCGTCTCGTCCCGTCCCTATGCCTCCCATTTACTCTCCGACCCACCAGCGGCCCAGGGTGGTCCAGGCACCGCTGGTGTCGATCAGCTGAGCGGCAGGGCTCACGAAGCCGTCGACGGGGGTGGTAGTGGCGCCGAAGAAGCCGTACGAGTTGACCCAGTCCTGGCCGTCGAGCCACTCGGAGGTGGACTTGGTGAAGGTGTCGACGCTGGTAGCGTCACGGCTGGTGCTGCCAATCTCGGAGACGACAACGGGCAGGCCGTACTCGCCGTGCTTGTCAGAGATGTACTTCTTCGCGTTCTCGACCTCAGTCTCGGCGGGGGTCTCGGCGCTGGTGTAGAAGTGGAGGCCGAGGAAGTCAGGCTTCTCGTTGGCGCCGAGGGCGCCGTAGAACTCCTGGAGCCATGCGGAGCCGGCGTCGTTGCTGGCAACGGCGGGGCCGACAAGCTTGACACCGTACTGAGCACGCAGGGGCAGGACGGAGCTCTTCCAGGTGGCGGCAGCGTCGCTAGCACCGACACCGTTCAGGTCGGGCTCGTTGTAGAAGTGAACAACGGCGTTGGAACCGGCAGCCTCGATGTTGCTGATGAGGTTCTTGTACTCGTCGCCCTGCAGCTGGGCAGGGGTGCGGATCATGGGCTGGAAGGGGACATCGGATGGGAGCTCCTCAGGCTTCCATGTGTTCCAGTTGACGGCGGCGGTGACGCCTGGGGATGTGCTGAGGGAGGAAGCAGAGGCCTGGATGTTGGCGTTTGATGCGTAGGCCTGGGTCAGGGTGTAGTCCCAGAGCATAAGTCGCTTGCCGGAGTGAATTGCTGTGCCACGCTTCTCGACGGGGAGGGCAGATGTGAGGAGGGCGGCCTGGAAGAGGACGGCCAGGACCTGGAGACGCTTCATGGCGGGGAACTGCATGTTTGCGGGTTTTTGTGTGGTTTTTTGGTCTGAAGGACTGTGGTTGTCTCTTGTGAAAGAAGGACTAGACTGTTTTCAAAGTCTGTTTTGCTCGACGAAGCCTCTAAGGAGTGATGGCTACGGAGTATAGAGAGTGAGAGTTGCCTGCTCTGGTGAAGGAATGACGAGAGAGTGCTATGCTGTCAGAAGGTGGAAACATGGAACGGACGAGGGAGGAGGGCAACGGGCAGTTCAAATACCGGACGAACATGGACCAGCATCAGCCCAGAAGCAGCACCAGGGCGCCAGGGCACCAGGGCACACACCAAAGCAACAACAAACAGGCGGGCGGATGTGGGCGGCAGAGTGACCCCCCCCCGTCCCCTGGGCCAGAACAACAGCAAGACCGGCCGTCGGGGGGGCGGCCTAGGCTCGTAAGATGGAGTGAGGGACATGCTTATTCACTGGGTCCCAACGGCCCACAGGGTAGCGCCCACGACCACACAGGACAAAGGAGGATAAGGTTTCTTTCTCGGTGGGGCGTACCTGGGTGGGTGGGATTGTCATGGCGGCATCGAGCAAAATGTTCCTGAGGCTACCGGCCTTGTCAGGGGCACTGGGGCATCTTGGCAAGACGGGCAGCTGTGATAGGGCGTGTGCCTGGCGGCGGCCAAGGTCTAGTTTGATAAGAGGCTTGTTTAGGCGGCCTGGGCCTGCAGCGGCGCAGCTGAGGGGGGGGGTCGGCCTGCTCGCCGTGTGGGTTGGACTACTTGTCATGTCATAGCGTGGTCACTGTGCTGTTGTTTCCTGTGCCTGACTGTGCCCGTGCCTGTGCCCGTGCCTGTGGGCTCTACTATAGTACCACAGTACCCAAGTAGAGTTTACCCAATCTTATTTTCCTGCCATGGCTGGTTAGACCTGTTGTCCGCCCAGTCCCGAGCGCAGGTGAGATTAGGTGACGTACAGGCACATATGCGTGAGCTGAGCACAAGGTCCATGCCTTGACAAAGTTGACCTTAAGAGATCTGCAAAGCAGACGTGTCAAAACCTTGACAAGACGTTGATATTGTACGGAGCAGCCCGTGGTCGGCCGATGGAGAAGACAAAGGCGCAGCGGGTGGGTGAGCGGAACGGGCTCAATGGAGTTGACTGCGAGATGAAGGAAATGATTGACAGAGTGAGGTGGCTGATCTGAGAATAGATCTCGCGATTTACCCAGGGAGCCGTGTTGCCAAGTCGCCAAAAACAGACACGGTACACACGACATGTACCCCGCCGTGATTGGGGGGCGTATCCGCCCCGGAGTCGCGGGAAATTGGAAAATGGGCCAGCAAGGCCAGAGAGGAAGCCGCTCAGGCTGAGGTAAGCTCGGACCTGGGGGCAACGCACTTGCACGACTTGCACGACGGAACTGGCAGACTGGGAAGGAGCGGAGAGGGAATGGGTAGGAAAATGGGCAAGGGGGCAGGGGGGTTGGCTCCCCCGGTCACACCCCAGCAAGGCACGATATTATCGGCTGCAGTAGTCTACCAACTTGGACCGAGTCTACCACGTCCTTCCCTTCCAACAGGAATTGTCTTTTCCTCTTTGGCGCCTGCTTAGTACCACCTCGACTAGCCCCGGGTGCACACCTTCCTGTCCAGGACCCAAACATCTTGACAAGTTTCTGTTTCGAGTGCCCCTGAAACGGAGAATATTGCCCGTCACAAAATGGTTACAAAACACTGAAGACCAGTGTCGACCAGGCCTAGGTGATCAGCGGCGACGGGCCGAGACCTGCAGCTGTCTGTACCCCATGTTCCATGTGCCAGCTGCCCCCGATTGCCCCGAATGTTCATCTGCCCACCTGCCTGCCTGCCTGCCCACCTGCTGACTGGGCCTTCTGGCCTGCCATCTGTGCCTGCCCACCGAACCCAGAGGCCTGGCAAACCTGGGGTTGGTTTGTTTCGGCTCCAAGCTTGGCGCTGCCACACGTGCAACCACATTCTGAACGTACACGGTAGTCCTCATCAGCATTCTGTCTAGTTGATCCATCAAATTGCATTGTGCTGTATTGTGTAGCCACTGCCGGTGCTCAAGCGTGCATCGGTGAACGCCACATGGAGTCGTGCCTGTTGTGGAGTCGTCGATGTTGAAGGCCGTTGATCTGCCCTCACCCTACCGCATCAACCCATCTCCAACTGCATTGTCCACCTGCCTTGCCGAGCACGCCGCTTACGGATTAGTCGGCAACGCAGCTGACTGTCGCCTGTCTCAGTGCCTGGTCGCACGTGGGAAGAGGTTCTATTGAAAGAGCCATCTCAAGCTGTCCATAATCGCATCTCATATATTTCAGCCCATCTGAAAGTTCTATACCATTCCTTTTCGGTATCCTCAACCAAACCCTACGCCCGCCGATCTCCCCTCGGGCAATTTCCACAAACACGAGCGATGGCAGGAAGGTTACGATGGCGCGGGTTGCGCCCAGAGTCCGTCGATAGCTACGCGGGCGTCCTCGTGCCCCTGGATGAGGCCCATCTCCACAGTCATTCAGCCCGGTGCGGAAGGACCGAGTTCGAGGAGCTGCCCCCACACGGCGACGAGGACGACGATCCCAAGGACCGGGCTGGGGATGAGGGGACTGGCATGTTGGAGATGAGCGCTGCTGAGTACAGCATCGAGGGGCTCAGGAAGGAAGTGAGGAAAGGCGGCGGCGGGATGAGGTCGGATTACGAGTGTCAGTCTGCGGTCCCTATTCCCTGATTCTCCCCTTGTGTCTTCGAGGCGGGCACGAGGGTGGTGTTGAATCGAGGAGGCCAGGATATGCCCGGCTGACCTATCTGCTGGTAGTAAAATCGATGCTGGTCAACAAGGCCGTCCAGGATATCGGCATGGGCAGGTACAACTGGCAGCTATTTGTCTTGTGCGGGTTTGGATGGTTTGCAGATAAGTATGTTTCTTCACGGCCGTCGATATACTGGCCATGTTCTGTGCTAACCAAGAACTCGTCCCCAGCCTTTGGATGCAGGTGAGACAGTCTCAAGCCCGCCCTTGTGGCAAACCCCCCTGTTTTCTCTACCGAGACTTGTCCTCATTGCTAACAATACCAAGGGGGTTTCGCTAATTCTGCCATCCCTTTCGGCCGAGTTTGGTGTCGCGGAGAAAACAGTTCGGTACACGACCAGTGCCGTCTATCTCGGCCTCTGCTTCGGCAGTTTTACCTGGGGCGTCGGCTCCGATGTTCTCGGCCGGCGCATCGCCTTCAACATGACCTTGCTGATCACCAGTGTGTTCGGAATCATGACTGCATTCGCAAGTAGCTGGGCATGGGTCTGCATCTTTTTCTCTCTGCTGGGTTTTGGCGTCGGGGGCAACCTGCCCGTTGATGGAGCACTCTTCTTAGAGTTCCTGCCCGATACCTCATCATCCCTCCTCACACTACTGTCTGTATGGTGGCCCGTGGGACAGTTATGCTCGAGTTTCATCGCATGGTTCTTCATTGGTAACTGGCCAGCCGACAGGGGTTGGAGACTGTTTGTGTTGGCCATTGGGCTCATCACATTCGGCATGTTTTGCCTGCGATTCTTCATATTCCACCTCTTCGAGAGCCCAAAGTACCTCCTCTCTCAAGGCCGGCAGTCGGAGGCAGTAGCAGTTGTGCACGGCCTCGCATACCGCAACGGAGCGAAGACCTGGCTCTCAGAGGCCGTTCTTGATGCGGTGGTCGACAGCGACGACAATGACGACCGCGCGCATCTTCGTGGCCACACCGCAATGTCAGCGCTGTCCACCAAGAGTGTTATCAAGGCCAAGCTGGACGAGTTCTCCGGCGCTCGCATACGCCCGCTCTTCAGCAACCGGAAACTCGGCCTGGCGACCGCCCTCGTCTGGTTCACCTGGGCCACGATCGGCATGGGCTATCCGCTTTTCAACGCGTTCCTTCCTCAGTACCTGTCTCATGGCGGCGACGGCGAGTCCTCCTCGTCGCCGTCACTTGCTGCCCGTGAACCCGACCCACCAAACACTATCAACTTATCCGCCGAGACTTACCGGAATTACGCCATTTTGAGCATCGTCGGTGTACCGGGCAGCATTCTGGCATATTTCACCGTTGGCAGCCGGTCTGCCTTCCTCGGTAGGAGAGGCACGCTGGCAATATCGACCTTCATCTCTGCGAGCTTCCTCTTCCTGTTTGTCAGGTACGGGACGACGTCTGCCTCGCAGCTAGCCTTCAGCTGCGTCGAGGCCTTCAGTCAGAATATCATGTATGGTGTGCTATATGCATTCACGCCCGAGATATTGTAAGTCTTCTTTCTTCTTGATGCCCTGTCGTTATTTGATCCTGCAGAATAGGCTCGCTGACCTGTGAACGTTTCTCGCTGCAGCCCGGCCCCCGTTCGTGGAGCCGGAACCGGTGTCGCGAGTTTCCTGAACAGATTTACTGGGCTCATCGCGCCCATATTGGCGGCTAACATACCTGGCGATGGGGCGTCGGCACCGATCTACCTGTCTGGTGCTTTAATCTTCGCCGCATTCGTGGGCATAGTATTGATCCCCATAGAAACTAGAGGCAGGCAGAGGCTTTGATAAACGCGTACATATCATCACGAATTTTGTAGAAAGGTCCAACAGCTTTGGGACAGGGTCATTCATTACACGGCGAACCATGGGCATTGAAAGGCGTTGTGTTGGGGTTTGGGCGTTAAAGAAGTCAGCAAGGGTACGAGATTAGCTTCATTTGATGATTAACATGAATTCTGTGAAAGTGCTGGAGATCTACATCTCATCTTCCACTGTCGCCTGCAAGGGTCGTCTGGCCCTCACACCGGTGCCCCGCGCACCGGCGGGTGCGTCCTGCCTCCTCCGCGCTATGGTCCTCTGCAGGGCATCCCGGGTCATGGGCTCGTTGCGCACGGTATTGTCGACGAGCCAGCGGCGCATCTTATCGCGCAGGTTCTCGAGCAGGCGGGGGTCGCCAGCAAAGGGCGCGAGCTCCATCTTGACGGCGCGGGTGGCGTTCTCGTCGACGCTGTGGACCATCTTCTCCAGCTCGTCGAGGCTTTGTTTCGCGCGGGCCTCCTCGGTGCCCCGGCGGGCCAGCTGGACCCTGCCGCCCCTCGTGTCGGCCGTCAGGTACGGGACCACCTGGTTCAGGGCGATGGTGAGGGTGATGCTGAGCTTGCGGGCGAGGGCGACGGCCTGGAAGGGGAGGTAGGCCGGGTGGACGAGGCTCGGGGCCCAGAAGGACAGCACCGGGTTGAGCCCGCGCGTGATGACCGGGTTCAGCAGCGCCGTCAGGAACCACGGGTGCGAGGGGCGCGTGATGGTGTGCAGCTCAAACACGAGCAGCGACGCGAAGGCGACCCACCGCCAGTACATGCCCTGCTGGAAGTAGCCCAGCTTGGGCAGGGCGTAGATGGCCAGCGCCCCGACGCCGTAGTACCCGAGGACGTCCTTGGCCCCCCGCATCACAAAGTCGCGCGGGACGCTGCACTCGCGCCACCGCAGCATCTCCGGGCCGAAGCGGTCGTACGCAAACCGCCGCACGTCATCGCTGAGCGTCTCGTGCGCCAGCTGCACCCGCACGTACATGTCTGCGTCGTAGGCCGCGGCCGCGGCGCCCTTGAGCTTGTCTGGATGCATCACCGCCGACAGCTGGCGGTAGCGCTTCTTGATGTCGCGGACGGCTGCGTCGGGTGCCACGCCCAGCACTGAGTAGAAGTCGCCGCCCGACCGCTGCAGCTCCCAGTCGGCCTCGTAGATGGTGAAGAGGAGGTACGCGCACACGACGAGGATGTAGATGCGCCGGTAGTGCTCGGCGAAGCGCGGCTGGCCGGGCTGCGGGCGCGGGGACCCGGCGCGGATGGTTATGCCATAGTATATGCTCTGGAGGAATCGGGTGGCGAGCTGGTGAGGGTGTGGCTTGTCAGTTCTCAGGTATCTAGAGGCGCGGGAGGGGGGGTTTGGTGTTTGAGAATGTGGCAGATATTGGGCGGGTATGAGAGCTCACATCGGGGAGAAAGGTCCACCCCATCAGGGAGAGGAAACCCGACATCTTGGAAATTCTTGGACAGCTGTCTGCCGCATCGAAAGAGACCGTGGGTGCCTGTGTTGCAAGCGTGAAGGAGAAAGCGCCAGGTTGCGCATACAGAGCCCTCTAAAGCCAAAAGATTTATTTCGTATCAAACGGAGACAGACGTGTCCCCAGCTAAGCCGGTGGTCATCACCAAGGTACTTCGGTACTTTGAAGTGACAGGTGCGCTAACCTCTCTGGTCTTAGCGCGGAATGCTTATTTGTACTGCGAGAGAGATTCACTCAGACTTATACACTCAATTCCTTATAAAGTTACTCGAACAGTCTAAAAGATGATTGCTTTAATAGAATATAATCTATTTTTAATATAAAACGTAATTAATATTATCTTATAGCTTACTATTATTGTTGGTACGGGTCTCACGTATACGTAAGTGTTGTGGTTGTATTACTTGATTGGTGTGTCGGGAGGAAGAGCCTGTGCCTGGAAGGCAGAAGGCTAGACCTCCGCTATATGCCTATGGATTAGTCACGTGACCCTATAAGTGATTGCATTGCGCTTGCCCCTATTCCTATAATTATAACTTAGCTCTACTTTTAGATATTATATTTTAAAAGGTATTAAAATATATAAATTATAAATTTAAAAAACTAAAATATAAATATAGTAATAATATAATATATTAAAAGTTAAGATTAATAAAATTATTACTTATATTTTAAACTAATAAATATTAATAAAGTTATAAAATTAATTTCTAGTTTTTTAATTAAACTAATTAATTTTTAATATTAGTTAGTTTTTTAATTTTAATTAAACTTTTTAATTAAAACTTACTAATTAAAGAATAACTAATAACTAAATTTATAATTAAAAGAATATAAGTTTATAATATAATAGTTTTACTCTTCTTACTAAATTTAAAAAAATCTATAATTTAATCTTTATTTAAATATATTTTAATCTTAATTTTTTAATCTTATTTACTTATAATCTTTAGTCTTTAGTCTTTTAGTTAACCCTTACCCTTATTTTAATCTAACTAAGACTAAGGGTTTTTTAGTCTTAGTCTTTTAGTCAGGGTCTGTGACTAAACTAATTCTGACTAATTTCAACCCTGGGTGCTAGGATGCATTTTTAACAGGCTTCTGGAAAGATGATCGGTCACAACATTACAGAATGCGAATGACAAATTCAATGCCCGCGGTTGATATATGCACCTCCGAGTAGGCAGACATTTGCCACGGAGCATACAGTTCACACGGGACAGGAAAGGTCATATCATAGATTTTGATTGGATCCATTCACTAGACGGCGTCTCAGCTGGTCCTCATGTCCTTGGAAAGACACAACTTGTAAGTACAAAATACGCCGACAAGAATACGTCCACAAGATCCGAAGTCTCAACAGAAGACGTCTATCAATGCTTTAAGAGGAAGGAGAAGGTAGAAGATTGCTTGTCACCCCGGCATGCAATTCATTTGCCGGGTGATATCGTCCACATCAAATCAGAGGATCACCGCCTCCCCATCATCCTCACCCTCCTCATCGCTAAAGTCGACCTCAGCCGCCATGGCCTCAGCCCGCCTCTGCACCTCCGCGAGGCCGGACAGCTCGGCGACGTAGTCCTTCTCCTCCAGGGCCTTCTTCACAAAGCCCCAGCCGTCCTTCTGGTACGCCTCGAGGACGGGGTTGCTGCACGCGCTGCAGCACGGGTACGACTCGCCGCGAATCATCATGTTCTGGAACGTCGACAGGAAGCCGCGGATCTGGTGCGGCACGAGGCCCAGCGGGTGGTCTGGGGGATCCCTCTCGTACGACGAAGAAGAGGTGTCGGCAGCGGCCGTGGGCTTGGGAGCCGCGGCGTGTTGGCGCTCCGGGTGCTGCAGGACGCTGGCGAGCAGTTCGACCAGGAGCGCGGAGGCGATGGCTGCCACGCCAGGCCGGGTGACGGTGCACTGCTGGTCGAGGGTGAGATCCTTTTGAGACTGTATCAATCAAAAGATCAGCAAGTCTGTGTAGAGTACGGGGTCGGCCCCGGTTGGGCCGGTGGAGGGGCTGGCCCATACGTCTGTCGCTACTACGACATCATTACAGAAGTAGCACCCCAAGGTCTTGTCGGAACCATCCTTCGGCTTGGCGCCGTGTCGCATCACGACGTAGGTGTCGAAGCCCAGCGCCGCGTTCATGACTATCTTCCCCGCCGCCTTGCCCATGACCGTGGGCAGCCACCGCGACTCCCGGCTGTCCATTAGCAGGAAGACGACGTCGTGAGATTCGACCAGCTCCTTCAATTTCGAGAACTCCTCTTTTGTCTTGGCCTCGTCCGTGATCGGGTGGCCAAGCATAGGCACGGAGAGGCCATGGCCCTCGCTTTCTACTCCTGGGTTGATGGCTTGGAGCGCCTCCGCCGCCCTTTTCGCTTTCGGAACTCCTCCTTCGAGACAGTCTTTGAACTCGAATAGCGGTTGTCGAACAGGATTCGAAAACGAGACTGAGCCGTAGTCGACGAATGTGATCTTTCGCACGCCCCATCCCATCAGATTCCGCGATACGTAGCTTCCAAGGGTTCCTGCACCGAGTAGAAGGCAGGAGGTATTCCTGATCGAGTCCAGGTCCAGATTTGGACTTATGCGCCACTTCATCAACTTCAGGTTGAGGTCAACAGCTTGCTCGGCAAGCTTCGTCGGATCCATATACTCGGCGAGGTTTGCCTGTCTGGCCTGTAGCTTCCCTGATGCGTTGCGCCCCCATCCCGTGACCTTTGGCATCTGCGTCGTCTCCATCTCCGGCACGCTGTCCATGGCAAGAGGCAGGATGATGCTTCTAGCTTCGTGCCGTCTGGCCTGGGTGTCTCTGTAGCACAAAATACTGACCTTGGTATAGTGGAAGCGCTGGCGCACCAGGACCAACAGGTTTCGCAGTGGCCATGACGGATGCTCGGGGTAACTCGAAGGGTCGACAAAAGAGACGAAACGATCTTCCTCGGCCACTCCCTCAAAGAAACCGTCCTCGAAATCACGGAGGGCACCAACTTCCCACCTGAAGCCCAGATCGTCGGCTGAAGAGTCAAATGAGTTTTTAGATCGATTGTCCTCCCCGCCGCGTGTTCTTTTGACCAGGAAGAACCCGTATTGCCTGTTGTCTACGCCATAGCGCCATGTGCCAACCTTCTCGACCAGAGATTCGCTCTCTTTTGGGGTGAGCTTGCTGATGGGAGCTGTCCTCTTCCACTGAGGGTCGGAATGTAGCGCCGGGAAGGCGAACCAATACGTAAATCGGTACTTTTTCAGGTCGGCATAGGAGAGTATCGTGAAGGCGGATAGAAGCGACGGGATGGAGTAGATCGTCCCGTCCTTGATAGCGTCCCATATCTGCCGGCCCGCCGTCTGAAGCATGGCACTTTTGTCCGTGGACTTGAAGTCTTCCATGGTATTAACGTTCTTAATCATGCCCTCGGCTCGGCACTGCCCCAAAGCGATTCTAGCACTCCTCATTAGCCTTCGTGAGGGCGCGACACAAGTGCCGGCAAGTAATGGTCTACTACATACGCGTTGCTTGTCAGCGCATTTCCGAGGATCTGCATGCGCGTGCTCTCCTCCGGGATCGCCAGCGGACTCGACTCGTAGGTGCCCAGAACGAACCGCGCCGAGTCGTCGAGCTTGTCATGGTCGAGCTTCGAGGAAAAGAGCGCGGAATAGAAGGGTAGTTCTATTTGCGACGTGAAGGCAGAGAACTTGAGTTCCGACATGTTGGGCGAAACGGATGCGCCCGCGGGCTTGCGGCAGCTGCTGCTGAGCTCGTTCGGTGGGAGAGGTCGTTATCGGGAAATATATAGGTCTTGTGGTGGAAACCAAGTCTTATATGAAAGAGAAAGGGGTGTTTCGATTCTTGGGGCAATACGTCGCGATTTGCGATTCCCGGTGACTTGCTATTCTTGTGGCTTCGGTGAATGCCTTCGATGTCGAGGAGGGGTTCGTAGATCCACTATGGCGGGGTCGCGATGATGCAACAGGTCACAAATGAAAGGTGAATATAAAAGGAAATCTCGGCCAAGTCAATAGGATGCAGGTTTCAAGCTTATTTGCTTATGTGGAAGGGTTCGGTCACAAGTCTGGTCGACATTTCAAACAAGGGCTGATCAAGATCAGGTGGAAGAATAAGTCCGGAGAGCTTGGGTGTGGTTGGAGCTGGAGCTGTCATGTGTGATGATTGAATGATTCCATGGGTGACGGGCCTCGGGAAGGCTCCCTTGCACTGTCATTCACTGCTGCAGCTGCAGCCTGCAGGTGTCCTTCGCTTTGTTCACAGGGGCCAGCTGCAGGCACTTTGGCCAGTTCAGCTAGCCATGACTGCCGCCGGCAAAGCCCAACGCCACGGCCGGCTTCACTGAAAGCCACAGACGCGTTCAAGGGGTGCCAGGGGCTGTGAGACGCGTCTGCTGCAAGTAGACTGACTTGGTGAAAGAATTTCCACAAGCAGTAACAACTTGCTTGTGAAAGCCCAGGGGTGTGCTCAGAGTCCTTGAGAACATTCTAGTTAGGGCATCCATCTCCATTACCCAAAATGCTGATTGGTATCTGTGGCAGTAAGTCTTCCTCACCGTCTACTCTATTCCCATGACTTACACAACCAACAGGTATATGCTCTGGAAAGAGCACTGTGGCTCGGTATTTGGTGGACCACCATGGCTTCAAGCATGTGTCTGTCGATCCAAACACATCAAAGACGACCAGGGAACAGTTGAACAGCCAGGAGACTGAAACCAATGTCTCAAACACCCACCAGAAGAGACCATCCACGACAGCCCTGGTCTTCCAAACCTCGGATGAGCTGTTGGAGTACGTGACCCAACGGTGGCGGGAGCGGTGGGTGACGACGGACGTGATGAGCAAGGAGGCCCTCGACGCCTACAGCAGACGGCCCTTCTTCCTCCTCATCAGCGTCGACGCACCCCTCCTCGTCCGGTGGCAGCGCTACCAGAAGAGGAAACAAGAGCTGGCGGCCGGTGGTGTGGATCAGCCTGCAGGGCCCGTCACCAAGTCCCTCTCAGACAGCCAACAGGCCTGCGCGGCCGAGACCCTCGAGGACTTCGTGACGCTCTCGGACGCACAGCTCTACCACCCAGAAAGGGGCCAAGCAACACACATCTCAAGCGCCACCGTCCGCCTCCTCAACACCTCCAGCTCCCTGGCCCACCTCTACGTGAACCTTGGCAAGCTCGACCTCCTCAGCACGGAGCGCCTCCGCCCAGGCTGGGACAACTACTTCATGACGCTCGCCTCGCTCGCGGCCCGGCGGTCCAACTGCATGAAGCGGCGCGTGGGCTGCGTGGTAGTCTCGCACAACCGGCGCGTCATCTCGACGGGGTACAACGGGACACCTCGGGGCATCCGCAACTGCGGCGAGGGCGGGTGCCCGCGGTGCAACCAGGGCTTGGGCAGCGGCCACGGCCTCGCGACGTGCCTGTGCATCCACGCCGAGGAGAACGCGCTGCTCGAGGCCGGGCGCGACCGGCTGCGTGAGGGCGCCGTGCTGTACTGTGACACGTGCCCGTGCCTGACGTGCAGCATCAAGATCGCGCAGGTGGGCATCTCCGAGGTTGTCTACGCGTATGGGTATAGCATGGACACGGACACGGCTGCGGTATTCCGCGAGGCTGGGGTTAAGCTGAGGCAGTTTGTTCCTGTGAGTCCCTCCCCGTCTTTTCTCCGGTCTTCCCCATTGAGTGCTTTCCCCTCGGCCTCGACCGAGCTACCCCGGTTGTGATCTCCAAATGAATGCATATGATGCTGACATCACGTAGCCCGCGAATGGGTTGGTCCACCTCGAGAAGATGGAATTCCTTGCATAGTTGAGATCGCTGTCGGGTAAGATCTTCGGGGACCATGGTCTTTGTGTTTCCGTGAGCATGAGGGGGATTTCAATGGCCATTGCATGCGTTCGCATTCGGCGGTCTGCGTCATATTAGGCTGGCATACTTCGTAGTCAAGAGCATTTGGTGTTGGCGGGCGCGCATACTTTCTATTTCATTGATGAGATGCCAATTAAACCATTGTATCGTATTGAGTGTCCGGCGTGTAGTAGATAGAGCAGCCAATGCTTATCGAAACTGTTTGTGATGCCAACAACCCCCCCCCCCCGGCACCGGTGTATCATCGACTCCTCGTCCCCTGTAACGTCCCCGCTTGCGTCCATTGCTCCTCCTGAATCCCCATTACGGTTTTACGTAGTACGTAGTAAGTTTATCATCCTTCCATTAATTCATACATTGCCCGGTTGACCTTGATTGTCCGATTGACCTTGCTTGTCCGATTGACCTTGGTTGTTCGGTTGACCGTGATCGTCCGGTTGACCTTGATCGTCCGGTTGACCTGGATCTTCCGGTTGACCTGGATCTTCCGGCTGACCTTGATCGTCCGGTTGACCCTGGTTGCCCGATTGACCCAGATTGTCCAGTTCGATCGTCCCATCCATCAACTCTCCCTGCCTCTGCAGAGCCTGCGCCTGCGGGTTCGCAGCGTTCCGGCGGCGTATCTAAGCCGCCATCGCTTGCTTCTTAGCACGGGCGGCAGAGATCTTCTTGCTGATGAACAGGCCAATGACACCAACGGCGACGACAAAGACGATGCAGAAGACGACGACAACACCAGCTTCTTGCTGGGCCCAGTTCTCACGCTTGGTGATGTGGGAGATGGCCTCACGGGCAACCAGAGCGTTGTTGATGGCAGGCATTTTGTGGATTTGGTGAGAGGATCCTAACGAGTCAATTGTTAGCTACAGGTCGACGATGTTTGTCTGCACACTGGGATTCGCTCGCAGGCGGCGGTGGTGGTGGGTTCTGGGCAGAGGTGAACAAGCCGGAGAAAATCCGAGTCATGTTGATAGCAATTGGCCCCGCCCAAGCCCAGCGAAGCTCCAAGCGAGGCTCAGACGACAAGAAGTCGATTGGCGACTTGTGGTCGTGGCTGACGGTGGTCAACGCGCCCAAAACCTGGGCCTTGGCAGCCGTCATTGTGGGCTACCGGGGCACCTGATTTGAGCGCGCTGTAAGCTTGGTGGCTGCTGGGCAACCTGGGCGCAATAACGCAAGACGAGGTCGGGTTGAATTGCTTCAGGAGGTCGAGATGCTGGGGCGTTTGGGGCGATTGAACAGCATAGGAAGGATATTCGAGAAAATCGGAGCAGTACCTTTTGGTTGAGATTGAGAAGGGGGCTCGGACAATGGGATTTGTTTATCGGCAAATCGGGTTCGGCACGAGCTGGAAAAGCTTGGCTTGGTGTATGCGACGAGAACGGGCAGGGATGCTGGGGCGAACAACACAGGACTTGTGACAAGAGCTGGTGGTGAGGATGTGATAATTGACTGATATGGGAATCAGGACGTCCGTCGAGAGCAGATAATTGTCACGGTCGAGTGGGTTGGAGAAGGGAAGGGAAAGAGAGAGGAAAGCAGACGCAGGTCGAGAGACGACGGGCATGAGCAGCAACAAATAGCAGCTAGCACCTGCAGGGCCTGTCCGGGTGGGGTGGAGTAGCTAGGTTCCTAGGTTCCTAGGTAGGTAGTCCCAAGGTAGGTAGTCCCAGTCTAGGAAGGGACCGACTAATAGCTGGGCCTCTGGTATGCAAGATTACAAGTGACCAGCAGCGTGCCCATGTCGGCTGCTGCAGGACGGGTAACCCCTAGCAGCTCAGAAACACCAAGGGGCCCCTCCCCCAATCAGCGGGCGGGCTAACGAGGCAGACGGCAAACAGAAAAGCTTGTCTGTCAGTGCCTGTGGGTGTGGGAGAGTCGGTGGGAGGACCGACACCTGAGGTGGGAGCGCGAGGGCGCGCATCAGATTAGTCCAGTCCAGCCCCGTCCCGGCCAGGTACCCAGGCTAGTTGGGACGACACCGCCGCCGAGGTGGTACTATGTAAGCCGGCAGGCGGGCAGGTGGGCAGGCGGGCAAGCGAACTGAGAGCAGTGCGCGAATTTTGGGATTGAGTTCGCCCAGGCGAAAGGCGCGAGGAGGCTACAAGGATCCCATCCGGTCGGTCAGGTCGGTGCTGGGCGAGCGAGAAGGACCCAGGGATGGAGATAGATAGCCTGGCATTTTCCTGGGCGATTGGGTGGGTTCGAGGGCCGGGTGACCTAGTGACCTTGGAGCCCGGATCGCATAGAGACCATATAAACAAAGCACAAACAACAAAACCACACGCAAGCACACGCACGACACGCAACACGCAGCACACTGCACACTGCGCAGCTGTTCCGTGCGGGAGCATGTGCACTGTGACAGTATGACGGGTGATAAGGTTCCCTGCCGCGAGTAAGTTTCAGTGAGAACTGACTGGCGAGAACAGGGCCAATTCGCACGAGATGAGACCCTCGAGTCTGATGGTACTCTGCCAGCCCAGGTGAGAGAGGTGCCTGAGGTGGTGAGATGAGGCCCGAGCTCCCCCAAGCTAAAGGTCATGGGTCATGGGTCATGGTTTGTGGATAAGCGGGTCATGGGCCTCGGGCAAGGATTGGCGTTATGGGGCAGCTCTTTGAATGTGGGCAACAACGTTGGAGCCACTGATGACCGGCCACAGACGCAATTGGCTGGCACGGCAATAACATGCTGGGTGCCGGGCAGGCGAGCCAGGCGAGCCAGGGCTGCCAGGTTGGTCCATTCCTTCCTGCTGAATTTTTTGCGGGCAGGGACAGGGACACTGCGCTTGCAACTGCACGTTTAATTGCCTCGACAGCTCGAGTCACTTTTCTACCATTGCAGCATCAGCAAGTGGTCGATCCGATCGCAATCACGGTTTACGTCTCTGCCTTCACTCACTCAATTGACAATAATTACGTGAATCCAAGCATCGCCAAGTATGGAAATATTCGATGCGTCATTTCTTCTCAAATGTCTCGCCTCCACGTCCCCCAGGAACAGTCAGTTGCAAATGCGGTGGCGTCCCGATCCCTCCGGCCATGTCCATGTGCGTGATGGGCACTTCAACTCCCGCACAAAGACCGGGCGGGCCTTGCAGATCTAGTCGCCATGCGGTCAGTCCGATTTGCACGCGGCCTACGTCCATCCTGCAGCTCTTGGGCCGAGCCGAAAAGACGCAGCAGCAGAGAAAAAAAAAAGGCCTCACCCGCTCTCGCTTTCCAATCCCCAGAAAACACCTTTTCCACCCCCAGCGCCCAATGATGTCAGCTCTGGAGAGACCCAGAAATGCCTCATGCAGGATTGGCTCGGATCACCACGGCTTCTTCCCTCGCTCTTACTCCGGACATTGTCCTTGGGCTGGATTCTCCACCTCCTCCAGCTCACTCCTACAGTACGTGCATCCAAGATGGGTCTGTACCTGGCCAACCGACCGTCGAGACGATTACACACCGACTCTGGATATGGAGACACTCTTTCTGAGGTAGCAGGTCAAGTGACCAAGGTGCTGTTTGTGATTACTACCCCCTCCTGCATCCGTCTGACAGAGCCGGGTGGCACTCAACCTATATACAATGGCCTGTCAAGCAAGTATTTACATCAGAGCAAGAAAGAGGCCTGCTCCTAAGCCTCGGCTCGACACGCTCAGCCCGCCCTATGAGCCCTGCAGATCATCTCCGGACGAACTCCGGCCGCCCTCCGGCTTGGCCCGGATAAGGAACACCATCCTCATCCGCTGGTCCCACCCAACCTGGTTTCAACCCCAATATCGGCTTAGCAGGTTGCCACGGCCGGGCCTGGGGCTTGGTACGCCTTGCCGCCGTTGTCTGCCACACCTCCGGTGCCGTAAATGTTGGTCTGGATGCCAGGGTCGTTCTGCTTGTAGAATGGGAACGACACCGCGGGCGATGGCGTCTTGCTACCGGAGCCACCGACGTTGAGCTGCAAGCACGACGAGTAGAATTGGGCGCCGTTCGCGCTGTACGCTGAGTGGAGCGCGATGATCTCCACGCGCATGAGATATTGGCCCGGTGCAAGGCAGGAAGGAATGTTGAAGTATGCCCATCCGTTGTTGGCGATGAGGTTGTCTATAAGAGCACTCAGTCAGCGACTGCCAAACGCATTTTCACGGACCAGCCGGGCTCGACCACTTACCCACGCCCCACTTCTTGGACGACGTGTCGAACGTGTCCTGTCCGATCTTGAACCACTGCAGCCCCTGGTGGCTTGACGACGCCGCGTTGTCGACCTTGGCCATGTATGCGATTACCGGGCCGTGGTGGCTGGCCGCGATCGGGTTGTCTGGGTCGTTGGCGCCCTGGGGGCCACCGATCACATGCTGGAACCACGCTCCGATCTTGTCGCCCGCGTTCGCAGCGACGACAGTCTGTGATGTGGAGCCAGCCGCGCCACAGATCAGAGATGAGCTGCTCACGTCTTGCACCGGGTTGTTGGTCGATGGCGCTCGCATGCCCTCGAGAGACCCCTTGTTGTTTCCATTGACCGAGATTTTCTGCGCAGTATCGATCAGATTCGTCCACACAAGTGCTACAGGCGCGAGGAAGGCCGGAGCCTTACCTGGAAAATACCGTGCGCCTCAACGGTCGCAGCGATGGCGGAGGTGATGAGCAGTGACAGCTTCATGGTGAGTCTCGTTCGCGATCAGAATTATGGGTCGGTGTGAAGACGGCAGTCTTTGATCTACACTACTCAGATCTTCGAAGCAACCGTTATAGGTAGGTTACGAGGCGTCTTTTATATAATAGCAGCGAAGAGCCCTCATCAACGTCTCGGAGACCTTGCCTACGAGCCGCCACCAGCCTCAGCCCTTAATCTAGAGTGCCACGCTATGGCTTTCACCCAGCAATCATGGGAGGCGTACGAGTCTCCACCGTCAACATGTCTGGTTCTGGCAGATCTCGGCACGGCTGATAGAAATGAACTGCTACGGCGATGATCGCCCAACGCCCTGCCCATCACCAATCACATTACACGCGTGAGCCTCACATATCAGATGTAAAGTATGCCAAGAGCGAGCCGTCTTCTGTGTTGGTTGTTTCACTCCCTTAATTCGAACTGATATTGGGGCGGCCGTCCTCCGCTGGCCGAAAGGGGAAAGGGGGAACCCGGGGTTATTTAGCCGCAGTGCTGGACCATGGTCACGCGTGAGCCGTGCGCCTAGCACATCGCAGATTAATAGGCCCTCTCAGGTCACAGATGCTTACACGCCGACATGATATCTGCTGAGACCTTGCATCTGTCGCGGAAAATGTGCCGGCGCGATGACTAACGGGTCATGTACACGGGACGCCTCCCGTCGTTACCGTCCCCAGCCGCCCGGGACAAGAGGTCGCATATTGGTGATGCATGCGACAAATACAGGATCTTGGTTTCGACAACATTGCCTTAGATGGCGCAGAAGGAGGTGGACCCGTGCGTCTCCAATCCGTGGTTCGTCTCACCTCGCCTGGCGGTGTTTCTATTTAAGTCTTCTAGAACACGGCACTGGTACGCGTTCTGCTCCGGCCGAAAGTTGAAACGTGACACACCAGGATGTCTGACAGCAAGTCAGTGCCTGGCGAACACCAGCTGCCGGGGTTGTGTACTGTTTGTCATGGATATTGAGATATTGTGGCTGCATCCCTTTATTAATCCATCACTGCCACTGTTTCCAAGATTCTCAGCAGTCCAATGCCCCGGCACTCAAGAAGCTGAATTGTTCGGTTCGTGTCACCTACCCAATGAGTTGATTAGATGGAAGCGCCCGCAGTATGTGATATCACTACACAAAGCATATTTATAGCAAGGACCATTGACGCGCCTCACATGCTCCTTCGCTTCAGGACACGATGTCTCCTCATCGTGTACGGCCGAAGCGGCGCATCTCGATCGGAGTATTCGGTACGTTCAACCGATAGCAGAGATTGTCAGCCTCGCGGGAGATACGGTCCCCGACCCTCAGGATACACTCAAGTGCTCTGATGAGCCTGTGAACATTACATCTCAAAGCCCGCTTGACTAAGGAACAGGCAATGGGAGAGGTAATACGCCTCATATCGAGCGTTTAGAGAATGAAGCAGCTCTACGATACATGAATCGGGATTGGAATGAGAAGGGAGACTAACGGGGAAACTCTGTTACCTACCATGGACAGCATGTTTGTTTTGCAATGGCCTGTGAGTACTTCGTATGACCGATCAAGTTTGCAGCCTCGCTCTGCAGGACTAAATAGCGTAAGGTCCAAGCGAAACGAAAGTGAGATTGCTCCATCGACTAAAACCGAGCCCGGTCACTGTAATTGAAGGCCAACACATCTGACTGCTCATGACTACCCAACATCAAAGCTACTTTACGATAGCTTGGCGTCTGACCTTGATATCCTCCCCTGGCGGGGAAAACAGCTTGTCATCACCAGAAGGCGCAAAACGCAAATTGATAGGCAGCATCATACCCGAATAACGCCGCAATTGTGCCGAATAAATGCGATCTCATAAACTCATACGTCCAGACCGTGCCAGTCAATCGAGCCAATCTAGTTTCTTGACCACTTGAGCCAACCACAGCTCAATTTCGGAACGGTGAGGCTTCCTCTGGCCATGCCCGCGAAATCTCAACAATGCCCACTGCTTTGGCCTTTGCATCAAGAAGTCCGTGGGTGCTGTTTTCATAACAAGACTGGGCTTCAAATATAAATACTAAACTGGCCGGCGGCGGATCAAGCTCATCGGCTGAGAAGCACACCCACATGGTGACTGTAATAGATCAGTACAGCGCTAGAAGGCTCATGATTCTCTTTCCGGTTCTCTGGCGAGACCATCGTCCGGAATCGCTACGACGCTGGGTCTGGGGCATTCAGTTTGTTCGAGCACAATCTCCATTACCTGAAGGGCTATATCCATTTATAACACGGACAAGTCGTTAGTGTACAGGAAAATGGAGTGCTTTGAATAACCCCCCCCCCATGACTGTTCCAACCGCACGAGCCTTAGCCATTAGGGTCTCCGAGGTGCTCTACCAGGACGAAGCGAATATGTATGGTTTGGGCTTACTTTTCACAGCAGTGGGAGGGGTGAACATGTATGGTCCGCAATAATCGAAAATAAACGAGGCGGATTGTCCAGCTCTGATCAACCCATAAACTCATGTTGTAGCCGTGATACCTCCGCTGCCTTCGCAAACGCATTGTCGTCGGCGCGGCGGGTCTTGCATTCAAAGCCGTAATACGGATCGGTCTTATATCCTTGCAGTCAACAATCTGGGCACCTTGGGCCGCCTAGATGGTGGCAGGCAGGGTGATGGGAGACCGGCCCGTCTCAGCCTGTGATTTAGGAAACTCGGAGTCTACCTACGGGTCGATCGGCAACAATCGTTTTGTTATGGGATGCGGTGTGCAGATATGGCCCCGAAGGTCTAATATGTCGCACTTGGTGTTCAATGTCTTCGGGTTCGTCGGCTTGGAAGATTGGGCTATAGCTCCTTGACTGCAGCTGGCGTCAGAGTTGGGCCCGTAATAGAAATTTGTGATGGGATTAGGCACCCTAGAACGCCCTCCTGAAATTTAAACCCCCTTTTAGACTGCACTATGTTGAAAACAATTTCAATCTTCTGAGATCCCGCAAAATATCCAGCCGCAACAGATGGGAACACCAAATCGGCAATTCGATGTTGACCTTAATCTCGTCAAGGTGTTCAGACAAAGTGAAGTTGATGAATGTTGGTCCAGATCGGCGTCCTGCAGGCCCCAAGTCTTCATACTTGGCGTTCAACACTATCGTGGTTGCGTTTCCAATTCCCCATACATATAAAATGTACGTGGTTCCTTCACACAATGGTGAGCGCTCAAGATCCAGCGCTCACAAAAGATACAGTGCTATTAATAATATAAAAGTAATACAGTACGCGGGCATGGGGCCTCAGCCTTGTGCCGCACAGACGAGGCTAAGAAGCATTGCTCTTAACGCCGCTATTGACTAGAAAGCCGGCGAAGCAGGGGAAAGAAGGAAAAGATCCGATTGTTATTGCAAAAGGGTGCGGCGTAGGTGGGTTATTTTAATCAATAGACGCTGTTGGTTCAGGTTACATAACATTTGAAATTAGTCTATTATAGATTATAGACTAATTGTTTATTCTGAGTTCCTCTACTAAGCGGGAACTATAATAGGTGCCATATATCGATGAAAGATACTACATACCTTCCTAGATTGAATATAGAGGTCAGAAAGTACAGAAACGACGAGAAGCAATCCGACGCAGTGTTGGATGATGCCATGCCTGTTCTGCTGACCTTAACCCCAGGGCTTCTGGTGTCTACATGCATTTCCAATGGCTATTGCTGCCAATCTTGGCAGTGCAATCACCAGAAAATCTGTGGCAGAATGGCTACCATCAATTTTTCAATGGAACAGGCAAGGAGAATTCGTCCCGCCAACGATGATCTGGTGGGTCATGATGGAGCCACATGTTCACTTTCCGCACAATACATGCACTTAATGCTTTGTGATGTGTTGTTGGTGATTGGGTTGTTGCCTCTGGCAGGGGTGGGTCGTCCTCGAACCAATCATGTCGAGGGCAACATAGCTGAGCAAACTGGATTAGGTAAGCTCTGTCTGAGCCGTCGGGAAGCTCCAAATGTTTGACGGCATCACTTTCGGGGCGGCGACAGCAACACCAACATCCAGCCATTGACCTGCACACAGTCCACCATGGCCAGCAAGCTCGCACCCCTAGTATTCAGGACAGCCGTCCGCTCCGCACGGAGCTCGGCAAGGCCACAGACCCGCGCATTCTCCGTCACAACCTCAAGACCGAGCGACACGCTCATGGTCGTACGTGCTGCCCCCCGACAATCCCCGATCTTGTCCTATCGCCGCCACTGTCCTCGATGTGGGAGTCTCAGAGAGATGGTGAAGGGAAGAAGCTAACAAGATGTCCAATCGCTACAGCACCGAAACACACCCGACAACAACCCCAACATCCCCTTCAAATTCACCGCCAAGAATGAGGCCGTCATCGCCGAGATCCTCAAGCGGTACCCACCACAATACAAGAAGGCCGCCGTCATGCCGCTGTTGGACCTCGGCCAGCGCCAGCACGGCTTCACCAGCATCAGCGTCATGAACGAGGTCGCCCGCATCCTCGAGATGCCCCCCATGCGAGTCTACGAGGTTGCCTCCTTCTACACCATGTACAACAGGACGCCGGTCGGCAAGTTCTTCGTCCAGGCCTGCACTACGGTAAGCCCGCTGTCATTCCGTTCTCAGGTTATGTGAGGCCACGAGAGGCAACATCACAGGGAAGAGAAGGAACCAAGCCACAAGACCGCACACGAGGAAGCCCGCAGGAGGAAGACCAGAGAGCATCGAAGCTGACAAGGAATGATGCGCACAGACACCCTGCCAGCTCGGCGGCTGCGGCTCCGACTCGATCGTCAAGACGATCGAGGAGTCGCTCGGCATCAAGGCCGGCCAGACGACCGAGGACGGCCTCTTCACCTTCATCGAGGTCGAGTGCCTGGGCGCGTGCGTCAATGCGCCTATGGTGCAGATCAACGACGACTACTACGAGGACCTGACCCCCGAGACCACGCGGTCCCTACTGACCGCGCTGAAGGAGAGCGCCGGAGATGTCAGCAAGATCCCCAAGCCGGGCCCCATGAGCGGCCGCCAGACGTGCGAGAACAGCGCCGGCCAGACCACGCTGCTGAGTGAGCCCTATGGTACTGAGGTCACGAGGTCGGATCTGTGACCGGGAGGGTTGGTTTTCGGTGCGATTAGGTGTGGGTCTCTTTTGACGTCTGACTTCACGGAACGTGACCGTCTCATTGTCGAGACTGGCGGAATCAAGAGTAGAACGGTAGAAAGACTGGACCCAAGCGATTTACGGACGGGGACGGCGGAAAAGGCATCAAAGAGGGCAGAGAGCCATGCTGGTTGTACATATGAATTTGTATTGCGCGTCATATCAAGACCTTTGTGAGACAATTTTGGCCCGGCAAGCAGTGCTATCTTTTCTTAAGACATGTGATTCCAGAAACCCTTAATCCGTCAATGCAAGAAACGCCGACCCCTGTTCCGAGAGGTATGAAATAAAATCAAATAAGTCTGAGCTCGTCAAAAGACTCCCGCCCATCTCAAGGCTCCCTCTTCTCCGCGCCCAGCCTCAGGATCCAGCCGTCTCCCAGCCTCTTGTTCGCACCGTCCAGACCGCCCCAGACGACGATACCCCTCTCCTCGAGCTGGCCCATGTGTGCAGTGGCGAACCAGCCCCTCGGGCCAGGGCCCTGCGCTGCGGCATCGTCCTCGTCGTCGTACGCCTCCGTCTCAACGCGGAACCACTTGCCCTCGACGGGCCTCTCCTGGCCCTTGCTACCACTCCTGCCCCTGTTGAAAATGCCCATGACGGACGAGGCCGCCGTGGCCCGGGGAAGCTCGTACGCCCATATGTCGTCCCAGAACTTGCCGGCGGCCTCGTGGCCCGAGTCGCTGGGGTCCCGCTCGCCCAGGAGCAGGATCAGGTACTCCCGGCCGCCGACGCCGCCGATGGTAACGGTCTGCATTCCCGCGACGCTGCGGTGACCCGGCCAGTGCGGGTTGACCTCTGCCTTCAGGGGCACGCTGGCGGTCTCATCCTTGTCCTCGCCGGCCGCCGCGTTCTCCTCGGCGGCGGCGACGAGCGGCGCGGCGGGGCTGTCGGCGAGCTCGGGGAAGATGCTCTTCCACTGGCCCCTGGCGCTGAGGACGACGTCGCTCTCGCTGCTGACGTTCTCGAAGGAGTCGACGCCCAGCTCGAGGTAGTCGAGCTGGCCGCCCTCCTCGCCCTCGCCGTTGAACCCGCCGAACCGCCAGAGCCTGCTCCCCGCGACGCCGAGGCTCGTGCCGCCGCGCGGCTTGCCCGGAGCAGAGGGCAGCTCCTGCCATACCCGCGAGCGCACGTCGAATGCCCAGGTGTCGTTGGCCCTGCCCTCGGTGAAGCAGCCCCCGTGCACGATCAGCGTGCCGTACCCGTCGTCGTCCTCGTCCCGGCTGTTGTTGGCCACCTGGCCCACGGCCTTCTCGCCCTCCTGTGCCCACTCCACCCACGTCGCTGCCTTCGCGTTGTCCCTCCTCGTGGCAAAATCCCGCGGCTGCTCCACGCCCACCGCCGAGTGGTAGCTCCGCGCCGCGGGGTAGAAGTGCCTCTTATCGGCGAAGGCTGGGGAGATGGGACCCGCCGCGGGCAGGAGCGGGTCGAGGTAGCTCCACATGTGCGTCTTGGTGTCGAACACCCACACCCGGCCGTGCTCCTCCAGTGGTGCCATGTCCGGGCCGCCGCGACCTCCAAAGAGGAAGATGCGGTTGCCGATGACGGCCGTTGCGTGTCCTACTCGAGGGCAGGGCACATCGCCCAGGGATGAACGGTCGATGTCTGTGGCGGGGCCCTTGCCCTTTGAGCTGCTGGGGTCCGGGCCGTCGGCGATGTTCTCCGAGCCAGTCACGACGTCGTCGGAACCCTCGGCCGGGGAGGCGAGGGGGACCTCAGCCAGGTCCTTCTCCTTGCTGTCGTCGTCCTTGCCGTCGTCGCTGGGGGCGATGACGGTGGGGACCTGGGGCACCTCCTGCTTGGGGGCGGCCTTGGGCTTGACGGCGTAGTAGTCGGCGCCGGCGCTGCTGAAGGGCAGGGTGATGATGTGCATGTCGTTGTCGACGGGCTCGCGCGGCCGGATCTCGCCGCCGAAGATGTAGGCGCTGCCACCGACGACGTTGATCGAGTGGGATGACCGCGGCATCGGCGGGACGTCGATGCGTTCCCAGGTGGCCTTCTGTGTGGGCGTGCCCGGGTGTGCGGCGCCGTACGGGAAAGCTGGCATCTTTGGCAGCCTGGAGGAGAGGTCGGATAGGTTGGGGAAGTTGGCGGGCATCGAGGGCATCGCGGGCATGGCTGGCATGGCTGGCATGCCGGGAAGGTTTGGTCTGGGGATGTTGCCCACTGAACCCTGGGCTTGGTTCATGAGGTCGGTGGTCCGACGCTTGAGAGATCCGAATGTCTCCATGGCTGACTTGGCTGTGTTGTTGGAATTGGTGGTTTGTGAGGGAATGGAAGGGTTGTGGAAGGAAGGGAGGAGGTTTCGTCAGCTGTTTATCTGGGGCGAGGTATTGGTGGATGGAGCTTGTGCTGCTCTCTTTATTATTATCCTGGTGGCTGAGCCCGTTTGCGTGTCTGCTGCTGTGGAGGAGCTGCGGTAATGAGCAGGGAGCTTCGCTGTGACGTAGGCGCGGTCCGTATAACGGCTGATCTGCGCTCGCTTCAGCCACGAGGACACTCGGCTGATCTGCAGATAGACAGCGTGCAATCAAGGCAGCCACTTGGAGAATTTCACATCAAATAATGTGGATGTGTTTACTGAAACAGCAGCACAAATTCCGTATACATATCAATTGACATGGTCGGATTGAATTCGGTTTGCCTAGAGGCGTGCTATACGAGGCACGCAGCCGTTCCCGGATTGCGGGGTTCACAGCTGGTGGACCCTGACTCGGACACCATTCAGCTCTTCAGCTGCTCAGGGGCAACTATCACCGAGAGGTCAGCCATATGGGTTTTGGAGGGTTCGGGTTCCAAGTGTGTGAAATACCCTCCCCCCAAATCTAGGACCCGATTTTCGACTTGCACTCATTACACAGCCCCACAATGTCTGCTACCTACTGTAGACATTTCGAGGTCCTCGAATTTCTTCACAACAATAGCTCCATTTCAAGTGATACATGTGAGAGTTCTCTGATGGCCTCCCTTATTTCGATAGCCTACCAACAAGAAGAAGAAAAAAAGACAGAGCCCATACGCTGAATTGTGGGCAGCTAGGCGGACTTCAATGTTTCGAATAAGGTTGTGACGGAGACTCACTAGTATAATGCACAGGTCCAATTCTGTGACACTTATCCCAGCACCTAAAATCATCTTGTCGTTGTGATGTAGCTAAACAAATTTCTTGCTCGATCGGTGGTTCTCCCACACTACTAAAAGACTATAGGAAACTCTTCATGACTGAAAAAAAGAGTTTAATAGGAAAGCCGCGATTTGAACGCAGGACCACTCCACGCGGCGACGCGACAAACCAAATAGTAAGCCCCAGCCACAGGAGCACTCTCTCCAGCTGAGCTACCTGCCCATTTTCTATTACTTCAGCTAAAAGTCAGGCACATATCTCTGGCCCCATGGGAGGTCTTCGTGCCGACAGAAACCTAGGTTACCAAAAAAGTGAGTTGGATCATTGATGGCACCGTTCAATATCTGGATACAAAGGCCGCCATCATGATTTTAATCCATATCGAGAGGATGTAGGCCGACTAGAAGCAGATCGCATAGTCGATGAACCCAAACTTCGAGAAAAAAAAAAGCTTTTACGGCAAGACCAGGGCGGTCAGATCATGTTCACAAAGGCACAGAGCAAATTTAATGAATGTCATCAATTTACAGCTTTCTATCTATGTACAGCCCCCCCGAATTATCGTTCTCAGCCTCCTCCTGCCGACGCCTAAAGAATGTGGTATATAATAATGCAAAACGAAATAGAAACCAAAGAGGACGACTGATCCAGATCAGCTGCGTCACTCTGAGTGCTCAACCAACCCCCTCATCCAAGTTGACCAGGGTATCGTGTGTGGCTCGCTTTTGGGGTCTGGAGTAGGATCCATGACATGCCTTTACTCCTCGGTCTTGAGGGCACGGGCGAACCTGCGCTTGGCGAGGTTGTACTCGATGGCCCTCTTCTTGGCAGCGGCGCTCTGGGTGAAGGCGACGGAGCCACCGAAGGGGCCGGCGAGGGCGGAGTTCTGCATGCGGGCAATGCAGACGTTGTTGGCACCGCCGACGGAGCCGGAGCAGGTCATGCCAGCGGGCATCTGGATGGCGATGGGGAAGTCCATGGTGGAGGCGCCAGACAGACCACCGATGCCGATGCCGGGAACGTCCTGGGTCATCTGGGCGTCCTTGAAGGCAGCGGGGTCAGTGCCGCCGGAGGTGGCGTCGATGGCGCCGGTCAGGGGGCCGGCACCGTCCTGGTTGACCTGGTGGAAGGTCATCTGCAGGGTACCATCGTCCTGGGTGGTGGGCAGACCCTGGGCGGCGGCCATACCAGTGGCGGCCTTGACGGCGGTCTCCTGGGTGCCCTTGGGGGTCTTGGTGCCACCGTTGGCAGCACGGGGCAGGTTGGCGCGGCGGGCGAGGGCCTCCTCGTGAATGGCACGGGCGGCCTTGACGGCGGAGGAGTTGCCACCAGCGCCGTCCATGAAGAGGCTCACCATCTTGGAGGCGTCGACGGGGCCACCTCCGTTGGTGCGGCCCAGGGCGGTGGCCTTGGAAGTGCCGAGCTCCTTCTCACGGATGATGGAGGTGTCGGCCTCAGATCCACAGCGGGGAGAGGCGCAGTCACGGGGAGTGCCGTCAGCGACCGAGAGACCGGGGAGGGTCACACCGTTGGCACCGTTGACTGCGGAGACGACACCGTGGGCGAAGACATTGGTGGCAGCGTAGGCCGCGATGAGGATGGCGCTTGAGTACTGCATCTTGACTGATTTCTGTTTTGGTGTTTAGACCGAAAGGAACTGTTATTGAGGCGAAGTGATGGTTGAAGTGAATATAAGACTGTAAAATAAAACTTGGAGCTCCGGGCTCTGGTGCAAAGAAGGGCTGGTGATGAGAGAGACTGATTAGACGACCGATGAAGCTGCTGATGATGATGAGAGGGGGAAAAGATGGAGCGGTACGAGGGCCATGAGGTGTGAATCTTATAGAGATTTCGGATGCCAACCGTCTTGGTACAGCTTGGCTGAGAGCTTGGCCTGCAGCTTGGCGATGCTTGACAGGCTTGGTTCTCTGGGCGCCAAGTTGGCATGCAAAGAGTTCGGACTCGAGGTGCTCTGGATTCTCAGAGATCAGGTGAAGCAATGATCCGACGATGGAGTTGAGGCAGTGTGGTTGTTAGCCCGGGCACAGGGCCGGGACTGGCCATGCCCGCCCATGGGTGCAGGTGACGGGAGTGGCTGCAGATCGACGGTGCAGGGGAACCATTTGTGTTGCGATTGGCTGTGTGTGTGTGCATCTCCCGGGTGAGCAAAGGGGTAAGGCCTGTTGTCACTAGCCCCGGGAAGGAGGTGGGAGTCGTAGTCGTAGATCAGCGCGAGCTCCCTCAGTCGTCATGCAAGGCAGATTTGGTTGCGATCGCGTGCGGTGACAGGCAAAGGGTCGAGGAACAGTCAGTCATGGTTTGGAAACCACATCCCAGATAAGGAGTGGAAGGGGGTCAGAGAGCGCTTGCGATTTGCTGATCAGGTGAAACGAGGTCTGTTTAAGCATTTGAGCCGCACTGGGATTCGCTCCACAGGGACGGGGGTTGGCAGGAAAGAGCCGGGGCCAGTGGGGCGCAGCCGGTTCTTTTCCTCCTTCTCTGCCTAGGTATGCCTGTCCAAGCAGCCCAGCCCGTCCTCCCGCCCACTCGGCTCGTCGCCCAACCCCCCAGCCCCCCAAACCCAAACAGCAAGTCGACCCTGATCTGGCCAGGGGTCGGGCAGATCATGTCAAACACGGCCGGTCACGACTCCTGCAACATGGCGCCTATGCCTGAACAATCTTCCCCTTGGCTAGATACCTGTTGCCGCCTCCTCGTCATGCAGACCAACTTGGTTCCTGGCCACATGACAGATCCTATGTCGACAAGCGCGAAGCAACACCAGGCACACAGTTGTAACGCCACACTTGCAAATGTGATGTGCCTAATGACAAATTAAGCGCACGGCAAGGCAAGCTGCAGCCCGGAAAGCATCGCTGCCTTCGATATCCGGAACTAATCCCATCGTCAAGGCATCTTGGTCGCATGGAAAGTTTGCATATGATTTCTCACAGCATCGCGGATGCATGTGCGCTCCCCCCACAATTCCCTGGTCTGTGGATCATCTGTTTGCCGCCAAGACAAACGATTGAATCTCGTCAGTGCAATCGTAATCGGGATTGGAAACAACGAGACTGCTGCTTCCATGCTCTTCCGGTTGGACATGCCTGTGCTCGCTGGCTGACGTCCCAAGTCCCGCGTGCGCCGAGAACCGTCAGAGGCGACCCAAGACTGATCAAGCTTCTACCAAGACATGTCGAGAGGCTTGGCCGCTGCTGATCGCTTATCCACAGGCCATTCTGTGCCAAATCAACATCGCCTTCGGCGACTTCATCCCGACTCTCCTCTCGTCTCAGCAAAACAATATGGATGGCATAACTCCGTACGAGCGGGGGCAATGTAACCCGGGTGGGCTCAACGCCGCCCCGTGCGTTGTTTCCTCCTCATCCCGTCTCTGCCGTACGCCATCTCTCGACGACGTCGTTTCCGCCCCCCCCCCNCTTTTTTTTTTTTACCACGGCTTCTTTGTCATCGTCTCAACCTGAAAACTCAAGGTCCAGGTGCTCAGTGCAAGGTTCACTTAATCCGGTAATTTTTCCCCTTCCTGAATGGCTGAGTCGTCTGGACTAGTCGACCGTGATTCAGCGTGGGCCCGCTGATTCGTGGGTTCCGGGATGGGGGTTCTATCCCTCAACCTCGGGCCCTTCGGCGTTTCGATGCCTCCAAAACAAAACAGCACCTCACCGAAAATTTTTTGAGGCGCAGGTTGCGGCCTCAAGGCAGAGTTTTCTCTTCTTCTCCTGAGGCTGCCGCTGGAGTCATGCCCGTACTTTCTTGTGTTGTGGAGGATATCATGCATTGTACCAGATTGATTGGTGTTCGCCTGTTGAGACTCGGACTAGGTGCCGGCATGGCCAGGCGCTTCCAGGCGCATCAGGAGTGGCGCTCCCGAACACAAATCCTCAGGGGGCTTCAAACACATCGCAGCTTTGTCTGATTTAGGAACGGGCGACATAGGCGATCCCACTCTCCCGCAGCCAAAGTCCCGTCCCAGCTTGACGTCTGATGGTGGCAAAGTCGTTGAACCAGATGTAGGACCAAATCTCGCTCGGGACAACGGTTCTGTGTCTCATTCCATAATTTCTCTCATCTTTGAATTTGTCACGCAGTACTGCGTAGTCTTGAGCGGAGTAGAGTGGTAGCCATCGTGAGCACACGTGCATGCCGCTGTGGTTTCTTGGATTAATCAAATTCTTTTGTCATTCAACTTGCTGATACAGGCCAATAGGACTGTACAGAAACAGCATTTTTTTGGTACGCAATTCTTCTTTCCCGTGTTCTTCTTTTGACTCTGTATCAGGATGGCAGAAAGTCTTGTGCTAATCGATACGCTCAAACAGTCACGAGTTGTCGCAAAGGCTCATATGAGGAGGCCTCAGTCTGCACCACCACCATCCGAGCCATCAAAGCATCTACAACCGACGGCCTAGCACCTTGCGTACAATTTCGAATAATTGCCATTTTCCCACTACTCTCTTCATCTCCAATATTTTACACACAAGTCTTCCTATATTTCCACAGAAAATGAATGTGGAGACCTTCCATATCGGCAACCGCGAAGAACCATCCCTCGCGAGCGACAAATCACTGCAGCCGTGCTGAACAATGAGTCGCATGGATATAAAGTGGGAGTGGTACTTCAAACATCAAAGTTGGTAAAGCAAAATAGCATCATTGGAGGTATTTGATAATCGTGTGTTGGCAGCTATGAAAGACTAGGAAGACATTTATAAGTTGAAATGATTCGGCATCACAAACAGAACAGTCAACCAAAGGAATAGGGAGCCAGAAATCCGGGAACCATCAAGAGCCACAGCCTGAGACGACTTCCCTATCATCTAGGAAGCCTCTAACTGGGCGGCACATAAGAAGAAAAACTGCTCCAAGGACTCTTTGCGGTTTCCAACCCTGCCAGTGTCTCTCATTACGTGGACCTGTATGGGCCAAACGTATCAATCGTTCCGAATCATCCTTCTGCCCAATCTGTGCGGGAAAATCAGCTGTTGTAATTGGGCCGTGCTGCTCCAGGAAGACGACGCCAAGCCACAGCTGTTTCAGTTCCAAGTCTGCCCCCAAAAGTGCCAGAGCGCTCTACACTTGATAGTAGACTCTGAAGAAAGTGGTGGTGCTCAAGTGGACAATGGGGGCTAGAGTCTTGGTTCGCTAGCCGTAAGTAGGTGTACAAGACGGTTGCAGGCACTTGTTCTGCCCTGTTCTTCCATGAATCGCGGAGTGGCGTATACTCAGCGACGGAGTCTCTGGGGGTTGGGAGCAACCCAATGCCTCAACCCCTTCGCGATCGTGTATACCTCCCACTCTTTCTGGTAGTCGCAGGCATGCCAGCTTGTGACTCAACAACACTGCCATCCCTGCTCTCGCACGTGGAGGATGACGAGGATCCGTTCTGCATAGATACCATCGACGCCGCCGACGGCTTCTTCTTGTGTTGGTAGAGCCTCTTGAACAACTCCGGGTGCTTCCTCCTGATGTGGGGCTTGACGTTGTCCGGCCTGTTGCGGAAGTACTGGGGGCACGCCGGACACGGGTGGTCTTGGCCCTGGTGGTTCCGCTTGAAGTGCTTCTCCACGGCCGCCCGAAGTTTGGCGAACGACCTATGGCCTGCATTTGCGTCCGGGCTCCAACCGCATACTCGGCACTTCGGGGGAGCCTGGGAGCTCGAGAGCTGGTCCGCGGCGGTGGGGATTGGAGAGGGTGAGGAGATCGGGGAGACGCCGCTACAGTCGATTACCACGCCGGATTCTGCCATTGAGATATCGGAGTAGGAGGTCGGGGAGATCCGGCCGGGGTCGGCATGATCACTTTTGTTGGCGCCATAAGCAGTGACACCTTCCAGGCCGTCGTCAGGGACCACTTCTAGACCATCGGCAGGGACGACCTCGAGACCGTCGTAGAACTCATGAGGTGTAGCCGTGTTCGCGGTGGAGAAGAGGGGTTGTGGGTAAGCCCACAAGTTGTCGCCGTCATCATGGTGGTCCCTGAGTAAATCATTGTAGTCGACATTGATATCACTGTCGAATATAAAGGCAGACATCGTCGCCTCCCTGTTCATCCCGCCCTGTTGTATGCTTGTGATGCCTTGCAAGAAGGAAAACTCGTCTTGAGGGTTGACCTGCTCTTGGGGGTCGTATGTATTCGAAAGGTAGGAAAGGGGACTATAAGGATGAGGATGAGCATCGCAAGGCGTCGTGCTGGTGGGGAAGGGATCGGGGCCATTCGAGTGCGATATCCTGAACTCCCAGGACGGTGACACCGTAGGCTGGGATAAGGGAGAAACCAAAGAAGACGCCTGCATCGAGAAAGGGGTCCAAGATCCATTTCCATACGACGACGGTGTAGTTGTAGAAGTCAGTGCAGATTGGTCGCCGTACATCTCGTATCGTGGGGCTGAGGGGAGCTGTGTGTTTATCATAGGCATGTGCTGCTTGGAAGATGCATTGGATTCTTGGGGATTGAATGCAGTATTTCCAGCCGCGAGTGATATGGGCGAAGTTATCTGATCCACCTCAAAAAGGCTGTTGTTGGTCGAAAACGGTGTGTCTGTTGGTGAAGAGCCAGGAGAAGAATGCCCAGATCGAGGACTCAAATGGCCTCGGATATTTTCCATACTTTTCGTGATCCTATTCAACACGGTGTTGTGCACGGGGCCAACACTGGCAGCGGGCTGCTGGGCCCCTGCATGGTAGCCAGAGCGGGAATATTGTCTTGTGTTGGGCTTGAAGTACCTGACATCCTCAAGGTGAGTGAGTGATCACGTCGCAAAAGGCGTCAAAATGTTCATTGCAACTTGACATAGGGAAGTCATGAGTACCCCCAATTGAGGCGTCACTAAGTTCCACAAATATCCCACTCCATCAGAACGTACCTCATGCACTTATGCGGCCATGGATCGGAGGTGTGATCCTCAATCCTATACTTGTGTCAACCATTATCCAGGCACGAGACATGGGCCATAGAACATACAGGCAGTTTGAGATGTTCTGGCCACTCTCGTCATGCTCTGACGCATAATTAGACTGCTGGACCAGAGCTTCACTAGGGCCTTCGGGCACTGGATAATGGAGAGTCATGTCTGGTGGAAAACTGGCCGACTACTTGGATTTAACACTGTGGAATTGAGGGAGTCGCGAGGCTGTGACCGGATTTTCCAGGTCCTCGAGCTTGTACAACGTTTTCAGTTCTGCCTGAAAGTATCTTCAAGGAGACCAATCCATCGTTTATAGATAAATTTGGCACAGGGCTCTTGCACTTTCCAATACCCTTGCTCCCAAGATCGGTCTGATGACCCGGTTGTCGGATTCCATCACCCTGCGAACTCGCAAGGCTCACAGGTCCAAGTTGCAACCGGCGTCGTAATTATGTATCGCCTCATCAATGCAAAGGATGCATTTTCCATGGGTTTGGCAGCACTTTTTGCCCGAGGTAACCTAAAGGGAAGTGGCCCTGCATCCATGGATGCAGGGCCAGCTTGTTGAGCGAGGAGCAGCCCCAGTCAGTCCTCCACGGGACCATGAAGCGTGAGCATGATGAGGAAACACAAAGACGTCGAAAAACATGCAGGGTAGAAGGAGACATGTGTAAAAAGGGTCGGTAAACAATCGGCTGCGATTCTATCGTGGAAGGAACGTGGGTCGCCATGGGGCGCCGGCGAGCGCCGGTTCGGGAGGTCGGAAACACGCGAGAGACGGTGCCGGTGACCCTATGCAGTGACTGAGGCTTAGTATAGCATGGTATAGATCGGAGGGGATATAGGTCATCGTAAGGGCAAGCGGTCCCGTCGAGCCGGCAGGGTCATCCAACTGATCGAGGGGGGCAATGCCAATGTGCTTGGACGATGAACTTCCGAGCAGCAGCATCCGAGGCCTGTGTCGTGGTTCCAGTCATTGCATCGTTTACTTCTCGATTTCGGTGAGGCAGTCAACTAAAAGCAACTGAGCCTCAAGGTGTTGGGCAGTGCCCGGTCCGGCTCGCCCGACGTGGTCTCGGCGGCTGCCAGCAAGCAACAGGCAGCATCTGAGGCGAGCTCCCGAAAAACAAGAATCCGAAGGTTTGGTACTTTCATGGAACCGTAGGGAGAGACCAACTTCCATCCAGAATTCGAATAAATTGGAAGACGGGCAAGACGCCGTTATAACATGCCAACAGTCGACATTTTGCTTACACAACTGGCCCCCAAAACCTTCCGAATAGATATGACAGCCGCGTCTCGGGATTGTTTTGGGGTCTATTTCCATACATATCAGCAAATCTGAACGATTTTTCGGCAGGATGCGCCCCCAAAACTGAGAGGCACAGCATCTCCACTGATCTCACGGCAGCACACCATCGTGCGATACTGCCGGGCATCACTCAGCGCCCAGGCAAGCCATCCGCTTGATGAGAGCAAAACCCCTCATGTCGAGATAAAGGTATGCCTGTTTGGGCGTAGCAGGCGCAGCTTGATGAGCATTTCGGTGCCCCAGAAGATCGAGGCGGACGTGTCCAAGCCGTTCTCATGCATGGTAAAGTGGGGGGAGAACTGGTTCATTGGTGGTGTTTCTCTCCCCCTCTGCAGTGGCTGATGTCCTACGCAAGACCGGTATTGGGGGCGATATTTCGAAGTTCAGCATGCTCGACCGTATAGACCGAGCCGCCCCCTCTTCCTCAGACCGAGGGAGTGTCTGACTGTTGTCTTAAATGGTCAGCTATGCGAACAGAACCGATGGCAAGGACTCATCTGCAGCCTGTCTCGATACTCACGAATGTTCTTTTCGACTAGAGAAACTGTAAATCATATTTTGTAAGGGCATCCATCCTGTTAAGATGCTTGTGTGACCTAACCGAAATTGGCGTTGGCAGGCTAATACAGGACAATAAGTCATGTAGCATCGGTTTCTGTCATGACCTCATTCTTCTTTGGAGAAATTTGGAAGGGCAGCGCAGAAGCTCCGCTGCAGGAGAAAATGCTTGTCGGGCATGAGAAGCTTTTATACTCACACAATGTCCCAACCATACCGCCCTGGAGTCACCCCGTACGCTGCCATGGTTCGGGGTCCTATTTTTCTTCTGGTCAGGCGGACTCCTAATCGACGGCGTTGCCGTGAGACAAAGGAAAAATTCACCTATTCAAATGGGGGCCATCGCCACAATCGGGCGCTCTGATCCGCTGGTCTCGGCGCTCGAATAATGGGTTGCCATCGCTTCACACTATTAAGCGCGCTATGCGCCATCAGCATCAGCTGTTCATGCGTAAGCCCAAGTTTACTGGCAACAGGATGGCGTTAGTCGGATGGGGCGGAAGTCTTTGACCCCTAGGTTGCCTTAGAAGTACTCTGGCTCCCAAGTCCTACCAAACCGCCAAGCGGGAGCCTGCGTGTTTCATGCACTCGGGGAAGCAGGTGCCGCCGTCATGATAGCATGTCTGTAATGGGCGTATTCGCTAGGCACGACGGACCCACGAGGAGGGGAGGAAAGACTCTTATTGTAGGTAGTGGTTTATAGTAAGACTAATTCTTACCCCCCTTCGCTCCTTCTACATTAGGGCTTTAGGTCCCCTTTTATAGCCCTAAGGGAACCTATAAGTAGGGTTATTATAATTATACCCCCTCCTAGAAGGTATATCTTTAAGCTTAAGTTATAGAAAGTCTAGTAAATTATATATAAGCTAGTAGTAATAGCCTATTTAAGGTTAAGGTATATAGTTTACTTAGTTAGCCTTAAAACCTTCTACCTTTAGGCAGAGTTGTGACTGTATATGTATATATGTATTTTATATTTGTATAATATACAAATACTATATATGTATTTGTATATGTATATGTAATTTTTTTTTGTATATATATATATATACATATACAAATTTTGTATATGTATATGTATATGTATATGGATTTTGTATTTGTATATGTATATATATACAAATATACATATACATATACATAAGTT
>JUJX01000232.1:246-85109 GCA_000800745.1 Diaporthe longicolla | reverse complement strand
TAAATAAATAAATAAATAAATAAATAAATAAATAAATAAATAAATAAATAAATAAATAAATAAATAAATAAGTAAATAAATAAGTAAATTAATAAGTAAATTAATAAGTAAATTAATAAGTAAATAAATAAATAAATAAATAAATAGGTAAATAAATAAATAAATAGGTAAATAAATAAATAAGTAAATAAATAAGTAAATAAATAAGTAAAAATATTCTAATAATTCCTATTTATATTTTAACTTACTATATTATATATACTTACACTAAAGGCCTATACACTACACTATATATGTACTAAAACCAAAGTATTTACATATCTATTACACTATTATACTTAGTGTATGTAGTGTAGTGGATGGCAACTCTGGTGGTTAACCACTTGCGGTGGAACTGGCGGTATGCAGCCGTGTTACCATTACACCACCTGAGACAAGTCGCATCCAAAGGGACACATGATGTGAAACCTATGAGGACCAGACTAGATGAATATCAAAGTTGGATGGCCTTTATGGCCCATTTTCGGTGGGCTGGTAGCTGCGGCTTGGATGGACTACTACCTTACTAGGATAGGCCCGACTTGCTACGAAGCTCCAGTTTTAAGTGTGGTGTGTCCAACTAGGTACGTAGTCTCGGACTAAGAGGCCGAGCAAACCAACATGACTATCGACTTCTTCTTTATAATGAAATCCTCGTCCCCGTCGGCCAGTCTCTCGGGCGTGAGCAACTACTCAGCCGCCAACGAGTTCGTGGACAACCTGGCGTGGTCGCGGAACCGTACCGGCCTGGTAGGGACGTCGCTCGCCCCNCCCCCCCCATGAGGCCCAGGGTCCGGCGTCATCGTCGAGAATGACGGGCTCGAGGGCGGGATCCGCCGCAAGGGCATGTATGGTGTAGATGAGCGGGAGATGCTCAACTTTGAGGCGGCTATGGCGTAAGCCTAGCCTAATACTTTCGAGGCGGAGATGCCACCACGACGACGCCTGCTGAGGAATGCTTTTCAGGAACTACTAACACCCAGTCACCCAGTCTGACATTCTTGGTACTATCAAGCTTGTTGTTGGTTGGGTTACGCCTCTGAGGTGAGTTCTACCTAGGCATATTGAGTTAGCCGGGAGTGTAGTTCACGTTAGGTTCGGGGGCGGGGCAGGAATCTTGTTTGTACTCTTCACGACCTGACATTACCTTCAATTCAGGTTTTAACCTGAACAACCTCCTCAGGCTTTGTCCAGATATCCACAAGGTCCGCTGTCCTTCACATAGAGAGAAGTGTAGAACTGATATTTTAGACCAGGAACGAGGGCATCGATTGCCTATCTTGGACAGCACACATTGCATATACCTGGTTGCCCATGTCAACAATATAATCCCACGATTATTCCATACCACCACATACGGCCATAGACACAGGAAAATACGGGATCCCGTCCGCTCTCCCATAGTCAAGCCTGTGATCGCTGGATTAGTAGTTGGGTCGGTGACGACCAGCGAATACCCGGTGCTGTATGTTTTTCTTTCCCCATATTTTTGCCTTACAGCCTTGAGGCTAGGCAGTGTGGATGCCTGTCCACTTCCAGGGCTATATCACGAAGATGGCGAAGTGAGACAACTTGACACAGACTCCCTGGCCAGGCGACTACGTCTGGCCTGGGCCAAACTTTGACCTTGACAAAAATTGATGTACATGAATTACAGTTAGCAATGGAAACACTTGTGTGCAGGGGAATAAGCAGAGCCAGAAGGAGCTCCATTAGAAGTGCAACTCCGGGTTCATCCTTGCTCTCATTCTCCCCACTGTACCCAGTACGTCAATCCCGAGCTGCTGGTGATGGCTACAATAAGTACAAGCAGCACCACAAGCTTGCATTCAATCAACTGCATGTTCAGAACAATCTTTCCGGTGTGAGCACCAGCTTCAAGCAGTTTTTGCGCCTCGATAAGCTGATCCGTGGGGAACCTGCAACTGATCACCGGCTTGATCTTGCCGGCTGCCGCCAGTCTCAGGATGGTCTCTTGATCCTGCCTGCGAGATGCGGATAGTAATGTTCTTAGGCATACAGAGATGCGTCTTACATCACTTAAGTAATGGCCTCAACCCCGATCTGGGCCAGCGTACACCTATATTGAGAAACTCTTCATCCCAGCTTTACTCGTCCTGGTAGCATTTGCCTAAATTCGGATTCCCGAGCTCTCCGGCCCTTCCCGGCCAGACCAGGGCGGCAAACTTGAAGATCGGAATGCACTGCAGCTTTTGCTCCTTGATGACGCTCCAAAACATGTTGGGGGACAGGCTGCGTTTGATATCCCGCGGCTCGTCGTCTCATCACGTTGTCCTCGATGCCCTTCACTGTTTTTTCCTTGCCCTCAATATCTCCGCCATAATCCATCTGTCATGTGGCGCCAGTACCCGGCACAGTCTCGTCATGAAAGGGCCATATTTCTCATAGCGTCCATAGATTCACGACGTTGCTAGCCGTATGTACCTAAGTAACTAGAGTTGCTCGTGACTGTCGTCAATTTTGATATCCCATAGGTAATTACGATGTAAGCAAATGGCCTTTCTTCAATTCAGGGCAACGGCATTGCGAGTCTATTTGAGTGCATGAGATTGTTCATGAATCCATGCAAAGTCGCAACTCATTGAAATGGCTGAGACGCCATATCCGCCTTCATTTGTAACCTCAACTTATGTCGGTTGGAACCAGTGCTCAAGACTTGAGTCTCGGACCACTACACCTACGGCAAAGCCACATGATGCGATGGTCTTAAATGCAGATAGATAAACACCTATCCAATGAGCTATAAATCTATTTCGAAGCTTGGGTTTCACCCTCTGAAAACATCTGAGCACCGCGCTGAATGATCGACCAGGGTTTACACTGCACTGAACTAGGAGGTGAGGGCATGTTGGGACTGCTTGGCATCGATGGTGTGTCTCGGAAGCAAATACGCCGCTGTAGGAGCTCGTGGAGATTTGCATAGCAGGCATTTACGCTGAGGCGGGAGCGGCGCTGTCTCCTTTTCAATGAAGTAGAACTCATTAGTACATGTGCACGACTCGGGGTGGTCCGCTGGATCGTCCTGGAGGGACATGCGTGATTGAGGTCCAAGCGACAACACGCTTGTTTATCTACGACATACAGAAACCACAGTCGTATATGCAGGAAGAAAGAAATAAAAAGCAAGGGAAGCCACTCAGTCATTAGATGCAAAACCGTAGCTGTTCGTCCTGCTGCGCCCCATAGGCTGATGAGGAAGCGCCAGGGAACAAACACACGTGGGTACTTGGTGGTTTTTCGTGGCCCTCTTACAAAGGCATCACAGCCGAAGAGGGTACCGAGGTCTCTGGTCCACGTGCCTGAGCCTTGTAAGTATGCTCAGGGGACCCTCCTTTCCGGGGACTGCTTGATACAGACGTGCTCCACGGACCGGAATTGGCCGCGGCGGTTGCGGTATTCCGAACCTGGCCAGTATTACTCGCCCGAGAGGATGAACAGTTGGGCCGCGCAACGACCGAAGGTGTGATTTCGTTGCTAAATAGCAGGTGCATATGTGATAATCCTAAGGTTTTCTTTGGGATTACATAGGTTTTATCACGTGTTTATTACTGCGTAGAGACCGTCGTTGAACAAAGCCCCCTGGCCGTCCCAGCTGCCGGAGCTCCGGAGCGCTCAGCTACTCCGTATCCCCGCTTCCTCCGTGGCTCTCCCGGCCCCGCACGTGTTTGGTGCATGCATGCAACTCAGCCCAGAAGCCAGATGCCGCAGCTAGGAAAATTGTTCCCCCCATCCCTGGCTGCATTTATATATATCCCACCTAAGCCGGCGATCTCACTCGACGCACTTTGTATCTTCCGGCCGAGACATCTGATTATTCGTAGTCAACAATCAAGGACGCTGAAGACCATGACATCACAGGCAACAATTCTTGAGCACCCTTCCGTGGGACAAATCCACGGCGTGCAGCCACAGGGCCAAGCACACGTCGAGCAGTACCTCGGCATCCAGTATGCAACGCTAGAGAACGCATTCGCCAGGGGAAAGTTGGTCGAGACTTACAAGAGCCCAATTCAGGCGACAAAATCTGGGTGAGACTACATGGAATTCCCTCACAATGATCATAACGTGGAATTACCCTGAGTTGACACCAGTGTAGCCCACTACCCGTTGCTGACCCCAAGAACGTCGACAATGAGCATCTGCTCCTGCAGCATAGCCTCCCGCACCCGGATTACAGCTTCAGTCCCACCGAGTGTCTCACCTTGAACGTTTCGGCGCCGTCTCTCGACGCCAGGGGCACGAGCGCGGAGCCATTGCCCGTGGTCGTCTTCATCCACGGCGGTGGCTTTGCGACTGGCAGTTCAAGCTGGCCGCAGTGGGATCTTGCTCCGCTGGTCGAGCGAAGTGTCAAGCTCGGGAGCCCAGTAATTGCCGTGGGAATCAAGTAAGTGCATGTTCGGGGGGCCCACTGCTGTGGTGCGAGTTGGTACTGACGTGGTGACCTCCAGCTACCGTCTCGGCCCCTTCGGCTTCCTGACCTCGTCAGCTCTGAGAGAAGCGGGCTACAAGGCCAACAATGGCCTTGATGACCAGAAAGTCGGGTTGCGCTGGGTCCAGAAGAACATTAAGGGTTTCGGCGGTGATCCGAGCAAAGTCACTCTTTTGTGCAGCAGCGCAGGCGCCGGTAAGTCTGTCTGGAAACAATCGAGTTCCGCAGATCTTTCCACTGACACCGCCGTTAGCATCCGGCTTTTACCATCTTCAGTCCCCCGAGCCTCTCTTCAGCCGTCTGGCCGCATATGGCGGCAGCCCTCTAATCCAGCCCATCCCCCTCCAAGTCTCAGAAATCGCCTACGGAATCGCAACCAAGATACTCGGAATCGACGGCCAGTCGCCAGCCGAGCAAGTCAAGTTACTCCTCAAGATCCCAGCGGAGGAGCTCTTGGCCAAGATCGGCCACCTGCCAGTTCCCCTGACCGCGGCCCAGGATGGTGAAGTCGTGCGCTCCAAGACGTCGTTCGCGACCCTGGCCAACACCGGCGCCCTGGAGAAGGAATTCCCCGGCATCGAGTACTGCAAATCGGTTCTGCTGGGCGACGGACAATTTGACGGCATGATCATCGGCCTGACAGCCCTGGCCGCCCGAAAGGACAACCTAGCGACGTCCCTCAGGACCAGCCTGGAGACCGTCTTCGCAGACGACCCGGCCAAGGCCAAGACCATCCTAGACGGCTACGGCATCAACGAGTCCAACACAGACAGGATCCCAGTCCTGAACTTCCTGAACGACGTCGGCTTCGCACAGCCCGCAAAGGCCACGGCGGAGGCGTTCGCGGGCGCTGGGTCCAGGCTGGGAACAAGTGCGTTCCTGACGCATTTCAACATGCCCAACCCGTGGCCCGGTCTGTGGCAGGGCAAGGCTACGCATGCGCTGGACCTTGCGATTCTGCTGGGCAATTACAACGAGTTCCTCAGTCCGGGCCAGAAGGGCACCTCTGAGCAGATGTCTGGGGACTTCTTGGCGTTCGCCAACGGAAAGGAGCCATTCTCGGCCTATGCTGCTGGAAGTGGTGTGTCTAAGGTGTACCAGGCGGCAGCGGATGCGAAGGAGGACGAATCACGCCTTGTCAAGGAGTCCAACGAGGGAGAGACTGGGCGCAGGCAAATTCTCGATAAGCTGGCAGGTGGAGACCCGACCGTGCTTGACAAGCTGCTGGAAGTATTTGGTCTGTTCCTTAAGGGGCCGGGGCCTAAGTAAATGTGGCGTTATTTGACCGCCCTCATGGGACATCGAAGAGGGAATCGTCGGATAGTAACATTTGCGGATTCAGCTCAGAAGACATGAATCTTTAAAAAGCGGTTATCTCACCAAAGCACCCCTAGGTATTTGTGGTATGTTGTACAGTGCGATACCTGTAACACCTGATATGACACTGGAAATTTCAATACTGTCAGACGAATAGTGCCATATAGACAAATTGTCTAGGACCAGACGCGAATTCACCAAAAAGCAGCCATGGAAGTAAAGGTGATCATGGGCTTGTGAAATAATAAGAGAACGGAGATTCGCAGGGCAAAAAACGGAGAGTACAAGGCAACTAAAATAAGTTTATAATTAAATTACTAACCTAATTTTAATAAATATTATAGTAATTTATATATATTAAATATCCTTAAAATTTCTTTTTTATTCTTATATAAGATTTCACTTTATAATAATTATATTTATATTTATATTTATTAAATAGTACTATATTTAAATTTTTTAAAAATATTCTATATTATAGTTTTAATTCTAACTTTAAATTAGATTTTTTTCTAAGAAGAAACCTTTATACTATAATATACTATAAAAAGTAAAGTATTTATAGATATTCTTTTTTTAATTATAACTTTAGTAAAACTTAAGTTATAACCTTATAAAGTAAGTATTATTTATTAAATAAAAACTTAACTAAAAATATAAATATAATTTTAAATAACCCTAAGTTTTATATATTTAAATAGTTTAAAAAAGAAGAAATATAAAATTAGAAATAAATAAATATATATCTTAATGAATACTTTAAAAAATTAAAAAAAAGGGGGATTTTGCCCTGTACCCTCCGTTTTTTGCCCTGCGAATCTCCGTTCTCAATAATAAAACAACAGGAATGTATTCGGTAGTTTAGAACAATGCCGAGATATCTATACCATGTATGCATATATCTATCAATGCCATCTAGACCATTGAAACCTCTAAACCTTAGTCCTCCACCCACCCTCCATCCTCCTCTGCTTAACAACCTTAGCAGCAGACATGAACCCCCCGCCCACAATCATCGCAGATCCAGCAAAAGCCTGCGCGCCATAATACTGCCCGCCACACGCACTAATAAGCGCGCCCGCGATAGGCGGGCCCGTGAGCGTAGCAAAGCTAACAATAGTGAAAACCATGCCCATCCTCGTCCCAGCCTTGCGCAGGTCCGTCGTAAGACTACTTAGCCCCGCTGGGAACAAAGATTGTATCCCGCCGGCCGCGATGCCGAAGAATACTGCCCAGGCATACAGGCCCTTTGGCCCGGACACGGCGATCCAGGTCAGCTGGCAGATCCCCGCGATGATGGCCGTGGGGACGAAGACGTTGATCGCGCCCCAGCGGTCGGCGAGGTGGTTCGGCACCAGGCGGCCTATGATGCCGATTCCGTTTAGGAGGAGGAGGAGGTTGAGCGAGTCGGTGTAGGAGAGGCCTGTTATGTCGCGGGAGTAGGAGGCTAGGTAGTAGAAGGCGAAGTAGACGCCGAGGAAGCACTAGGGGTTTGTACCGCGTCAGCTTCATGATATCGGACCATGGGTTTGATGTTGGACCTGTGAGACTCACGGTGAAGCTCCCCGCCGCATAAAACGTATACTCAAGCTCCCCAAACGCAGCCCACTCGACCAGCGCGCCAGCCTTCCGCGGCGGTATCCTCCTCCGCAGTCCAATGTTCGCAAGCACCAGCCCCAAAGCCTGGATGAACCCGATCGCCCGCACGGTCCAGGGGAACCCGACCGTAGGCAACAGCTGCCTCGCCATAGCCGGGAAGATCAGCCCTCCCGTCGCGCTGCCGCACGCCGTCATGCCGATGGCCAGGCCCCTCTTCTTGCTGAAGTACGTCGACACGGTCGCCACCGTGGGGCAGAAGAGGCAGCCGTTGCCTATGCCCATGCAGACGCCCTGGGCGAGGAAGAGCTGCCAATATTTGGTGCACACTGCTGTGGTGAAGATGCCGAGGAGCTGGAAGGCTGTCCCGAGGAGGAAGACCTCGCGGAAGTACTAAGAAACGCCTCTGGTTAGCCATAGTGGTGCTTGAGCCGGGTTGAAGTAAGCAGTAAGCACAGATATGCTCTGCATAGTCACCGAGGCTCTCTCCACTCGGAGCCCTGCCCAAGACAACCAACCACAACAGCAGCTCATGTAACACAAAGGTCGAACCAGTGTAAGCCGCAGCCGAAGGCACTGATAGGTATAACACAACCAACTGCAAGTTAACTTACCCCAGCATCCGTAATTCTCCCCGTGAAAGTCCCAATGAAAAACAATAGAAACACCTGAATCGACCCGATCCAAGAGATCGTCGCAGGCGGGCCCAGAGCCAGCTCATTGGCATAATACGTCTGAAACACCCCGAATGAGTTGATATATCCCCACGTGTTCATAATCACAAGGTGGCCCGCCGCGACCGCCGTCCACGCCTTCAGGCCCCCGTCGGGCGGCGGGCCCGGGTTGAAGCTCGACTTGCTGGTGGTGCGGCTAATTACGCGCTCGGCGAAGCTGCGACGCCGCCTGCTGCTGCGGCCGTCATCGTCGTCGGCGGCGCCTCCCTCTTCTTCGTCATGGCCCCGGCCGCCGCCGTCTTCGAAGTCGCTCTCGTCGAGCCTCACGCCGGGTATGGCCTGCGTGTTGGAGTCCCGCGTCGTTGTTCGCCGGAGGCCCCCGGCCGCGAATTGCTTCTCCGGATCTCCTCCTTGTGTAAGGCCATCGCCTTTTCCTTGCCCCTGTGCTACCTCGACAGAACCTCTGTCCTTCTCCACCTCGGGGCTAGTCGATGGATCAAGGTCCGTACTGGTGCTGCTGCTTGTTGATCGGGAGCGAGCCATCCTTTTGAGTTGGCAGTCGCTGCCGGGAATTGCCCAGTTGGCAATGCTGCCTCACGAACTGCGTTGAGGATCCCGAGAGGCAGAGATCCTAAGAAGAGAAAGCCCTAAGAACGCTCTGACGATTTCTCATCCTTGTTGATGCTGAAGAGCTGGTCCTGATGCTCAATGAAATAATACTTGGGAGCAAAGAATGCCGGTGCAAATACAGACTAGAAGTCTATGCTCGGATAAAAGAATTCCAGAACTGATGCCATTGACTCATGTCGACAAGAGATGACTGGCAACTATCTTTTAGCTGGAGACTGGCAGCTTTTAATCCTTACTAGCCCCTATATTCGGGCAGGAATTTCCGATCGATAGCCACGGCTAGACGTCTTGTTGTGTGGGGCGGAATACTCCTGCCCCAGGTTTCCGGGCTAGCTATGACAAACTCAATGCTTCCGAAAACCAGGGACTCTCTCGTGGCTTTCTGGGGAAGGGCGTAGACTGCATCGGGGGCAAATCGCGGGTTATGCTGGTCGTTTCTTATTCCCGCTATCAAAGCCCGGCCACAATGATGCGGACATTGGCCGACAGCCGATTGAGGCCGACCTCGGCGGGCTCGACTAGGCCTGCCAGGAAGTCGGCGCTGGCACCTGTTTCATAGACGACTCGAATCGGTCGAATGGCAATGAGTCAATTGAAATTCTAGACTGTAAATTTCGAGAAAGCTCGAAGCTCGAAGTTCATACAGACCAAGGTTTATCATTGTCAGGTTGAAACATGGATTGATCTGCTGCCCGTGACCTCCCCGTACCATTCATTACTCTCCGACCTTCTGGTTCCAAAATACATTATCGCGAGATGAACACCCGAACAATTTTTTTTACACAGAGTGTCAGCAACCTCTTAGAAGAGATGGCTCCAAAAACACCGAGATTAGCAACAATCATGTCTCGCGACGACAATGAGCAAGAGCAGCCGCCGGCCATGGGCCATACAACGAGGTGAACACCAGCAAAACACGCTGGATCGAAAATGTAACCGATTAGGGGTGGGCAACCTTGACCATTTGGGTCAAACCCTGACCGAGACCACGCCGAGGGTATGTGTCTCTCACACTGGAGCGGCAGACAGCCGCATCGCAAGAGGCGTCAGTCCATGTTATTGCCACGTCGTCTGCCCACCATTTCTGTGGCTGACCATGTGCAGTGACGTCCATGACAACCGACGTGAGATTGTGCAGATCAGCTGTTGAATCCACGACCAGAGGCAGAAGCTTGCAGTTGTTTTGTCGGGAGCAAGCTCTTGTGCTGGTTATCGAGGACCCAACGACGACCTCGGCCTGGATTTCATCGTCCCACGAAAGGCCGGTGATGTTGAACACGCAATTAGCTTTCTTGGATGCGCATCCGGCCCGCATGCCGGTGAAGTCAAACCGGAAGCAGGGGCTTGCTTGAAGGTCGCCAACGCTGATTTTTGCCAATTGATCATCTTTCGAATCATTTGGAACCTGTATCATCATGTCTCCAGAAGATGGCGGGTAGGGCGCAGCTGAGCCTGGGATGATTTTGATGCCCTCAGACCATGTGAGATGGCGATAAGGACTGTGGATGTGATCAGGGGCGATAGTCTCAGGGTCGGTGCCGCGTGCTAGGTGCAGACCAGGGAGATCGTCGAACTGTCTCAGTGGTCAGTGGGGCGTCAGCTATGACAGTCCAACAGGAACTCACATCAATAACCATGTTGTTCTCTCCGGAGAAGTCGGTGCAGAAGGGCGTTGTCGTCTCCTTTGGCAGTGACCGGGCCTTGAGAACTGAAGCAAACGTTGACTGTCCTTGAACAAATTGAAACTGGGGGAACTCGCTCGAGTCGCTTTGAGCTGGAGGCGATCGAGTCCGAGTTATGTGCGATGAACTCGTGGTCGTATCGGACTGGACAGGTGCGCCCTGGAGAGGATTCGGACGAGGCCGAGGCACGGCGCCCTTAGAACCACCTTGAGTTGAACCGCCCTCATCATTCTGGCCACTCTCAGTCCCTTGGCCACCTTGATTGCCTTGACCGCCCTGTCCACCTTGAGGGGCCGGAGTCGAGGTAGGTCGACCTTGACCACCCTGCCCTCCCTGTGCTCCCTGAGGTGGTGGACTTGAAGACGATCCACCTTGGCCACCTTGGCCACCTTGTCCTCCCTGACCACCCTGAGGCGGTGCACTTGAGGAAGCGCCACCTTGTCCACCTTGACCGCCCTGAGGACGAGGACTCGAAGTAGGGGCACCCTGACCGCCTTGGCCAGCCTGAGGTGCACTCGAAGAAGAACCGCCCTGACCACCCTGGCCACCTTGACCACCTTGAGGAGGAGCGCTTGAAGAAGAGCCACCCTGCCCTCCTTGGCCGCCCTGAGGACGAGGACTGGAAGTAGGACCGCCTTGTCCGCCTTGTCCGCCTTGACCACCTTGGCCCCCTTGGCCACCTTGTGGGGGAGCAGTCGAAGTAGGACCACCTTGGCCGCCTTGACCCCCTTGACCGCCCTGAGGAGGTGCATTCGAGGAGGAACCTCCTTGGCCGCCTTGGCCACCCTGACCACCTTGAGGGGGAGCACTGGATGCAGAAGCCCGAGATGTGGGAGCAGGACTAGTGATGTTGACGGGCGCAGTTGTGTTCAATGGCGGGGGAAGCGGGCTACCGGTGGCATTTGCTGGGGGTCCAGTGGGCAAGCTTGAATTGGATGGGGGCGATGTCTCTCCTGTTGGTAGAATAGTAGGAGCCGTCGCGTTAGCTGGTCCCGAGGCTGCAGGCGCAGTCCCGTTTGCAGCGCTGGTCGCGTTTGCAGGAGGTGAGGCAGGCACAGTGCCATTGGCAGATGTCGGAGGTGCACTGCTTTCAGAAGGGCCAGGAGAGACAGGAGCAGTCGCATTACCTGTCGGGGCTGGAGCAGTGCCGTTGGTCACGGAAGGTGAAGGAGCAGTGCCTGACGCTGTGGTTGCATTACCTGGGAAGGGGGTGGGTGCGGTAGCATTGCCAGATGCAGGACTCGTCGCATTTGTGGGAAGCGGGAGCGCCAAAGTGGTAGAGTTCAGTGACACAATTATGCTGGTGGCAGTCGAGGCTGTTCCATTGGTCGGGAATACTGTGGTCGAGTTCAACGGCACAGAGGCGCTAGTCGAAGCCAGCACGGACTCAGTCGCGTTGCTTGGTGCGGCTCCGGAGGTAGGCGCCGGAGAGCTGACACCGGTATCAGATGGCGGCAGTGCCGATGCTGTACCATTGGCTGTCGGGAAGGTAAGGGGCGTGGTAGAAGATCCTGGCAGTGGTGGCAGGGACGTATCTGCAGATGGCAGTGGTGCGAAGACGGTGCTGGAGTCTGTGATAATGATCAGACTTGTTGCAGCAGCTGATCCGCTGATGCTTATGGTCGTGACGCTTGTAAGAGCACCGTTGGACGAAGCCTCACTGAGTGGGACGGAAGCAGAAGATTCAGTGCCAGAAGGCGGTGGAGCGACAACTGTGGTCGGCGCGGGGGGGACTATGACGCTTGTGACAGACACTGTCCCATTGGTGACGATGGTTGTCAGGCTACCCGTGATCACTCCTGGAGGAGGAGCTGTCGTGCCTGAGCCAGATGGTAATGGAGCGGCGACTGTTGTGGAGTTCAGAGGTACGATGACACTGGTGGCAACGGCTGTTCCATTGACAAACACAGTCGAAACACTCCCCGGGATGCTGGTGGTACTGTTGGCGAATGGTGGAGAAGATGGAAGACCCGAGGCACTGGGCGGCGGTGGGGGTGGAGGCGTGGCGGTCGTCTCAGAAGCGGGAGGGGAAGCACCTGGAAGGGATTAGCAATCCATGCAAGGCAAAAGAATGCGTGGAAGCATACCAGTTGAAGCCAGCACGGTCTCGGTGCTCAACGCGGTCACAGTTGCCACGGTGGTGAGAGATGTGCCGACTGCTCCGGCTGAAGCAACGTAGGTGAATTCCGTCGACTCAGTCAGGGTGGCAATGGGGAGGTCCCCTCGCGAGACAGTGTAGGTGAAAATGACAGAGGTGACCACAGTCGACGGCGGTGGTCCTGGGATCTCGGTTGTCCCGGAGTACAAGGTGGTTGTCTGTGTGACGACTGCTGGGGTCCCAGTTGCTGATGCCTCGATCGAAGAGCTGCCAAAGGCTGGGCCACCAGAGATTGGAGTGGCTGCTGTGATGGTAATCACCTGAACAGATGACCCCGGAAGGCCAGGAAGAGTGATAGTGAAGACCGACGGAGATGCAAGGGCAGGGGCCGATGTGAGGGTGGAAGGGGAAGAAGGCACGGACGGTGAGCTGGCAGGAGACCCTGGTGGAGGCTCTGCTGAGGCCACAGGAGTAGAAGTCGAGGTAGACTCTGCTGACCCAGGTCCGGTCACAGTCCCCACGGTGAGAGTAAAGCTGGCAGTGACCATGTGGTGGCTGGAGCTTGACGTGGTGGCTGGCTCAATGACGGTGTATGTGCTAGTCGCAACGACCTGGGGACTGTAACCCGAAGTAATTGTTGTCGTCAAGTAGTAGGTTGTGAGACCCGACCCGGTGGGAGTTGGAGCACTGGAAGGCGTCGCGGACCCGGTTGCACAACCTCCCTCAGCAGGGCATCCTTCAGTGAGAGTGACGGTGCCAGTGTACGGGGAGCCTGTAGGGCCAACAGGGATTGTGAAAGTCTCCGTGGTAGTCAAAGTACCTGGGGCAGGTGCAATAGACTCTGAGAGAAAAAGAGTTAGCGCCCGAACTCGACCAAGCAGGGAACGAAGGCCAATAGCCGAAAAAGCTGCCAACTCAACTTACCTGAAGAGGTGGAGGTGGTTTCCGGGGTGGACTCAGAAGGAAGCGGGTACACAGTTACAGAGACACCAGTAGAGACAGAAGTGACAGGCTCGGGCCCAGGAAAGACAGTGACAGTGGAAACGGCAACAGTCTCGGTGCTGACCATGCTCATGACAGTGGTGGCGAAGGAAAGAGTAGGGACAGGTGCTCCGACGGTGACGAAAACCGTCTCGGGAGCACAAGTTGCGGCGCCGCTGGAGGTTGAAGGAAGTCAGCATTTACTCAAAAAAAGATCCAACCGCATGCTGCTCATGGATGGACGGGAACCGGGACGGGCACTTGAAGGCATCGTTTCGAAGGAAACTTACTCGTCAGTAGTTTGGGTCATGGCAAGTGGCACTGAGGCCAGAGCCATGAGAGAACCCAATGGCGCTCTGAAACGCATCTTGTCGGTCGCAACGGCTCAAGATGCCAAGGTCGTGACGATGATGAAGAGAAAGTGCGGCTGAAGAATTTCTGGGGCACAAAAAAGATTGGAGTGTGGGCAAGATGCAGAATCGCTAAGGAAGGGGGAAAGGCTGCTCACTCCTGACAAACGAAGGACAGAAGACGATGTCGCCGCTGTGTCTGCGGGAGAGGTGGTGAAGTGGGGAGGTTGGTGAGGTTGGAGAGTAGAGAGCGTGGATGGGAACGAACGAAGGTGAAGGAAGAGGTGGGCGAAGGGTCGAAGAGAAGGATGGGCACCTTGAAGGCAATGCTCAGTCGGAACGGAAGGAAGTGAGCTTGGGTGGAAGGGGAGTGGTTGTGCTGTATATGGAAGGAGTAAAGCTTCCCAACCAGGCAGAGGCATGGATGCTTCAGAGCAGGGACAGAGCTCCCGCCTGCAGCCATCTGCTCTTTCCCTTCTCTCTTCCAACTACCGACCGATACCAGGCAAACCTTCTTGCCAAACTCGATGCCAGAGCTCGGCCGAGAAGCTCGACGTCAGTGAAGGTCATGCCGGTGCAGCAAGCAGGTAAGGCGATGGCGTGCCTGGAATGGAAGGGGCAGTGGAGACTGGCATATCGACGAGAAAAGGTCTTATGATTCCCAGTGCTACCCGTGTGCTCCTTCTCGTCAAGGCACATTACTGTAGGACCTCGGATACCACATTGCCATGGTGTAGGCTGTGTGCATCGAGCCACTTGATGATCTCGCTTCTCACCGTGGTTTTCCCGTTGAAGCCGTGAGTGCGACTTGCAGTCCCCGTTGCCGTGCCATGCTGCTTCCCATGTACATCCCGCCGAGCACTCACACAGCTTAAACTGCCCAGAGGACCGGTAAATTGGGTGCATAGAACGAGACAACTGGCAAATAACATGGGGCCTGGCCTGCCACAGCAGTTCAATTTGGTATTCCCTGAGATGCAGCGGCCAAGAGTGTTCCACGAAGCCCCTTCCAATCCGTCAATCTTGCATTCGAGCCGTGTGCTTGCGTCACACTGTCCAACGTCGAAAGGCTCTTTCCTCTAGAAGTTTGATGCCGATGTTGACATAGAAGAACGAGACTAACGTACTGCCAAGGTTGCAACCCCGGTCGCAGCACTCTACAAGTCTCGGGGACTTGAAACCGTCTGGGGTTGTTGACAGAAATTGTGGGATTTGTCTCGGATAATAACAAAATCTCGACTCACCCACGCTTTTGGGCCACTTAGATCGGATCATCCGAGTATGGCGGCGGAGGCTCATCGCGCTCTTCCACCGCAACACCACCTCGCTCGCCCGTCTCTGATGGCACAGCCCGTCCTTCCTCTGCCCTGGCCCCTTCTTCATTCGAACGGCCCCTGGCCTTGCCCTCCAATTTCGCAACCCACAGGCCACAACCCGCCGTGGTTGTCAACAGGAAGAAAAAGCTCAGCAGCGGGATGAGCTCCAGTATCATGGCCATGGTTCCAAACCAGACATAGTCCCAAGAATATTTCTTTGCCTCCTCCTTCCTCTCGCTCCTGCTCAGCCCTCGGAGCTTGAACCACCTGTAGTGGCTCAGCTTCCCCAGCCGTGTCCCCGTGATGATGATGTAGGCCGGCGCACCAACGACCGGGATGAATGTGAGCGGCAGAAAGACGACAAGCTCTATGATCTGCTTGAAGCTCCACGGCGTGTATTCGGCCCGCGACGTTGGCTTCCCAAGCATCTTGACCGAGTTGGGGGCGTCGGGGAAGAGCAGGCGGTGGGGGGCGACGAGGCCTGCGAGGTCGTGATCGATCAGGACAGCCTGCGAGGAGGGCATGTCAGCTTCCATACGTCTCCTAGTACCTGGCAGTAAATGTGACTTACGTCAAAGACGTCCACCCGGGCCTCGTCCACGAAGAAGCCCTCGAACAGGGCCTGGATGAGCACCAGCCCTTCTCCCAACGTCAGGATCAAGGCGCTGAACCATGCTCCTCGGCCTTGCCAGATGGCCAGGAAAGCAACCTGCGGGAGGTAGGCAAACAAAAACAAAATCAGGTAGACAGTCAGCGACACCAGCGACAACGGCAGCAGGCGTCCAGCCCAGAGGGGCCAGAATTTGCCCTGCTTCGAGAAGTACCAGATGCCCTGGATCGGGTAAGCAGCCGAGCGGAAAGCGCGCCAGACGTAATCGACGAAGCGCGAGTTCTTGATGCGGCCGGTGAGGCTCGCTCTGGGACGATCAGGCGGCATTTTCTGGGTTCCTTTTGTCGTATATTTAGGAGCTCTAAGGGCAATGTTGACAAACTCTTGACGGGTCTCGCGATTTGGGACGCGCTGGACGTTCCAAGGTTTCCAGGATGACGTCCCACCTGCCAGGCAAGCTCTGGGGAACGCGGCAGCTGAGGTGGAGACCCCTGCCGCGTCCAGACCCCGCTATCCGAGCTCCAAGTACCGTCGCAGGGATGTACGCTTTGGTGCATTTTGGTGCATTTTGGTGCATCGCTGCCCAGGTGCTTTCTATCACCGTGACCAAACCCTGTGCCGTGAAACACAAGGCCTGAATCCCTTCAACCAGCGTCCAGCGAAAAGTTGCCCCGTGCAAACCCTTGCAGAACCCAATGCGCAACTGTCAAAGCGACTTAGTTGCCAATTTGAACTGTTTAGTCTTCGACGTCCTCAAGCACAGAGCAGGCCTGGATCGTCTGCCAGGGGGTTGGCACAATGATAAGGTTTGGTCGTGCGACAGACAGGTGTCCCAGCTTCGGGTGCTTCCTTCGAGCGCGATGCCGATCTGCAAGTCTGTTTCTCTGAGCAGAGCAGCATTTGCAATGTGATGGTTCAAAATTGAGACATGGTGATTCTAACGTACCGCAGCTTTGCGCGGGCAATAGTCTTTGTTTCTATATCTGTTGTTGACAGCCTCGCAACCCGTGCGACATGCCCATCAAACCCTTTGGTGATATCGGGGCCACCCGCGTGTGCAGGCACGAGCAAAGCTGCGAGCATCTACAGTCAGGATGACTTTTGGCCTTCCAGTTCTTGGCATGGGCCCCTCGACTGTCAAGGTGAATTCTGCGTGTACTCTAACCAAGCCGTATCCAAACACCGTTGGGCCGTCTTGTGTACCACGCCTGAAGCCGCACGATATCTAAAGTCTTACTTTCAGATCGCGCCGACCAAGCCGATTCGTCTAGGGGCTGTTCCCTATGACATTGTCGAGATACCTGGCAAGGGCAGGGGGCTGGTAGCGAACAGGAAGATCAACAGAGGAGAACAAATCATAGATGAAGATGCCATCCTGGCGCTGCCTATCCATGCGCATCTAGAACTTCAACCAGAAATGAGGTCCAGTCTATACGACATGGTCCTGGAGAACCTGCCACGTGAGGCTAGAGAGGAGTTCCTGTCTCAGGTTGGGGAGGACGTCACTACCATTATCAATCGCAATGGCTTTGTGATCCACACAGGTCCAGACGACGACGACGACGACGTCAAATACGTCGGGGCTTTTCCAGAGCAGGCTCTCATCAATCATGATTGCAGACCGAAGTCAGTATCATGTGTCTTTGTGGGAATGAACCAAAGCTGACACTTGGCTCTTTGCTCAGTCTCGCCTATCACTTCCGCGGAATGGCCCACATCACCACTGCGGTGCGGGACATCGAGGCCGGCGAGGAGCTCAGCCTGAGCTACATCGACGTGACACTTCCCACGAGGCATCGCCAGGGCCGCTTGAAAGCCCTCTGGAACTTCAGCTGCACTTGCAAGCAATGCCAACTCCCTCCCACCGAAGCGGAGGCATCTGACGCGCGACTCAAGCGCATCAAGGCACTAGAGGACAATCTGGACCACCCAGCCAAGAGTTTTCCAGCCGGCGACCTGAGGGCCGAAGCCGGTACGGAGTTAGTGGCGCTTTACGAGCAGGAGCGACTAGACGTCTATGTCGGATACGCCTACAGGAGGGCTGCCCTGAATTTCGCGCTCTTTGGCGACGAGCCGAATGCGAAGAGGTTCGCACGGCGGGCCTTGGGGGCTTTGCAGCGGCAGGGTGGCGCAGGACAGAAGGATCTCGAAAACATGCGAGGCTTGCTGGCGGACCCGAAGGCGCACTGGAGCTGGGGCAGGCTGGTTGCGCACCACCAGCAGCGGCAACACAAGAACGCCATGGTTGGTTGAAATCAGGCTCTCGGGAGTTGGAACTGACTGGGGGCTTAGCCACGTGCGTGTGTCAACGTTCCTGGCTGATCTGGTCGTGGAGTGGTCAGCTTCAATCTGACAACAGGGACCAAGAGCGAGGGCCGGATGGAATGGCTCTGAATGGGAGTTCAGTCTGGACGGAGTGCCCCGATGTTCTTCCGGGCCTTTTGTCCATACCTCGCGTCGCACGCATAACAGGTGGTCCTTATCTTCCAAGGTTGATTTCCGGTCATTTCGTCGACTATTTTCGGATTTAGGCGGCAGTATCACATGTTGCGGCAGTGTAGCCAGCCTGCATGTGAAGACGGGCGAGTGACCTCAGTGGGCGAATGCGGCGTACCAACATTCCAACTTAGGCGCCTGCTCAAGTTGAACAAGTCAGGCTGCCACCAAATACATATATTTCCGACCGCTCGGCAGTCTGGGATACTAAAGTGGTGCAGTGGGGTGTGTGTCAGCTCCGAAGCCCACCCAAAACGATGTGGGATCCTGAATAGATAGAAAAAGGCTGTTAGCGTGGCTGGCGTCGCTCAGCTCTGTTAAGGGTGGGTGGGTGACACAAATATAGTCTGGCACTCAAGTGCTTTCAGCTCTGCGTGCTTGCTTTCTTGCTTCTGAGTGAGCACGCGCGCAGTTATCAATCCCACAATTCTGTCTAACCACTGCGCGCCGCTTTGCTTATTCATTGCGGCCCCCGAGCCCGGCCCATATCCACACCCCCTTCAGCGCGGATATTCCCACCACCTTTCATTGAGCCGCCGCACGTGTGGTGGCCACATTCCACGATGTCTGAACTTAACGTGTGTGTATGAGATCCCACAACCAGAATTCAGTTCATTTCAGACCACCTTTTTCTAAATGTGCTCTCTTACGCCCCGAGCCACTTCCCCCCACTCGTTTTCCTCAGCTCGCGGGACTACCAGCTGGACTAGATGCGCAGCCGGTTAGTCCGCGCAACACGCACTTGCATGTGTAGAAAAGGCTACCAACTTGCCTAAACGCCTAGTTGCCTTGAAACGGCATGACCTAATAATGGCAGAGGGAAGAACCCCGAACCTCCCCCGGCCCCCTCCTAATCTTCCCCACACACGCTCTCGGTGTCCACAAGACTTGACCAACGACTCCGCCTTGCCCGCGGCGGAGGCTTTGCTCAAGTGCCTCCCCCCCCCCGTCTCAACACGCGGGATGAAGTCACAGCTCTTGAGAGCATGACCATCCATCATGAAGCGTCTCATGCCTCTCCGGCGAGGGGGCCAGCCGGGTATACCCGAGCGACACTTTCGCAGTCCCTGCCTGCTACCTACTCACATGTAGGTACAAGACGTATCTTCCCGATGGCCCTCCTCAACAGGCCACGGGCTCAGCCCACCGCTCAGCCCACGAGGCCAAATGTTGAGAGTTTCTTTCCTTACCGGAGAGAGCAATGTACCTTATTACATTTAGCAAGTCAAGTTTCAAAGTGCTGGAATGGGTGTGTACGTCACTGCGCTTTCCAGCACCAAGATAGCTTCCGCCCCAGCCTTTGGCCTCATGGCGGCCAGTCTGGAGCATGTGCTACCCGCTGGAATCGTCTCGAAGTGACGCTGGGCTGCCAAAGCCACGACGGAGCATCGGAGGTATGGTAACACGGGTTGCCTCTCTGAAGGCCTTCGTGGTTTGCCCAAGTAATGCCCACTTCCGGACCTGTGTATATCTGCGAGCGGGGGGCCCAACAGGCTGTCCGGCCGAGGTGGTGGTGGTTGGTTTCTTGCGCAACAAAGAGCCACCACGCTGGCTACATCTTGAACAACATCTCACACGTGGTTCTTTAAGCCTTACGGTAAACCACATTTTGAAGTGGAACTATTCTTGTCTTCTCTCAACGACTCGACAAAGCCGAGTCTCGCATTAACCACCCTCACCGGTGCCGACCTGCCAGCATAAAAGATATCGATATTCCACCTAAGATTCCTGTCAAGTGCACCGAGCACCATCGACACCATCATGGCTCACTGTGCCTATCCGGGGTGCCACACGCACCTTGTGTACAAGTGGATCGGGCGTGACAAGGTCCATTCACGCTTCTGTCAGGACCATACCTGTCAATGGAGATACAACAGCCCGGAGCCATTCTGTCCCACGCAGAGAAACCGTGTCGACAAATGCTGCCCTCATCACGGGAAGTGCAGGATCCAACTCTGCAACCGCCAGGCCCCACGCGCTGTTGACGCAAACGACCTTCCGTGGATCTGTGCCGATCGTAAGTACATCCCATCTTGCTTAAGACATTGTTACCGTGTCGTCGGGGCGCGCAGTGCTAACTCAACCGTTTCTCTCACACAAAAGACCTCCAAGAACAACTGAGGAGAGAGATACAAATGCAAGAACGACAAAGACAACAGGACGCGGAGGATGAAAGGATCAGGCGCGAAGACAGACGAATACGCCACGAGCAGCACATCCAGGCCGAGGTCGAAAGGAGGGTACGAGAGCTCGAGATCCGACGTGTCGCCGCCGAGCATGCGGAACAGCGCCGCCGGGAGGCAGAAGCGGCCGAGGCAGCGAGGCGGGAGCGAGAGTTCCGAGCCCGCGTCCAGGAGGAGGTCGCAAGGCTCGAGGCCGAGCGCAGAGAGCGCGAAGAGAGGGAACAGCGTGAGGAGGAGCGACAACAAGCACACGACAGGCACATCGCCGACCGAACGCGTCTCGAGATGCGGACGGCGCAGATGCGACAGGAAGACGAAGAGAGACGGAGGAGAGAAGACCAGGAAAGAGCTGAAGAGGAGATCAGGGCCCAGATGAGGCGGGAGGCCGAGCGAGATCAGCACCGGAGGGATAGAGAAGAGCGTGAGCGCCAAGCCGAGATAGACCGTGAGGTCGCACAGCGCCTGAGACAAGACCAAGAAAGAGAGCGAGAACGAAGGGACGCCGCGGCACGCCAACAGGCACATGATGATGGCGTGGCCGCCAGGGCCGTCGAGGATGAGAGGGCCAGAGAGAGGGCCATCCGAGAACAGGAAGGCAGGATACAGGCTGAGGTCGAAAGACTGTGGAGACAACGGGAGGACCGACTCAATAGGGAGGCTGATGCTCACCGTCGTGACGAGGACAACCGTCAGCGAGACGAAGAGCTCCGTCGTCTACGTGACGAAGAAGCTCGCCGCCGGCGTGACGATGCTGCTCATCGTCGTCGCGACGATGAGCCCCTTCACTATTGTCGATGCAATCAGCCTCGATACCGATGCCGGTGTGAGGATCCCTATCGACCTACAGGGTGTGGATAGTAGGGTATCCTTCCATACTACTTACTAAGCATGACGGCAACGTTGTTTCCGCGGACGACAGGGAATCGCTGGGTGGAGGGGAGTATTCGAAGTGGGATTGTAGCTTTTGTCTTGGCGTTACCATGGCGTTACCAAAGTCTGTTTCTGTCACATCAGTCACGGAGTTGATTTTTAGCATTGGCCAGAGTTGTTTTCACATATGCGGAAAGTTACATCGGGTGACTAAAGTAAATTTACGTGACCTGCCCCTATTCGCATTGTGGCTAGCTCATTGCGGATTTAAGGTTAGCCGCCTGGGCACATAATAGAACTGCCAATAACATTTGAAGCCATTTTGGTTTGTATAAGTCGATAGGGATGCGCCAATGCCCACTGAGGTACGGACTGCAATGGGTAGGAAGACCTTTATTATTCTTCCTTTCACATCTTACAGCACGAGATCAGTCGTCTTTGCCGTGTGGCAGAGATGCTGATATTAGTTGCTTTCACAAAATAATAACACAATCTACAGAAGCCTCCCACCTCGGCGAACATGGCAGCCACACACACCGTCCATGTCCCGCATCTTGGCGGCATCGAAGTCGGCTATGCCATCTCAGGAGCCGGCACTTCAGATGTGCTCAAGAATGGCAAGCCCACATGTGTCCTGATCAATGCCCTGCACACGACTGTCGCCTTTTGGCGGCCACAATTTGAAGACCAGAAGCTCACCAGCGCGGCCAATCTCCTGGCAATCGAGCCTCTCGGACATGGCGCTACGGCTTGCTCCACAGACAACTTCACCTATTGGGATACTGCAACCATGGCTCTGCAGGTGATGGACAAGCTCGGTGTTGAGAATGCTTTTGCTATGGGCACCAGCCAAGGCGGCTTCATAGTTGCGCGGATGGGCCTTTTGGCCCCGGAAAGGGTGAGTGGCCCCATAATGCCTTGATTTCATGGTGTTCCTTTGTGAAAATTTGATGCTCAAATATCGCTTTCATCAGATCCAAGGAATCGTGCCCATCGGCACGTCAATGGACGACGAGTCAGAAGCGACTCGAAGGAAAGGGTCTTGGGACGCTCACGCAATCTGCGACCCATACTTGGACCGCTGGTCCAGCCCCACGCCTACTCCGGACTTCGTCATCGACGAGGACTGGTGCAGAAACGTGCCAGCTCTTGCCTTTGGGGATGGCAGCACACCAGAGGCTCTGCAATTTTGGTATGACACATGGAGAACGCTCTATAGTGGCGACGAAGGGCGCAAGAAGGCCAGATCGGCAGTCTCATGCCTGGTCGAAAGAGATGGCCTTCTGCCGAGGCTGCCAGATGTCAAATGCCCGGTGCATTGGGTGCATGTGAGTAACACCCTGTTTGTTTCCACTATGATCTTCACATCGCCTTTCCACCCAAGCTACGATTAATGGATGCTAATGACCCCTGGCTGCAAGGGAACGAAAGATGCGATTTGGCCTGACGCTCTGGCTCGTGAGCAGATTGAGCTCTTCACCGGCTCGCCATGGACTAAAGCCACTGTCCTCGAGGGTGGTAGCCATTTTTTAAGCGTGACTGACGCTAAAACAGTCAATCTCATTCTGCTGGAGATGATCAGGAGCTTTGCTTGATTGGACTTCGTTTCCGTACGCGAGTTGGTGGGTTGCTGAGTTCGGACAGGATCCAAACAGTCAATCTCGGGGGCTCGCGTCACTTCAAATGTTCTAAAGTGTAGAAGTGCAGGGCAGGCTTGATCCAACATTGCGTTTCCTCTACTACCCGTGTCACTTCTTCGTTTCACCTAAGAGCTATGAATATTTTCCGAGTTTTTTTAGTTCTACGACCTAGTTGTCGCTTCCAAGATCGACGATCCCAGTGTATCGGGTAAAAGTGATGAGAGCTACCCAGGTGACATGCATGTCTCAGATGTCGGATGTCCAGCAAGGGATGGGCGATGGGGACACATTCTCGACATCATCTCCTTTCATCCAACCTGAGTCTGCGAATCATTCGTAAGTCTTAAATGGTAACTCTGAGGCAATTTCAAAATCATGGTCAAAATATTTCTACGGAGTAAGACTTGGTCGCTTAGCGCCATGGCCTTGCTCACAATACTTGCCTATCATAATCTTCTCAGGATCTACTATCTGAGCAAGCTCAACGTCTTACGGAAGAACTTACCTCCCATATCCAGGAGGGAAGCAGAAGATTCTGGCTTTGCCTACGTGTTCCACGCGACTTCCATTCCCTACGCCTGCTCTGCGCTCGTCAACATCCACCAGCTTTACAATTCGGGCAGCACCGTCCCGATCCATGTTCTTGTGTCTGATCAGGTGCCACAGACCTATATGGAAGCTTTCGAGGCAGTCAACGTGACAACACATCTGGAAACGACGCAAAAGTTGCCGCTGTACCAAAACGAATATCACGAAAATTGCCTCATGAAACTGCTCGTCTTCAAGATGCACACCCTCGACCCGACCCTAAAGCGAGTCATTTTGCTCGACAGTGATCAACTAATCCTGAAACATTTCGACCACCTATTCTCCGACGTTCCCCGGGTGGACCTCGCTGCGCCTCGAGCCTATTGGCTAGAGGAAGATAAGACTATATTTTCAAGCGCATTCATGTTGATTAGTCTCAGTGACCGGCTTTGGGACAAATTCAACAAGACACGGACCATTAAGAACCTCGGAAGGGCAGAAGAGAGGGTTGACATGGAAATAATTAATGACCAACTGGGAGGTACCGCGACTATCCTCAGTGGCGAATACGCGACCCAGAACAGTCACTGGGAGGACTGGGTCTTGCCGAACTGGTATCACCCAGAAGACGTGCAAAACTCCAGCCATACGGAACAGAAGACTTCTGCCAAAAAGGATACAAAATTGACGCGGCCATCAAATTTGAACGAGGACTCAGAGTCTTTGTCGAGTGAGAGGGCTAGAATGGCACACTCCGAAGACAGCGAGAGATATAAGCAGCTGACGGAGTTGTACGAGTATGTACCTATTATTCAGTTCACTGCTTTAGGGAAGCCATGGAAATACTCCGCAGAGGAAGTAACCCAGAGAAGGCAAGAAGCTCATCCAGCTTTTGCTGACCAGTTCAGTCGATGGAGGAAGATTGCCGAAGAAGTTTGCCCTGGGGGTTACCTTGCCTTGACGCCAACAGTAAGTGTATTTAATGAGGAGAATTCTACGGCCGGGTAGAATAGGCGATTTGAACACAGACTGTGGCTCATGGCCAGAATCAGAAAGCCTTGCAGACAACTGGCATGAGAAAACAAGCGAATGCTACACTTTTTTGAGTTGACACTAGTAGTAGTTATCTCTCAGATCTTGCAATCATAAACGATCTTATTTGACCCACGAAGCATTCTCAATTATACACCATTACTTCTTCCTAGCCAAAATCATCGTGGCGGGAACAACTAAATGAACCGTTCCACCGCCCTCCTTCACCGCCGCCTCGAATTCCTTCCATTCATCACTCTGCCAATCCTTTTCACCATACTGCAAGAGCATAGAAACCAAAGTCTCCTTGATGCGCTCAGCGGTGCAATCCTTCATAGCCCACCCATCCGGATCACTCCGCCACTCAAAGCTCTCATACTCGGGGTCAATCCTAGCCTGCCTATTGTGCCACGCATCCTTTGGCAAACCCACCTCCATCGGCCACTCCGTCTGCCCCTCAGGCACATTAACCCACACCCTCTTCACGTCCCGCCACATCTCCTGATCCAGCGGCACAAAGTTCAGCCCCAGCCCGACCTGCGAGGTCTTCATCCGCGCAAATATCGTCTCGATGTTGTCCTCGGCCACGCGCCGGAAGTGCATCTTCCCGAACGCCGTCCACGCCGCGCTGGCGCGCTCGTTATCCCGTATGGGCGCGTTCAGCACCCCGTAGAACACCGACGCCACGGTCCCGCCCGGCCGCAGGCTCGCGTGGATGCTTGCCATGGCCGTCTCGATGTCGGTGAAGTGGAGGCACTCGCAGGCAAATGCCATGTCGACGGACCCCGGGTCGAGGAAGGAGTCCTCGCCTCTCTGCTGGTGGAAGGAGAGCTTGGTTTCCGGGTAGTCATCCGCGTTGACTAGCTCTTTGGATGTTGTGACATTGCTCTCCGATGGGTCCGACAGGATCATGTGTTTGATGGGCTGGCCCTTTGCGTAGGATGTGGAGAGCATACCGGCGGCGGCGATGCCGCAGCCTGTCCCGATCTCGTGGGCTGTGTTCAACGGGCCCTCATGGTAATCGAGCCATCCACGCCACAGGGAATCGGGGTATGATGGCCGGCTTCGTAGATAGTGCTTCCAAACGTCCACCTTCAGCGCGAACGGGAAGGCCTGGCTTTCCCGCAGAATTGTGGTGGACATGGTTAGGTACTGCTGGACGCTGGAGACTGACGTGAAAAGTCGAGGTAGCAAGGAGTATTTATGTAGATAAACAGTGTTACAAAGCTAAGATATCTACGATCGATCTAAGTAGGCGCACAACATAACTTAGTCTCAGACTCTTCCACCTGCCTGACCGGATCCTAAAACATGAGCCGGACTGTACGAGCAGGAGCAGATTCATAAGACGGCGTCAAGCCACCAGTCAGACTCGTATCGTACTGCTAAAGTTTGTGTGAACCGACTTCTGGGAAGCCCCCTTGTGACATTGGTATGATGCCATCCAAAATCTCATAAAGTAAACTTCCAGCCTACCCGAAGCTTTAGTGTTAACCCGCGATTGTAACACGGTGAGATGCGGAACCTTATTGTGGCGCCGAGCCATTTCGGCATGGCACCAAAGACCGAGGCCAGGAGGTGATTTGATGGAAGCTCTCCGTAGTTGAGACATGCTTTGGGGGTGCAGCAAGCTAGGGCCCATTGTGTAGCCGAGCGGCCGACTTCGAGGTAACGTACAACTGCTCACTGGGATTTAATAAAGATCTGCAGCCCACAATTATCGACGGAGTCACGGTTCATAGTGAATTGACGACATACTACTAGCTTCAGAGCCAACGCAGTCTCATGTGATCATGCATTGTGTCCAAAATACTGGTGCTCAACTAGAGAAAAGCATGCGATACGCTTCAAACCCGGAACTATCTCCTGATGTAGTGTCACTCCTCGCCTGAAAGGTTGTTTTCATACATATCTATGACGCTCAGCAGGAGCTCCTGGTCGTTACTTTACAAATAAATGCCCAATGTAAAATCCGTCTCATTAGATAATAAATGCTGCAGCTCAACGCCGTGGTATCATGCCCAAACATCCAAAGGCGCTCGTGACTGATTCATGATCATATCTTCTCATTTAGCATCACCTCGACCACACCAGACAACACCGCGAGCCCTGGTCGGTCTCACGGCCGGAACTTCCCCTCATCTCTCCCGTCAAGACCAGCCGGAAGCTCATGGCGCTCTATCTCCGGGACAGTGTGGTCCGCGGGCATCTCCTGGGGGCTCCCCGGCGCGACGGGGGCATACTTGCCCTTGTAAGCCGCCATCCCTCCACCCGACATCTCCGAAGCGTGCTCGTGGCCCTGCAGCTCGCTGGGGGGATACATCCCGGGTGATGATGGCCTGCCGCCGACGTCCCTGGTGTCCGTCCTCCCCATGCCGTGCTTCTCTGACCTGGCTCTCTTCCTTCGCCGGAAGAGGAACGCCCCGATTGCGGCTGCGACCGCGATGGCGCCCACGGCGACACCGACCCCGATGCCGGCTTTTGCACCCGTCGAGAGGCCGCTGGAGGCGGCTGCTGTCGTGGAGGAGGTGTCTGTGTCTGTGTCTGTGCCGTTGGCTGTGCCGTTGGTTACGCTCGATGCCGTCGGCGTAGAGATGGAGACGGAGGTCGCTGTGGCTGTTGGAAGGCCCAATGTCGCCTGGGAGTCGCGTAGTTAGAAACGAGCCGTCATTCTCGGGCCAATTGATGGACACAATCCAGGGCCATGAACTTACCGGACCCCCTGCTCTGGTCGCGTGGAGATATGTAAAAGCGGGCGAGTTGGCCCCCAGCGGAGACGAATTGGTCAAATCGTGGACGCGGAGATTGAACCAGCAGTCGTTTTCCAGGTCCTGGTTGCTCTCCAACTTGAGCGTGATCTCTGTGGTGGCGTTGTTCGCGTCCGGGCGGTCCATCTGTTGTTGTTTCGCATTGCCCTGGCCGCACCAGATGTACAGGTACGGCGCGGTGAAATTGCTCAGGTACGAGACTTGGACCCGGTCTAGGTAGTGGAACTCGAGTGCCTCCTCGTCCGGGTACAGGAAGCGGATTGGGTCGTCGTCGGCGGCCAGGGCCCCCCTCGTGCCGTAGTAGGAGGCCAGCAACAGCGCCGTCGTCGTGAGTTGGCCGAGGCGCGACATTCTCGCGGTTTCGCCAGCTGTTGAACGAGCGTCAAGCCCCGGGGAAGAGGGAGACCATTCAGGTGTGAGAGGTGAAAACACAGTCGCGCTGGCTGCTCCAGCGGATATTGGCCCTCATCTTCAGCCGGTAGCCTAAAGTTATATCAGGGGGACCGCTGCTCATATGTTGACAGGGAAGCTGGTGCTTACATGCTGACCTAGGGATCCTTCGTCTCCATGTTCTCGTCATGGACAGGGTGACAGCCCAATGAAGCGCCACATGTCCGCCATCCTAAGCCCCAAAACCCATGCACTTTCAGGGATTCTCATCAAATTGCTGGCCGAACTCCCAGCCATTTCGAGTTTCATCGGCGGCACTGAGCCCTGCTGGGCGGATGAGTGCTGGCGATTGGAGGTCGTCTTTCGCGGCCCGCACAGCCATTCTCTTGGTTGTGGTCGAGGGGACTCAGCCCTACAGAGCATGAGTGGTTGTGAAATATAGACGTGTGGGTCAATTCCTCTAAGGACCCTGTCGGCTCTCCAGTTGAAGTACCATGCCTTCCTTCCCCTGATGATGACTGAGGGACATTGAATGCATAACATTGTGGTTCTCTGAGAGCCCTTCCCGTTCCTCATCCTACCACATGTGCATTCATCTTGGGGGCACACTCCGCAGTTGGGTTGATCTCTCGTCAAGATGGCGTTGGTTGATCAGAACTTGGGGAAATGATGCATCAAGAAATCAACCAATTCGAGTGCCGACTTGGCGATGCAGACTGGATGCAAAACAACAAGCATGCACCCCCACGCGCGAGCCGAACTGCCCTTTAGCTCGGCCGAACCTCCCCCGAGCGCGTCCAAAATCAGGGTTCAGGTTGCCAGCAAGTGACGTTGAAGTCGCAGTTGCCCAGCATTTCCGGGCTGGTTCGCCCCTGCCCGGATCACACCCGTAGACCGCTTTTTGCACAAACGTTGGCAAATAATACGACAAGGTAAAGACGCCAGCGAAGCTCATTAGCTTGGCGGAGCGGGCAGCCACGCGACCCGGGCCGGGGAACGCCTGCCGTCCGTCCGTCCCACCGTTCCGATGCCGTGCCCGACTTGCAGGGAGGAGGGACAGGCATCAAAATAAGAGCACCCTCGCCCTTTGTCTCTGCTCGTCTGCACCGCTGGGTGACATCCTCACTTCTTGTCACTGTTAGACGTGCAGCGACAATGCGGTCGACCCTCTCGCATCTCCTGCCAGTCCTGGCACTGAGCCGCTCTCCCTTGGCGGGTGCTCTCACAGATGCCGACTTCTATGGCCAATCCCCTCCAGTCTACCCAGCCCGTAGGTTCAAACACCTTTGCCCAAACCATGACCTCTGATCTGGGCTGACCCGTGACTCACTCTTCCCCCCAAACAGCCCATGCGAAAGGTCTCGGAAACTGGGAGTCGGCCTTCGCCGCCGCAGAGGCTCTCGTCGGCCAGATGACGCTCGAGGAGAAGCTCAACGTGACCGCCGGCCACTCCAACCCGGCCAACACGTGCAGCGGCAACACCGGCAGCGTGCCACGCCTGGGCTGGCCGGGCCTGTGCCTCCAGGACGCGGGCAACGGCGTTAGGGCCGCCGACCTGACCAACTCCTACCCGAGCGGCATCCACGTCGGCGCCAGCTGGGACAAGAACCTGACCTACCGCCGGGGTCTCGAGATGGGCAGGGAGTTCCGCACCAAGGGCGCCAACGTCGCCCTGGGCCCCGTCGCGGGGCCACTGGGCAGGACTGCCCTCGGCGGCCGCAACTGGGAGGGCTTCGCCGCCGACCCCTACCTGTCGGGCGTGCTGAACGCCGAGACCATCAAGGGCATCCAGGACGCTGGGGTCATTGCGAACCTGAAGCACTTGATTGCCAACGAGCAGGAGACCTGGCGCCGGCCGTACAACGACACCGAGGCTGCGTCGTCCAACATCGACGACAAGACTATGCACGAGCTGTATCTCTGGCCGTTTGTGGACGGGGTTCGTGCCGGGGCTGCCAGCGTTATGTGCTCGTATAATCGTGTCAATAACTCGTACGGTTGCCAGAACAGCAAGCTGATGAACGGCCTGCTGAAGACGGAGCTCGAGTTTCAGGGCTTTGTCGTGTCGGATTGGAACGCGAGGACGGGTGGGATCGCTGGGCCTCTCGCTGGGCTTGACATGATCATGCCAAATGGGACTAGCTGGACTGCCAATCTGACTGAATCTGTTAAGAACGGCTCAGTCACTGAGGAGAGGATCGACGATATGGCCCAAAGGTGAGCTCGTAGCCCCTTAATTCCTTTCCTATATTCTTACTCAAGCCCGCCTTTAGGATCATTGCCGCTTGGTATCTGGTCGGCCAGAATGACACGAGCTTCCCCAGCCCTGGAGTCGGCATACAGAACCTCAGCCTGCCACACGAGCTCATCGACGCGCGAAACCCAGAGGCCAACCCGGTCCTTTTGGAGGGAGCCGCTGCGGGACACGTACTCGTCAAGAACGTTAACAACACTCTACCACTCCAGAACCCAAAGATGCTTTCCATCTTCGGCTATGACGCCCAGGCACCACCAACCAAGAACATCGATAAGCTCTTTGAGCTTGGCTATGAGTCGCAGCCGGAAATGAACGACGCCGTCCTGGGTTTTGAAGCGCACTTTTCACAACGAGCTTATGACGGTGTCATATTTGCTGGAGGTAGAAGCGGTTCGAATGGGCCGTCGTACATCGACTCTGTGAGTCTACTCCAACTTCATTAGACTTGACTTTTCGATTGCTAGGGATACTATGCTGACTAGGAGTACAACAGCCCTTCGGCGCTTTGACCCAGCTTGCCAAAGAGAAAGGCACCTACCTGAACTGGGACCTACGGTCAGGCAACCCGCTCGTCAACCCCATGGCCGACGCCTGCCTGGTGTTCATCAACGCGATGGCCACCGAGGGCTGGGACCGGGACGGGCTGCACGACGACTTCAGCGACGGGCTGGTTCTGAACGTCGCGTCCAAGTGCGCAAACACCATCGTGATCGTCCACGCCGCCGGCATCCGCCTGGTCGACCAGTGGATCGAGCACCCCAACGTGACCGCGGCCATGATCGCGCACCTGCCCGGCCAGGACATCGGCGACTCCCTCGTCGCCCTGCTGACCGGCGAGGTCTCGCCGTCGGGCAAGCTGCCCTACACCCTCGCGCGCAACGAGAGCGACTACGGGAACCTGTACGAGCCGTGCAGGCCCGCCTCGGCAGACGACCGCTTCCCGCAGTGCGACTACGCCGAGGGCGTGTTTATCGACTACCGCCACTTTGACGCCAACGGCATCGAGCCCCGCTTCGAGTTCGGGTTTGGCCTGAGCTACACCACCTTTGAGTACTCGGGCGGGTCTGTCAAGGCGGCCGCTCCTTCGCAGACTAACAACCTGTCGCAGCGCGTCATCTCAACGACAGACTCGATATGGGACCCCATGGCCACCGTCACGGTGTCCATCACCAACTCTGGCAGCAGCCACGCCGCCGAGGAGGTCGCCCAGCTGTACGTCGGCATCCCGGGCGAGGGCCAGCCGGCCCGGCAGCTCCGCGGGTTCGAGAAGGTGAAGCTCGCGCCGGGCGAGTCGGCCGATGTCGTGTTTGAGCTGAAGCGGCGCGACCTGAGCGTCTGGGACGTCGGCGCGCAGGAGTGGGTCTTGCAGGATGGCCGGTATGACTTGTTTGTTGGCTCGAGCAGCAGGGACATTCGATGGACGGGGGAGTATGAGATTTAGGCAGATTCTCTATTCGCCCGTGGTTTCTGGGTTGCTGGGTCTGCCGGAGTGGAGGGGCACAGTGAGCTGTGATGTGTCTTGGGGAAAGGCAAAGCGTAGAATGGGGGTTGATTGAATTGTATTGACCTCAGTACCTAGGTCGTTGATTAGCCCCCTCTGACCATTTTCGCACCGAAATTTCGCAATGAATTGGTTCTCCGCCACAGTGTCGACGGTGAACTCATTTCCTTCCATAACTGTCTCCCAAGTTGGATGGATGGCTTTTTCGAACCTCGGTCGTTGCCCAACGGATCGAGTTGTTATTCAGAGCATAGACTTCTCTCGATGTTCAAAGACGCTGGAACCCCTGCATGCAATTGTGGCATTTCGATCCGGCCTGATTGAGTTTCTCACTGCCTGAACAGACTCAGTCGCGCGGTCATTCTAATCACGGTATTCCGAGCCGGGATCGAGGATATTGGGTTCTGGGTTCATGGGGTGGTTGGCACGCACACAACCAGGGGCGGCGGAGCGGGGACTCGGAGGGGAGGAGACGACTCAGGTCGCGATGAGAAACTGTATGTTGCCGTCAAGACTTTTCCCGTGAGGGACGGCCAAGTCGGTTCACTGCCAAAGCAATGGGATGGGGGGAAATTGGGGTTTGGCTTGCTGGCCCTCGCTTCGGCCTCAATTGACGTCCTCCCCGGTTCTGAAAGTGCAGAAGCCAGCAGCAGTGACGATGTTGGAAAATTATCCCGCGGCCCGCTCGCCCACACAGCCTGCCCTGACAAATCGAACCCGGTCTCCAATCCAAGCGCGAGATTCCCCATCCGGCCCTCGCGAATTCGGCCAGATGAAACCTTGTATCTCGTCGTTGGTGCCCAACAGGAGATGGACCCACCCGGCAGGAAACTGTGCTCCTCTCCCAGCTTTCCCGCACGCGCCCTTGTCTTGGGCTGGGAAGATTTCCTGTCATCTCGGCGGCCTCCTCCCGTCCCCTGAATAAGGTGTTTGTCTGTCTTGTCTGCGTGGGCGAGCTGGGGTTTCGATGTGGGAGCAGCAGCACCCCATTTGTGTGACGACACATTTTGCATGACCCCCCAAATGCTTGCTCCGGATACACCCCTGGGGTGGATAGAGATAAAGGAAAAACAGAAGAGAAAAAAGAGCGGAGAGACAATGAAAAACTCTATATCCGCATGCGTCAGTCATCCCTCTGTTTCGTGGGGGTTTGGAGAAAGTAATGGTACGCCTGTAATAGTGTCGTGACGTGATGGGTGGCATGTCATCCGAACTTTGAGTAGGCGCGCAGAACTAGTCATTTTTGGGTAGGCAGGGACTGAGACGTCTGTAATTGGCACGAGGCCTCCCGCGAGCCCATGAATCAATCACGCATTGCCGGGCCTCTTTTGCTGCTACTGATCATGACCGGGACGTCCGATTGTGAGTGAGGCAGCGGGCATTTTTGTGTGTTGGGGCCCTCGGGGGAAAATCTAGGAAGCCTGCGGCGGGGATTTCCGAGCGGCCGTCAGGAGACAACACTGCTGCTCTCTGGGAATATTTTCGCCCTTGGGGATCGCGTGAAGTTGGTCGTTGTCTGGTTATTGATGATGTGTTTAGCACAGAGGCGAATTGAGTCTGTGAATAAGTGGTGATGCCTCCATCAATTCCAGTCGCGCGATTTGTTTGCAGTGCCGGCTGTGATTGATGAGCAGGCAACCAGATTACTGTTGTTGTCATGGCCTGAGCGCAGCCCTATGCAAGTATCTTCTCGCTCACCTTCCTTCAACAGAACGAATAGGCAAGTTGTAACAGCTGCGTGGACCACCTCCCTTTCCCCAACTCGCCAAACACGCTGGCCAAGTCCTCTGCCGGGCCAGCTCCTCTGCCGAGCCTGCTCGTTGCAAACCTACTTACCCACCATGTATGGGACGCAAGACGTGGTGTTCAAGTAATGCGGCAGCCCCATGGTCCGATCCTGAATCACGAACACAAGGGATAAATGAAGACAGCTTTGATGACTGCGCCATCAGGGTGCCGTCTTCCGATCCCGTGGCATGATCCGAGCCCCGCGAGGTAGATGTGTGTGTGTGTGTCCAGTGGGCCGGGGCCACCTGGGCAACACCCTGGGGCGTGCTCGAGATAGATCCCACGAGACATACCGCCGACCGGTAAGGGCCCGCGGACCAGCAAGATAATAGCGAGGCAGAGGAGGCCCTTCGCTGGACTTTCCGGGTGGACGGCTCAAGCAATTGTTCTTGATACAGGACAGGCACTGCTTGGTGCTAAAGATATATCTTTCAATGGAGGGGATCTGGAAGACCTCAAGCTCTGGCGGTCTCTGACGGACCGCCATGACAGTGGATAAGTGGTTTTCTGGACCAAATATACCCAAAGGAGAGGCCAAGTACCACCAGGGTATGTGATAATTAGATCGCGGGACAAATACAATGTCTGGGACACAAGTGATCTTCACACGGCCCAGGGAAGAACGGCCAGGACAGCATCATCAACATCACATAGAATGCAACGACTTCGATCCGTGATATCGTATTCAAAGAGTAACTGAGGGCCATTCGGGTCAGCGGCATGCTAATTGATTAGTAGTCATGGAGGTCGAACAGGCAAGGGGGCCAAGGTGAATGGGGGAGTGCGTTGCGCATCCATCCTGATCGCGGGGGCATGTCCAGCCTTCCTGCCTTCTAGTTGTCCAGGCGTAGGTCCTGCGCCGGGTGGGATGTGTTGGTTTGGAAAGCACGTAACAGGTTCGAATCACGCGTCGTAGCGAGATGAGCCATCAATGATGGCCCATGTTGAATCCCCCGTCTCTCGTGCATGGGTTCTGCATCCCCTTGCTGGGCGTAGCCCGCATTTACTGACGACATCATGACTTACCGAACTTTAGAACATGAGCTCGTTGATTCATATGCTCAAACTTCAGTATGCAGCAGAATATTGCAACTTGTTTTTTTTTGGAGAATCCTTTCCGAGAAGGGCGACTCTGCCCGTTGATCGGTCTATGCGGCTGTAGAGAGTGTACTGCAGATAAGAGAAACACCTCTGAGGTGCGTCATAAGCTCGCTAACCCGGCATGGGATGGAGTGTTCGACATGGCAAAGTGCCTTCCGTCCTATACACTTCTGCTACCGTGACGGTGAGCTGGAAGGCTGTGACTACCTAGTGCAGTGCACAATTGACTAGTGTAAATAGACCGACCACTCTCGGTAGTGCTAACTGCCATGTTTGGTTGTGTGAGGCTGTGAGCAAGACTGACGAACTGGATGGTTCCTCAGTACCACTCTCCCACGTCTCCCTCCCCTGTGCATGCGACTTTTGATGGGTCGATGTGGGGTTTCCCATCTAGGATTTCCTGTCCTTGTCATCCTGGCGCCCTGGCGCCGCGGCCCTCAGCAACGCTTCCTTGCTTCCGTGACGAGTCTCCGCACAAGGGTCGACCGGTCAATGCCCATCGGGCGCATCTGTCAGATGCAGTGGGGTCCTGTGCTGTGTGTGTGTGTGTGCTGCCAGCCGGGGCAGATGTTGGGCAATGTTGTAATCTTGTTCCGCGACTCGGGCGCGACGCGAGAGAACTGGCGGGGTTTATATAGACTTTTTTCTTATTCCCGCCGCCGTCGTTCTTTTCGATCTTGATCATCGAGATCGTTTACTGAACTTTACTTGGGCCTCCTCACCGATCGCATCATAACGGCCGTGGAGAACTTGAAAGGGTCCACTAGCACCTGAACGTCAGACCCTGAGATCCCACTGCCATCGGCCTATCACGTCTCTTCTTTTCTCCGCGCCAATCAGGATTTCCGGACAGGCCGCCGGCAGCCCTGATCGGTGATTGGCCAGGTTAACCGTGTCTCTCTTGTGGTCATATCGCCACAGAGGTACACAGTTACTTGTGCTGTTACCCCTGGACAAAGAGGCCTTAATTGGACTTTCCTCAAGTTTTGTTTTGAAAGTTGTTCCTGGACGCTGCTGCTGACGTCCACGACGGCAGCATTCCAGTACCCGCGTGGATTGATCACCCGGTGTTTTCTCGTTCACTCCGTCTGGAGCACAGGGTGTTTAACACGGCGTGGCTACAGCATTTCATCTGTTATTACACAGTACGCCGTCAACATTGCGGAGACGGGGACTGCCCCACAAGCATCAACCTCTTACAGGAACGCCGGGAAGCCCAGCGCTAGAGCAGAGCCCAGCTTCGAAGGGCAGCCCCTCTGAGACCCTGAAAACTTTTAGGGACCGGACCTTTAACCCCGGATCTTGGCCCAGAAGCTTTGCGGCCTACTGCGATGCTGGACAGAAATATTCGAGCCCCTCCTGACGCTGCCTTCGGACCGGCTTTGCAGGTGAATGCTATCTTTGAAGCGGTACGTAACCCCCTTCTCGTTGTATTTCATCGGAAGGACAAAGAAAGAAAGAAAGAGAGAAGGAAGATGAAATGCAATGAAAATAAGAAAAGAAACCTGCGAGGGGGGTTGCGGGAGTGGAGCACGAAGATAAACAGACACCCATTTCTTAGATATCCAACATGATCTTCGAATGGTTACCTGATGCTGAATCTGACTGCCATGGGTCTCTCTTGTCGAGACCGTTCCTTGGCTCCAGAGGACGCATGATGTTACAGTCCATGCAGAGGGAAGACACCCGCTAACATCAGTACGGCAGCCCTGTGTTGCTCCGCCCACCCCCGGCACCTACATTATCCCCCTATGGTCCCTCTTGCGCCCGCATGTTCTGAGTAACCTACCCGCCAGTTTTGGTGACGTACTTGATGGTGCCTTGATTCTGGAAAATTAGACTTGTTCCCACGAGTGTCAGGACGGCCCGTTGTGTCTTGGGAGCCGTTCCCGGTGCCAGTTGGACCACTCAGCTTTCCCTCCATGCTTAGCCGTACCTTAGCATTCGGAACACTAGACACACAACCAACCATTACCATGCTGTTCAACCCTGAACCCCTCTCCCTCCACAACCACACAACCACACAGAGACAGTGGTGCGTGTAATTGCTTCGCCACGGTGACATTGGTCTAATACCTGGGTCGCCACAGTACAGTTGCACTTTCAACAGTCCAGTCACTCATACCAACTGCGGCGGGACCAGCATTCGACAAAGTTGGAAGAAAAAAGTCGAAGAGATCCCGGAAACGCATTGTCAAAGCGAAGAAGCGACAAGAAACCCCACGAGCCACACAGGAGGCACCATTCAAGCATTCACCCGAAACAGAACCACTGTCAAGCCGCTAAGCGAAACTTTGTTTTGCCAAAGCATGCCTGTCAATCTTCAAGGAGCCCCGATTCCGATTGTGAACACGCGCACCGCCTAGGCCCAAACCCTCCACTCGTCGCAGGCCCCGATATCCTTTTCGATAGGGACCATAGCGACAAGCTCCTGGAGATGCCGACGCCTCTTGACACGCTCAAGACCCTGCAGGACTTGGAGATCACGGGTACCGGCGATACAGGATCGCAGCAGCAGCAGCACTATGGGCAGCAGACAATCGAGGGCCACGGGCAGCAACAGCCAGCGCAGACCCTCCATCATCTTCATCATCCCACCGCCGCCCCGCACCCAGCAGCGTTGCACGCACACCCGTCGGAGCAGCAGCCCCACTCCACCACACCCGCCTTCTGCCCTCCGCTCCTAGATCAGCAATTCGCATTCTACGCTGACAGCACAATCCCGATCGACCCGGGACTGCGGGATGCTCGCTTTGACCATCCAGCAGCCCCGGGCCAGGCCTGTGGCGGTGTCTCCGGGTTCCACCATGACGGCGGCCGGCACCAACACTGGGCAGCAGCACCCCCGCCGGTGTCCTCTGTCAACATGGACAACGACCTCATGGTGTCTCCTACAACCTTCGGGCTGCACACCAATTCTCCTGCGCAGCTCCAGCCCGGGATGAGCAGCTTCGAGCCCATGATAAACACCACCTGGTCGATGGACGGGAGCCTGCCGCCGACGTCGAGGTGCCCAAGCATGTTCTCTAGCGTGAGCGTGCCTAGCAACTCGACCCCAGCCAGCAGTAGGAGCCCCGTATCCCCGAGGAATGTCGGCGCCGGTCTTAACAATCAACCGCCGTCGGCCGGCAAAGAGCTTTCTTCCCCGGGCAACTACCCAGGCGTGCAGCTCGAGCCATGGGCCGGAGACCAGCCCGGCAGAAAGAGAAGGCGGACGGTCGAGCCCAAGACGACGGCAAGGACTGGTACTGAGACGTCGAGAAGCCACCGGAACAACTCGTCCCCGGGATTCTCAACCCCACCGGTTCCGATCGCTCCAGCCCCGGTTACCGTGACAGCAAACGGCGACGATAACAACAAGAGCATTAATAACAGGAAGGGCAGCAACAGCAACAGCAACAGCGCCAAGCACGCCGAAAAGACCAAGACGAAGACGACGACCCCAGCGCCAACGACAATAACGACTCCTCCTCAAAACGCCGACGGCCCCTCCGAACCATCCCAGCCAGGCCCGTCCACAACAACAACAACAGCCCCAGGCCAGCCGCCCGACCCGCGGGCGCGCAACCGGGAGGCGGCCAACCGGTGCCGCGCAAAGAGCAAGGTCGCCGTCGCCGAGCTCGAGGCGACGGAGCGGGCGCTGGGCAGCGAGCACGAGCACCTGACGCTGACGGCGCGGCACCTGCGCGACGAGGTGCTGTCCCTCAAGACCGAGCTGCTCATGCACGGCAACTGCGACGACGAGCTCATCCAGCAGTACCTGACCAACTCGGCGCGCATGGTCGGCAGCGGCGCGGCCAGCAGCACCTTGGGCGGCGGCGCCGTGATGGTGCAGCCGCCGACGGGGACGACGACGACGACGACCACGATGGTGCCGCCGGGTACGTCGCTGGCGGGCCATACGCTCAGTGGTGGTGATGGCGGGGCGATGCACTCTGCCTCGCTTCCTCGCGTCTTGCCCGCTGGCGTACCGCCGTTGCCTTCAGCCCCAAGACCGGGGGCCAGGGCAGGGCGAGGCAAAGCTGTTGGACGGCAGCAGCAGTAATCCGGGGTCTGGTGGATGACGGGAAGACCGCAAAAGGGCAAAGAAGAAGGTTGGGGGGGGTGTGGGAAACTCAGAAACGAAGACGCGAAAATGAGAAGAAGCACGCACGACGGAGCAAGGACAAAGGGATGGTTTTATGCTTTTGAAGAACAATCTTGGGTTTCGAAACGATGCAAAGAAGAACAGCACACCGTACACGAGGCGCTTATGAATCGGGCTACAGCATTCGATACCCCAGCGAGCGAGCACTGGATGTGGGACAACGCGACCATGAAGTACACGCAATATTTTGGGCGGAATAAACACACCAGGCAGTGCAGCGTTTTGTTTCGGTTTGGGAGAGGGAAACGGGAATGGGCAGTGGAACTTTGATCGGCATGATTCAATGTGGGAGTTGTAAGGTATATCGAGTTTGGCCAGGTTTTTTAGAACCTGGGAAAGGTGTCATTTATGAATGGAGTGGTTTGTCATTGGGAGGCCCACTGGGACGAATAGGTTTTTGACGACGTGCCATGTGAATAGGAGGTCTGGAGGTCTTGGAGGTGGTTTATAAATGTTACCAAAGGCACTTCACCAAACTGACAACTCCACCAAACTGAGAACTCCACCAAACTGAGAACTCCACCAAACTGAGAACTCCACCAAACTGACCACTCGGCCATGGGTGCTTCTGTCCTTCTGGTGCCTCTGGACTTTTCATGTCTGCATCGTGATCTTGACAGGTGCTCATGTGGATCCCATCACACCTGGAAGCTAGCAAAACAGAGGAAGAGAGAGAAAAAGAGAGAAAGAAAGGATCGATCAGACAATCACAATTCTAGCCAGACAGGGACAAAAATGTTGGACGACCGAGAAAGTACTGGGAACGAACCATGGACCCTGAAAAGCATGACACATGCGCAGTATGACGTCCGCCCCTGACCTGGCAGCCCTAGGAAAAGCTTCATTGAGTTTGATGATGTCAACGTGAAGGTCTACAAGCGGCATGTATTGCAATACTGGAACTAGCTCGCATCAGGCTACTACAGATGTACCGAGGTACTCGTTGTACTCTGCGTCTACAAGGTACAAGCCGAAAATAGCAATTTATGATCACCACTGCAAGTCAACTGAGTGAGGTCGAAGGGACTACAGACTGACTTGCACGGAGGTACCTCTGAGGGCCAGCAGAACAAGCTTGAACCCTAACCCCTAGCCAGACCCACACATGTCATGTCGTTCACACCCACAAGCTGGCCATGCGGGATGAACCTGCTGCTCTCTGATAACCCACTCTTCCCCTACCCGAAGGGGGACACATCTTACCAGAGCCTCATCATGTCTTGCCCAGCCCTCCTTGGAGCCGTTCTCAGCATCTCAAAATGGCTACCTTCGATGACCTGCCGACAGAGACGCGGATCCTGATACTCCAGCACCTCAGCAGCATCGATCTGCGGAGCTTTCTCATCTCACAGGCAAGTCACCACAGTCGCACAACTGACTTGTTGTGCCTCTGCTTTGTTCCATATGCATAAACTCATGTGCCTCCAAAAAGGGCGTGGTGGGGACGCACGCCAGGTGGGCGCACGCCTACCACCGAACGTCGTGTGAGCCATCCAAACTGACCGAGCCCACACAAAACACACAGGCAACCTGCAAGACCTTCCACCTGCTCGCAAGAGAAGTCCTGTCTCACCCCCAAGCGCTGTCCCTATGCAGTGGGGAGGAAGAGAAGCTGGAGAAACAAAAGGGCCCAGCCTCAGCCCTCTGCACCACGCCACAGACCTCGGTCAACCCCGTCCTGGCCCACGCCTTCGCGACCCTCTTCAGCTCCGCAGCTTGCTTCAACGGCGAGGAGCGCAGGCGCGCCCAGTGGTTCCTCACGCTCAACGGGGATGTGGGCAAGGCCTTCCGAAGGCTGCCCTGGGCTGCGAGCGGGGTCGGGAACGGTGGCGGTGACAGCAGCGGCATCGCCCCTCTTCGGCAGCGGCGAGAGGCCTACCTCCGGCCCGGCGCGAGCTGGCGCGGCATCAGCGTCACCCTCGCCCGCGGCCCGCCCATCACGCGCCTCGAGATCGTCAAGAGCTACTCGTCCGAGGACTTGAACGAGGAAGGGCGCGATCACGTGGAGCACCTGCTCGTCGACCTCTCCCCTCCCCCTGCTTCATCCTCCTCACCCTCACCCTCCACAGACAGCGGTGGCTTCCTGACCATGGGCCTTCTCTACGACCTCCTCCTCACCCACGGCGCCGTCGGCGACTCCTCCGCGGCCACGTTCGGTGCCGAGACGGGCGCCTGGGACCTGCTGCTCGGCCGGCGGCTGCGCAGCTACGCGCTGCTGGTCGAGTACGAGTGCTTCATCCTCGACGACGAGGAGCTTGTGGACTTGTGCCCTGAGGCGGAGGGGTCGGCCATCTTGTATGTGCGCGGCGGGACTACTGTCGAGGCGGGTGGCGGCGTGGGCCAGGACCGACGGTTTGAGGGGGATGAGGAGGACCGTGATGAGTTCGGGGAGCGGTGGGTTCCTGAGATGTTGGGGGGGAGGCCGAGGATTCGACCCGCGGGCGTACCGTGAGGGTGGGTGGGCCTTGTGCGTGATTACAAGGTTGTAGTTTCGGGGGATTTTTGAGCATGGAGTGGTGAGCGAGTGAGGTTGAGACATGCTCTCCCTGCCCAGATGTTTATATGGGGAATGGCACTCAAGAGGGCATGACGGATTAGACAGTGTTTTCTGCACTTTTCTTTCGCATCTTGCCAGATTTCTCTTGGGTAACTCGTGGCTCTCGACTCTAGCTCCAAGACGTAAATCTCTGTGTCAAGTGCATGTCAATATTATGCCCATGGCCGATTCCCAAGTCCACCTAAGATCAATGTCAACACTATTTCCGAGCAGCAAGTGGGAATGGTTGTCGAGATGTAGACACATGTCAGTCTTCAACCAAGATACAGCACCAGAACAATTATCAAAATGGCCCCTCAAACTTATCCCAGCATTAAGAATTATTGGCATATCATCATATTATTAAAGATCTATGTGGAATCATTCGAGAAGACAATAAAGAGTGACGATGGCCGCTTGTCTCCGGCCGCAAGCTGACAAGAACAATCCAAGTTTCGTTTCAAGCAACGCAAACCCACAATGCAACCCATTCCCACGCGCTATGCAATCATTACTTCCACTCCCCCCGGTGCCACCACCCAAGCATTGATCCCCCAATGTGCAACACGAGCGGCCGCACATGTCGATCAACTAATCTAGCAAGCATTCTCAGCTCGCCTGCGCTTAGGCGGTACACGTGAACCCACACTTCTCGGTGGGCTTGAGCGCAGGCTCGTTGCGGCAGACGGCGATGGACTTGTCGCTGCCGCCGCCCAGGACGCAGCAGTTGGACGCGCAGTTGCCGTCGCTCGTGCACTGGCCCGTCACGAACTGCTTGCCCGCGACGCCGACGTTGCCGGGCCCGAGGCTGTCGTTGGTAGAGGCGGGAGGGCACTTGCCGCCAGATGCGGCCGCCGCGCCAGAACCGTTGGCATTCCCACCGGACGCGGCGTTGTTCGCAGCCGCGCCGCTCGAGGCGGCTCCACTGCCGGACTGCGTACCGCTGCCCTGGGCAGCACCAGAAGAACCGGCCTGGGCAGCAGCACCCGCGCCGGCGGCCGAGTTCACCTTGCCGTCGCCAAAGCCACACCCGAGCTTGGGCGCGGCGTTGCCGACCGCAGACCCGGAGCAGACGCCGACCGTGGCGCCGGCGCTGTTCTGGACGGAGGCGCAGCACACTTTTGTCAGGTCCGTCTGGCTGGCGCCGCAGTCGGCCGAGCTGACGCACTCGCCCGTGATGAACTGGGCGTTCTTGCCGTTGCCCTTGCCGGACGCGAGGGTCGGGTCCGGCAGCGTGCTGGGCTGGGGCTGCAGGACGGGGGGCTTCTGGGCGGCCTGGCGCTGCTCGTGCTTTGCGGAGCGGAGGACCATCTTGGATGGGCCGTCTGCTGGGGTCAGGGCGATGGCGCCCTGCAGGGCGAAGAGGAGGGTGACGACTGCTGTTGCTTTGAGGGCGACCATGTTGGCAATGATTTTGGGGGTTTTTGGTAAGAGTTCGAGTCAATTGACGATTACGGTAAGTATTACAAGGCAAGGGATGGCCTGTGAGCTTGTGTGAAAACGAAACTGGAAACGAAGAGCCGAGTTTGTTCAGCAGTCAATGCCAAGTATTGAAACGGATTCGCAGACTCCTGGTCGCAGATCCGGGTAAAAGGTAGCAGCAAGGAGTGGAAGAAGGTAAGGAGATGTCTGTGCAGATGCGGTCTTGTGTGCTTGTGAATGTGTAACGGGTTCGTTGCCAAGAAGTTGAGAGCTGGACAGAGATGAAGTTATATACATATTCTAATGGCCTCGTCTGATCTGGCCCAGCTGAAAGGGCGAGAAGGACAAACCTGGCAGTGGGCGAGGCCATGGCGAAGGCAGCCATCTCGAGAGTCTGAACATCCGGTCTGATGAGTTGAGGCTCCAACTGGACGAGGGCAGTGTGACTGGATGATGGAGCTGTCAGACAAGGTCAAGTGTGACGCTAGTTCGTTTGAAGTCGAGTGGCGGGCGTCTGAGCCCGGATGGGCTGTCACTACTGCCGCCAGGTAGACGCTCTTCCAGACGAACGAGCATGGCATACATGTGCTGCTGCGCCTCGTGATGAGGAATCGGAAGCCGGAATAAGGGGCAATTTCACAGCAGATCTCGTGTATCGTCCGCTTCGGAGGGCCAAGACTTCGTCAGAAGCTTGGCCTCCTTTGCCGCTGTAGCACAGCGGCCATGTGTTATGCAGCCAGGCAGAGCAGGCCGGTTCTCGAGGGCAGCATAGAGAGAGAGAGAGAGAGAGAGGCCCAGGAGGAGGGCCATCTTGCTCAGTTTCTGGTGGTGTGCCAAGACAGCCGCAGGTGAGGCCGCTACTTTTTGGCCGGCCCGTCTGTCTAGATACCTCTGGGGAGCGGCGCACTAACTCAATCCCGTCGAGCTGACAGCATCCCGGCGATAGCAGCAGTACAAGGGGAACCCTTATTGTGTCACACCAACGGTGGCACCTGGCACATGTTCGGTCCCAGGAACCCAGGGAAACGCCCAATCGGCTTGCACAACGGCACTACGGAGAAGCCACTCTGAGCGGCCCGCGAGACGGCGCCCAGACAACTTTGACTTGCATCATCTCGTCTGATGGCGGCCCCCAAAAGATCAAGGTTTGATGTTCCCCCGGACTGTCTGTGGGTTCGACTGAACACCCCTGACTCCTGTTTCAATGTTTGGCTACTCACGCCTGTTTAGTCATTGACTTGCACAAGACTGTTTGAGACATTTCGCCCTCATTCGCTGGAATTGCACATGTGCAGTTTCGTGGGCCTAACGAACAGCGTTAAACGAGACTGCAGTGGCTAAATAAATGCGCGATTATCAACATTCCACGTCCATAGTATAGAGCATTGCACATGGTGGTAATTGATTGTAATCATCACGACCCGGTTGCAGCACACTCAGCAGACGCGACGCAAGGCCTGCTTCTTGCGCGATAGATTTGATATTGTTTGGTGCCTTCACCATTTGTGTTCATCTTTCCGCATAATGTTTGAACACAGCCGCCAACTTCAATAGAATCTCAAGTTTCAAGCCACCCAGAATCGCCTAGCATTTGTGTCGTCCCAACTCTGCAAGCCTAGATGCAGATCCCCCGGCTGAATGCGTTCTGGAAGTTCTGAACATGGTTTGGTGATCTACAATAGTCCCTCCGGCGGTGGGCGTTTCGCTTCTTAACATGGCTGGCTTGTTCATGCACAGCCTAGCTGATTGGAGTGTGACACAAGCCATCGGGATCTTCCCGTTTGGTAACACACCAAGACTTGATGGAGTCTTGTATTCTGTTTGTGACTATCTCGGACCAAGTAAAATAACGACTCATAAGAACGGAGATGGCATGCAACACGTTCGATGAGAAGTCGATTGTGTATAGCCAGATTAGTGGTTCTCATGCTATAGCGGATCGAGGAAAAATATCCGCGGGCCGGTCGATCAATGTTCCCAATGCCAAATGCGAAGGACGCGAACGATGGACAAGTGCCTGGCCTTGAAGAGGGGATAAAACTGGGGCAAATTGACAGTCGCACCTTTTGAGTTCCCTGAGGCTCAGAAAAGCCCTGGGAACCTACAGACAACAACCACTGCAGCATTTGTCCTGCCTGGCTCGCCATTGACCCGTAAAAATGAGGGATCCTTCGAATTCCTGGCACATCTGGAACATCAGGCCCCTTCCACAGCTCCTCCTGCACCTATTTTCGATAACCAACATCTTAAGAAGATGCCTATGCGACAATTCACGGGCCAAATATTATCCTTCTTCCTCTTCTTCCGCAACTGTCGAGGCTCTAGGAGAAATTGCTACCCAGAATACTGTGTATGCCCATTTACTAGACAGAGAACCATTTTATAGATTGAACAAGAGCACAGGTTGTGATGTGAGTACTCAATAAAAGGCCGAGTGTAAACAAGCACGAACTTCAAGTTGGGACGAAATTGGGAACAAGAGTTCAGACGACATCGGACACACAGGGCCTGGACAGATGGCAGGCTCGAGATCTGAGGCAGACCCGAGACGAAAGCTGGAACAGATCACCCAGGGAAAGAAAATGACACTCTAATATATCATCTTGGATATTTTGAGTGGTCTGTGCCATAATAGAACCTGGACTGGCTCAAATGCTCATAGCCTTTCATAGGGGTGGTGTCTATCTGCGATTCGCGTCCCTTTGGACTGGCTTGCGTCGTAAAGCAGAATTGTATGACTCAGGAGAAAATGGGATGTGCTGACACCTCAGCCGACTTGTCAGCTTGGACAGGGCTGTGCTCGATAAATTCTCGACATATTCTGTACCGTTAGTGTAGATCATCCATGATGTTATCAAGACCTTGGGTGAATTCGAGCGGCCACCTGCATCTTGGGGGCCACGAACCAGGGCCGTTGCACCCCATGAAAATCTACGAGCAGCCGATAAGATTGAGAAGGGCATCGGGATAAGTGTCCATATTTCCCAAGGACTAAGTTCTTTACTTCTGATTGTAAATATGTCTCCTTCACGACCGGCACATATGCGATGCGAATGTAGATGACTGTGTTGCAACTCCCTTTGGACGGAATGAAAATGTCAAGTTACCCTGGTAGTTGAGACTCGAAGCACATCAGCGAGTAACCGTGGTCAGATATCTAGGGTCTGTAAATCAACTGTTCCATTAAACCAAGGTGGGCTTGGCAGGTCTCGCAGGTGGTGATCGATATCATCTGGTCTGGACGTCTTCCAATTGTGCTCTTGCTCTTCCTATTCTGGGCTATGCTCTGTGCCTTAGAGGAGGCCATTTCCAGGCAGTCGTCATCCTCTCCTGCCCTCTGGGTTGGCTAGTTGGGTCCTGGGTAGCTCATTGCGGCTGGTGCTTGTAAGTAATTGAGGAGATTGTGTTGTTTGGTCGTCTTATAGGGTTTGTTTGTTAAAATGAGCTCGTTTACAATGTCGGGTTTGGGTTGAGTGGTTGTAAGTTTGTGAGAGTTTGTCGTTCTCTTGGTTATAGTGTCTGGAATCTCAGCAACTGCCTGACGCGATATGCCGATATAATTTCCGCGGCTGGGTAGCAAGTTTCTAGTCAATCGATAAACTTGCCATTGGTCATAATCTCATAAAGAGAATTGGGTGTCTCTGTGGCCTGGTCTTCCAGAATTTCCTCTTCCTGAGATTCGAGCTTGAATGGCTTTTGGCTAATCACATAAGTGAGCCGGTCCGGATCACCGTTGTGCAACCTCCACGTGAGCAACAGTGCAGTCTACCAGTCCCAGGCTCAACCACGGGTTCTCGGCCGAGAATGGCCTGTCCGAGCGTCGCCGTGCCGACCCAAGAGAACTGCCAAAGCCTGCAAGCGAGGCAGCAAGACACAGACCCAGGCGGATAATGAGGCCACAAAATTGAGGACGTCGCTCCGTGCGCATGGACCTCAAGGGGCAGCCTCCCAGATGGGCGAAGCGCATGAATCAGATGGTGGGAGACTAATCCATCTGTTGCTGGGCAGAACCGCCCTGGGGAGGAATCAGACATTGGATTTCATAGGGTATGCACAACGATTGTTGGCGCCTGAGTCGGATAGTAGAGATGATACAGCGCTTAAAACTGAGATTCATGTCTGCCTGGTTCCGTTTCTATTCCGTACACAGCCGTAGCCACACGCAGCGCCTTCATACAGTCGTAAACGCTCAAGATCCAGCGTTTTTTTTTTTTAAAAAAAACACACATTGCCGATAACAGTGGTTAGATACGATAAAAATTCATGTCTATGGCTCCAAACTTGAAAAGACAGGATCGTTGTCTGAGCGACGGCCACATCACCGCCAGGCTCTGCTCACCCCTTGTTTAGATATGATCTGCCTTTGCAAGTCACGAGGAGCAAAATTGTCCAATTAATGGATGAGCACTCAGGCTCAAAGCATCCTGTGGAAAATTTTCAAAATGTGCATGAGTCTATGGCATGGTGTATAGCCAACGAAGGTGCGTGCAGCAAGAGTACCTAGCGGGAAAAAATTCACTTGACGACCAAAGGTACTGTCAGGTAGGCCATCATTGATTCAACCGTGTCTGATCAGACTCATTTGAAAAGAGGTTTGCAAGAAACTAGTTCTCAGCGATGTCGACGTTCCTTGAGCCAGCCAACATGCATCGGGGATCAAAAAACGGAGCGCAGGCCTCAGAAGGAATGACGTCAAAGCTCCTTGACAGCAGTGAGAGGTCAAGGCAAGTTTCCTGACAGAGTGATGCATGCAGGGTCCTAGAGGTCAAGGGGTGGACTTGTACTGTTCATGGATCAATGATGAGAGCGACTGCACCTGGGCAACAATGCCAGGGGTTGAAACCCATTTGCGGGTCACCAGTGAAAGGAGCGGGGCGAAAGAGGCATATCGATAAGATGCTCAAGATGAGTGCTGCAGCATCGCAATTTGGCCTTATCGATACGTTGTGTGGGCCCTTGGCTGCACAAGTGTTCATGAAATGACGTGATCTGAACTACTGGAGTGGCTAAACATGTTATAAGCAATTCAAGTAGTGCACCAGAAGTGAACAGTGAAAATCCAGGTTAAGTAAAAAGTAGTCGCTCTTTGATATAAGGTTTATTAAAGCCTCCTTAGATAGGATTGAAGTTCTTAAGACTAGGGAGTAGGACTATGGAGAATTTCTGCTTTAAGTTTCTTAGGACTCCTGTTACTTAGAGGAATAATCCACATAATATTCTTCATCTATCCTCTTCTCTAAAATTTATCAGTAAGCTACTTATAAAGTGAGAAAAGATGAGATGGAACAGGGCTTCCATCCCTAAGTACTGAGTAGGTACTATTTAGATGAAGCCTACTGTATACTAAGTAAAACACCAGTAAGTGGACTATTTCCCTCTAGGGCTATCTCTAAACCACTGAACAACTTCTAAACTATAGCCCTATCCTTAAAGCACTTACTCTTCTTTGAATATTTAGTGTTCTAGATAATAACATTTCCTTCCTTACTTATCTAGTTTATATTGCTCACCCTTTAGTTAGTTTAAGTGTACTCAACCTACCGTTTAGAAACAGCCTATATCTCCACTCTAGTATGAGCTTTGTACCTTCCTACTTAGGAAGCAGGTCTTACCATTAGGTGGTAGCTTCGATGAAATGCACTCACATTTCAATGTCACGTATGAAGCCAACACTGAAAAAAGAGTGAAGTAAGTGAGTGGGTGCTTATGCACACAACAAGATCGTTGGTCCAATTAGTTGCTGGGGAGGGTACAACGCATCAGACACAAGAAAATGCAGAAACACGCAAAAAAACACAAAAGCATATACAGTAGTAGTACATTAATACATTGGCCCCTTAAAAAAACCGAGTGACGGCCGCGCTCTCAACGCTTTAGACGACCTTATTAACCACCGAAGAACCAAACCGGAGGGAGTCACCAAGCTGTAGGGGAAAATCTAGAAAAAAAGGGGCCAAAACCAAACCACAGGGAAAAAATGAAATAACCGGGGAAAACCAAAACCCCGGGGAAACAACCAAACAAACGCACACCAGAGATGCGAGCCTCAAATGACTCCCGAGCTCCTGATCACTCGTTCAAGATGCCTTGCTGGATGACATCGGTGCGTCGACTACTCGGGCAGCTGCTCGGAGTCCGCTCCGGTCAGGACGGGGGCACACGGGTCAGGCGCGTAGCGGGGCGTGGCCTCCTCGCAGTATGAGTTGATCGTGGGGAGGGCAGATCCAGCCTGGCAGTAGTATGACGCGAAGCGCCACTCCAGGGTGTGCCGCAACACACCGTTGCCGTTGTTGCGCCCGGGCTCGCGGCGCACCAGGACCTCCTCCGTATCCCAGTGGAAGTACCCATGAAAGAGCTCCCTGAGGCTCTCCTCGTTGACGATGTGCGGGGGGCCGGTGATCCAGAGGACTCGGCTGGTAAACACGCCGGTGTCTGGCTGCGGGGCGACCTTGATCTTGTTCGGTATCACCTTTGCCTGGCGATCCTTGACCTTGAACTCTCCCTGGTTGGCGACGTGGATGAGGCGCTGGGCCGCGGCCGCCTTGTAGAAGACGATCTTGGCCGCAGAGGTCCTGCTACTCGCCAGCTTTGCTTCGTGGTAGCTCCTGGGCTGGATGGGCGGCGAGATGACAGAGGAGAACACCTGTCCCGGGCGGTGGAGAGCCACGGCAGAGAGCAGATCCTTGTAGGTGCACACCGGCGGCAAAAGGGTGATCCAGACAGAGCAGTTCTCGTCATCCGGGATATCTGCGGACTCGTTCGAGGGGTTGTAGGCGTCCCCCTTGTACTTGTGGGAGATTCCGTGCTCGTCTCGGTAACGCTTCTCCTCCTCGGAAAGCGGGCGGTTCGCTGCCTCCGGGTCCAGCTTCAAGTTCATGGGCTGGAAAGGGTTCTGAGGGCGGTGCAGGCTGAGGCCCGGGAAGCCACCACGGGGTCTCGGCGGCTGCTGCTGCTGCTGTTGTTGTTGTGGCTGCATGCCGCGTGCGTGGAACACGGGGGCACGAGCGTTCAAGCCTCGATAGGCCATGGCATTGCCGTCAAAACCGCCACGACCGACCGCAGCACGGCTCTCGACGGTAGCAGCCTCTCGCGGAACCACAGGACGCGATGGGCCGGCGTTCTCACCGCCAGGGCCGGGAGCGGGAGCGGGACGGGAGCGGACCGGAATGACACGCTGGGCGGGGCTCTGGGCAGGGCGCTCGACGGGACGCTCCACTGGCTGGCCCGGCCCACGTCGCCAGGTCCGAAGGTTGGTGACATATGAGTTTCCGGGCTGGTTGGACGTGAGCGTCCGCTGCGTGGTGGTGTTTGAGGACGGGGTAATGTCCTCCAGCGTCCGGACGTGACGGAACGCGGCGCCCAGCTGTGCGTGCGGCTCTGGGAGCACGAAACCAGCCTCCGGGCCTGTGGTGGCAGTGGCAGTGGGAGTGGGAGTGGGAGTTGCAGTGGCAGCGTCCGGGGCAGGGGCAGCAAAACTGGCCGTGGTAGGCGACGGGCCACCAATCGCGCCGAAACGGGTGTTCGAGGTCTGTCGATCTCCGGGCGCGAGGGCAAAGCTGTTGGCTGATAGAGGAGACAGGCTCTCCTCTGCCTCTGCGGCCGCGGTAGGGGTAGATGGACGACGAGACATCGTGATTCGCTACACGGGGTTGGAAAATGAAGGTGATAGTACGTGATACGATAGGCGTTATGGGACTTCCAACTATGGTACAAGAAGGGGCAGTCAGTAACGGCTTTAGGCTCGGGAAGATATCTGCCAGGAGTGGCTTATATGGAAGAGAAGAGAACAACTTACCAGAAGGGGGCGGTGGGAACTGGCGATGGTATCGAGCTCAAGTTCGACCGTTGAGGTTGGAGGGAGGCGACGAGGAGGTTGTGAAAGAAAGAAGATTGGGTCAGGTCAGGTCAGGTCAATGAAAATTTGAGGCAGTACTGCAGACTTGGGACGAGGCAAACGCGTGAATACAAGCGTGACGCACGGCAGGGTCATGAATAACAGTGGGTGAATCGACCTGCTCGTTCCTGGAGTGACTCGAAGCTGCTGTGTCGGGGCAACGCCTCGGAAATCAAAGGCTTATGGCTTTTTCAAACGCGTTATCACGCTAGTAGATTGATATGGGACGACCGACAGCTGGCGGCAGGCTGCTGTAATTCAATTGATGCTCAGATCCAACTGCATTGCGCATCACTCCCTCCATTGAAGGAAAACAACAAGCTTCCCAGTGATCCAGCACCATTGGCTGCTGTCGGCCAAGAAATATCGAGGAGTGTCGCTCCTCGTCCCAGAGAATCACCACTATTGTCGTCAAGTTCTACTATTATCATGGCTAGGGAAAAGCGATATTCTTCCAAGAACCTCGTTATCAAAGCATGGCCTTCCCTTTCATGATTTGTTCTGGCCTCTCCCATTGTGGGACTCGAAACATCCATATCAAGGACGCCTTTGTCTTACTACAGGAAGAAGAGAAGAGCCTGAGATGCTGATCGAAGGCAGCTAAGCCAAGAAAAATACAAATGCGCCTAACAGCTTTCCTCGAGTCGATGCCCTTAAGTCTTCGTATTCCGGCTGACGATTTCATGCGCAGCAGTTGTGCGAGAGAGCCCGCCGTCGTCAACAGAATGGCAACATGTCACGAGAAGAGTCCTACTTGCTTGAACATATCACTACGCCTCCTATACATTCACGAAAGACGAAGGATCACATATAAAGCTAAGAGGAAAGATCTAGTAAGTCGTTTCTAGAGAGACACCAATTCAGACGAAATACCGAGATCGTACAATCATCCAACGCGAAACAACTCGGGACGAGCCTCGAACATTGGCCAAGATGACGAGGAAGAACACTGGGACATTGTCGCCGCCATCTACCTCCGTGGGCGCTTCAAACGTCAGCTCAAGTTCCGATCCACCACAGTATCCATTCATCGTACGAAAGGCTCCCATGCTTATCTCTATCTGGGTAGGGAATACACTGAGACAGGGCTGGGCATTCTCGTGGATGACGGCTTGCTTGATTGGTGAAAAAAGAGAAGGTCGTGTGTAATGTATATGTTGAACTCTACTTCACGATTGGGCAGGTTGTTAGCTAGGCTTGCCTCGACAATGGGCAAGTAGGCTGCTCTGCCAGTTGGACACGGCATGTGTCTTCATTGGCAAGCTTAGTTGCAGCATTCCAAGAAGAAAGCCTTCCTTGCGCACGCCTGGGCCAGCAACAGTCTCGAAGAAAAGGAAACCACGAGAAGAGTTGTAAAAAGAGCCGGGTCATAGCAGATCATGCACAAGTCATGCTGGAAAACCAGGGCAGGTGTGGATGGGGGCGCTCAGGACAGGCTACCAAACCAATACCATCACGTGGATAAATTGACTTCAAAAACTCGCGCCCAAGACTAATTTCATCTGGGCTACTCGAGGAGCGGGTGAAACTCGATCCCGGCCTCAGGTGGGGCAGGAGTGGTATCAGCAGCAGCGGCTCGATCAGAAGCGCTTCCTGTACTGAAACAGGCTGCTGAGCATCCAGCCGATACAGTCGTCCCGGATGGATGGCATCTTGATTTCGATGATTGTTCTTTCTCGGCCTCGATTTCCTTCTTGCTTGGGACGTTCTCGGCCAGAGTGCCAATCTACGGCATTCGGTCGCGGATTCCCGTGATCGCAACCTTGTAGTCTACCAGCGTGTGGGAGGTTGTAGACGACCAATCGCTAAAGACATCATTAAGGAAGCGCTTCATCTCGCGATTGGTCGGCTCGGGGTAGTCATCTCCCAGAAGCAGCTTCTTGGCGGCCATCAGGGTGTTATTGCGCATCCACCTCTGCTGCTGGGTAAGGTTATAAGCGCAGAAAATCTCCCTTTGGCCCTCGCCTACGCGTTCAGCAGCGATCTTATATCAACCTAGAACTTGGGCAAGAGGCTCAGACATCGTAGATGGCTTAGTATAAAAGTCAGCATGAGGCGCTTACCTGTCGTGTATAGAGCTGGTGGGGTCTTAGGTGTTGGGAGTATAAACGGAAGCCCTTACCACGTGGGATGGAGGATAGATATCTGGAGAATTTTGTTTTGAACCGAGGTTCGATGCTTTCTTTTCGGTTGACAGTTCTGCTAATCCTTAACAGGACACAGAATGAGGATACTGGTATGTCCAATGAAGAAATAGCATTGCCTGAAAAGACTATTAGACGGACCATACCGTGCTCTGGCAGGTACTCAAGAGGGTCACCATAAATACCCACACCTTTCTAACTATCTCCTAACTACTACACTACTTCTCTTCCTTTAAAACTATTACTATAATATTTATCTTAATCTAATAGTTAAAATAATATATATTACTAGGCCTAAATAAAATCTTTAGGAATTTAAATAAGCCTTAAAGGGGAAAAGGGGTTACTAAATAAAATTAGTCTCTAAGCTAAAAATAGACTTACCTAAAAGGCTCTTTCCTTTAAAGAATTTCTCTTCTAATTCCTTAGAGGTAGGTCTTTTACTTTAGTATATTAGCTAGCTAAGAGAGATTCCCTTTCTTCCCCTTCCTACTAGGTTTATTTTTAAGTTTTAGGTATTATTAACTCTAATTCTAACCTTTAATTCTAAGGTCTAATTCTAAAGTCTAATTCTAAAGTCTAATTCTAATCTTTAATTACTAGTTCTAGCTTTTAGTTAACTTAAAGAAGGAAGGTAAAAGACTTAGTATTATTAAACTTAAGGAAGGAAGGAAGGAAGGAAGGAGGATAAAGAAGTACTTCTCCTCTACTTATATAAAGGAAGGTATATCTAGTTTCTTTATAACTACTTCTTTTCTCTATAACCCCCTCTTTTTATAAGTCTATCTAGTAATTAAAACTACTAAATAGCTAAATAATAGCCTATATAATAAGGCTATTATTTAGTTTAAGCTATTAGAAGTTAGTCTTATAGTAAGGATGTTCGAATAGGTAAATAATAGCTATAGTAACCCTCTCTAGTACCCACCGGTGTACGGTATGGGAGTCAATATATACCGGAACGCGGATCTGTCACCAACAAATACTCTGCTTGTCAGGCCACCCAAAACACAAAAGCATGACGTGATATAAAGTCCCAGTAAACTGATTCACAGGATTCCATGCGAGGATCTATTATGCTGACCAAACTGTACAACTATGTAGTAGAGGGCAGCCCAAGCAAGAACCCAATGCAGGCCCAACTCCAAGACGCCGCCTCTTACAATGCCGAAAAGCCAAAGACAATGCAGACATCTTCCTATAACCCATCCACCGGCGCGTCTCTACGGACCCGGATCCGACCAATCCAAGCCGAATATACCTACCAAACACCACATCCACGAGCCTCGAACCCTCGCCGCCGTTACTTACAACCCCTCGAACAAACCCCCGACAACATCCCCAAGCATCCTCAACCCATAAAACTTGGCCACATTTCGATAGACCCTCAACCGACCAACCAGCTCCTCCCTGCGAACACTCTCCCCCCAGCTGCCAGAGCACGTACAGTGTTCCATAAAGTCATTAACCCTCAGAGCCCCGCACTTGACACACTTGAGGTCCTGCGCCGCCCACGCGACGACCATCCCCTCGACGTCGGCAACCAGCCGCTCCTCAAGCTCGTTGCGGTTGTACTCAGCCTCGCAGAAGCCGCACCTCCAGATCGACGGGGCGCCGCCCGGCTGTTCCGGCAAGAGGTCCTCATCCCGACAAAAGTCAAGGTCCCGCGCCATCGTGCAGCTGTCACAACTCACCTGCGCGATCCTGAGAGACTCGGACGGGTTGACGAACGCGCCCTCCTTGCTGAACTCGCGCACGTCAAACAGCGCGAGGAGCTCCTTGCGCAGGAGCCGCGCCTCGAAGACGATGTTCTTGTCGAGCGACAGCACCTGCGTGAGCATCTTGACCAGCTCCAGCACCGCGTTGCTCTGGCTGCGGCTGAGGTGGCTGCCCGGCAGGACCGGGAACGTGTAGTCGGCGGCCAGCTCCGGGTGCAGCAGCTCGCGCTTCTGCGTGGCCAGGAGGCCCTGGATGTCGCGCTTGAGGGGCTTCTCGAACGCCTTGCCCAGGATGATCTGGCCCTCGGCGTCCTCGGCCAGGTTGGCGCGGTTGTTCTGCGGGAGCTGGGTCAGGCGCGGCGTGGAGGTTGGGTCGGAGCCGAAGAGGGGCCGCTTGATGTTGTGCATGAGCGTGATGAACTCGATGACCCAGTCGGAGAAGGTGGGCTGTAGCCGGACGGGGAGGAATGTTGACATCTGCCAGTGCATGATTGTTTCGAGGTTCTGCGTGTCGGATTCGATGACCTTCTGAGTCGCCTTGCCGCCGTAGTTGAACTCGTCGTACCACACGAGGTAGTCCCAGTACTCCTTGATCTCAAGGTCAATGAAGTGGAACAGGGGCTTGCCCTTGATTGACTTGAGGATGTACTGGCTGTAGGCGTAGGCGTTGCCCACCTCGGCCTTCGTTGTCTGCAAAAGCAGCCGGTTGGCGTTGGCAAAGATGACCTGGGACCCGACTCGGCGGAAGTCACCCATGAGCTGCTGGAATGCTTTGCGCGACATCATCTTGACGTAGTAATGAAGGGCACGGTCATAGAGGAAGGAGTCTGGGTTCTCAACCCAGCGGACGAGATGCTGAACCATGATGTCGGCCATCTCGTTGCCCTTGCAAGCCTCCGCCCACCAGCTCTTCACCATCTCACGAAGCACTTGGATGCTGGCATTGGCGAAGGCATTGTCAGAGAATAGCACCTCCGTTCCATCACCGCCGATACCGTCTCCCGCGGGATTGAAGGATATTGAGTCTGCGCCCTCAAGCTCGTTGATCAGAGAGGATGTCAGGATGGTGTTGATCGCCAGGTTCTTGACTTCCAAGTCAATGCAGACCGAGGAATATGTGCCTGGCGTGTTGACGGAAGGCATCTGCACAGTCTCGAGAGGGCCGGCAACGTCGTCCAACTCGTAGCCTGCGTGATCTGGTCGGGGCCCGGCAGACCACCACAGAACAACGTTGTTGTTTTGAAGCCGTCTCGCATATGCTACGTCGATCAAGAAGCGAGGGTCCTCCCGCTCCAGGTTGCAGAGCGGAATGTCAGCATACCTAGCCAAAGCTGTGAGGTGCTGTATCCACGTGCCAAGACCAAGGTAGTGATGAATCAGCCGCCTGGCAACGACAGCCTGCCAACCAAGTGGTGGCAGAGAGCTGTCATCGACGTTGTATTTGAGCGGCAGTACAGGCATCTCACCAAGGATTGAGATTTCATGAACAAGGAGATTGGTCTGGGAGGACTGGACGACCATGACCAGCGGCTTGGTCTCGTCCTTCCTCATCTTCTTGACCACGTCGCCGATCTCGAGGAAAGCCTTGCGCCTCGTCGTGACCTGGGTGATCTTGAAGGTGAGCTTCTCCTGGTATGGGAAGCAATCCTCCCAGTTCGACCCTTGCGCCTCGCTCGCGTGTCGGGCGCGCAGATCCGAGTAAATCTTGTTGATATTGGGGAGATCCTGGCCGCCTTCCTTGTTTTTGTGCTGGATAACGACATGAGCCGCGTCTCCGGTGCTGGAGAATATCCCAAAGATTTGTCGTTCGCCGGCGCTAATGTGGGACAGGTAGATGAATGCCATCTTGGAACCGCTCAGGTATGTCTTGGGCTTCAGTGGCCGCCTCAGACTTGCCAGTTCGAATCCCTGGTCCAGACCCTGGCCAAGCACGCCAGGTTTGCTCTCGTCAATGGTACAGAGGTTACCCAGCTGGAGGACAGCACGTGTGTTCAGAGGGATTTGTTTCTCGTACACTCCCTCTACACTAGGATGGTTGAAGAGTAGGGAGAACTTCTCTGCCTGTGCAAAGTAAACATCTTCCGGTACCGTCAACTTGAACAGATGGCTCGAAGGGTGACCATTAGGTAGTGTGTGGTTGACCTGCTCAACCTCGCAGCCTTCAATGTCGATGTCCGGAAGATCCTTATTCTTCAGGTTCAGGAACACTTGGCGGGGTACTTTGATCTTGAGGGAGTGCACTCTGTTGTCGATGAGGACGCAAGCTATCACCAACCCAGGGGTGTCCGTCGGCTTAAGCTGCAGCAGTTGCCATGTGTTGCGGAACGTGACCTCAGCTTGGTCTCTGAACGCCTGTTGGATATTGCTGGTCGGGGCACGACGCTCACCGAACAAGTGACGCCGGCGTATTCTGGCCTGCTTCTGGATCTTCCACTTCTTCTTCTGGTACTCCAAGAAGGCGGCATAGTCTTCCGAAGGATTGGGCATCACCTTTGGCAGCGCAGCGAACGGGTCGAGGTTCTCTTCGGGCTCGGGCGACTTCCTCTTTTGTGCCGCTGGCGTTGGCTTGTGCTGCGACGCCGCCACCATCTCGGTGACAGGCTTTGGCTTCAGCAGTTGAGTGCCATAGTCTTCCAGATCAGCGAGGTTGGTCACGTCCTTCAGCGGTTCCCTGCTGAAGAGGTCCGTGAGCTTCTTCTGCTTCATCCTGTCGTCCTTGATGTTGATCCTCTTCTGCAGCCAGTCTGGATGGGGAACACGTGGTACTGGGTTGCGAATCTTCTGCAGCGCGGCCGGAATGGTTATGAGCTTTTGGATAACCGAGCCAAGACGCTCCAAGTAGTAATCCCAATCAATCAGCGCCCTCGGATCCGTGTCGAGGGGCGTCTCCTTGAACCACTTTGTCAGGAACGAACGCTTGACGTCTGTCTCTGCAGAGAAAATGGCGACAGGAATGGCTCGCTCGGTAACAGGCGCATTCTTGGGCCGAGAACAGATAATGAACTTGCAGTTCAAGCCCTTGTCCTTGACCATGCCTTCTCCCAGGAAGTCCGCCAGACGCCTGGCAGTGGTGATGGACGTGGATTTCTGCGAACCGTACTCCTCCAGCGTCTTGGTCATGCTGCGGTTCTCAGAAATGAGATCCATGAGTTCCTCATCTGCCAGTGTCGTTCCCTTGCTATGGAGCACGTCTAGCCAGCGGTTGGCAACCTTTGCAACCGCAGCATAGCACTCCGCAAGTGTGCTGCCCTCGAGGAAGAACTTGAAAATTTGCGACTGGAAAATTTTGATGAGCTTCAACTCTCCTCTCCGCTTGAGCTCGAAACCTTTCAATTCTGCAAGACTGCCGTCGTCATTGAATACAGCATATCGCTTCTTCAAGTTCTTGTCCTCCTCCTTCGAAGTAGGCAGGACCATGGCCTTGTACGGACCATCAACTTCGAAGAAAATGGAATTGTCGCTGTGCGTCTCGTACTTCAGTGTCTTTTTGTCGACAAGTGTCTGGTACTGATGATTCGTGAATTTGTCATGAACAAGATGATTCAACATGACACAGGGGTAGGAAATCGGCAGCTTCTTCCCGTTCTTCATCTTGAAGGCGAAGTTCTCCGGAAAAGTGGCAGGAAGCATACACCAAATACCATCAGTGTCCAACTCGAGAGGACGACCCAGCCGCTCGACAAGGCCTCGAGCCAGCTGAATAATGGTAGCGCCTGTCAGACAGGTGACGCCAGCCATCTCCAATGAGTACCATCTTGAACCTTTTCTCATGACATAGCCATAGAAGGAATTCAAAATGACCTTATGAGCCAGCTGCAAAGAATCGAAGAGAATAATCATCTTTTTGGCAGCGTCAACATCTTGTCCAGAGGCCCCTGAAGACTTGAGCGCCTCTGTCTTTCCCTTCCACTCCTTGGCCTTGCCTTTGTAGTCGTACCGACGGTCTCGGAAGTCACGCACGGTGTTTATGTAGAAGGGGTTCTCGCGCTGGCAAATGATGGCCTCTCGGACTATGGTGGTCGAGTCATGAATCTTGTGGTAGACCTTCTGGGAGTATGTTTGCAGGCGCTTCCGGATGAGATCAGCTCGCTCGTCTGCGGACAAATCCTGAAAAGCCCGCATAGGTGAGTTAGGCCACTTCCCAGGGAATCGCTCGTTCTCCAAAGCATGTCTGATCATGTTGTACTCGTCTCGTTTGGCCGGCAAGTACTCTCCTCTCCAAGCCCACGGCAGCCTCCTGTCGCACGTCTTGCCAGGGCGGTTGAAATCACAAGCGGCGCAGTCCGACTCGTCAATCATTGAGTCCGGCTGCAGTCGATTCGTGGTCATGATGTTGGGGTACATGGAGGCGACGTCCAGATGGTAAATGAGCGGCTTCTCGCTTCGGTTTGGCGTTTCCTTCAGCTGCATCAGCCGGGCAGCTATTTGTTCCTTGACCTCCTCGTAGTTCTCGACGTCTTCAAGTTTCTTCTTCTCCTCGATTGTGATGACAAACTTCAAAGCGTTGTCCAAATCTTTGAGCAGCTCGTCGATTGCGCCCGTGTCCACGGCAAAGTTGACCGGTATATCCGCGCGGAACACACCAGCCTCGATACTCTCAACGTGACCACCGACGTATGTTTCTGAATCCAATAGATGGCCTTCCCAAAAGGCCTCCTTTGGCGACACGTGCTTGTTTGGAAGCACAATCTCGTGGTTGTATGCTTGTACCATCAACAACATCTCACAGAGTGTTCCCGTGCCTTTCCGCTCGGTGTCATCAGGTCCGAGGGGAATAATGGTACACAGGGAGAAGACGAAGGGGTGGACATATTTCATGTACAGGTAGTAGGTGGCGACGGCGTCGGAGACGGAGTACTCGGCCAGGGTCTGTGGTCTTTCGGCGGCGTATGGGGTCATCAGTTCGGGATCGAGCTCGTCAGGGTCATATCCGAGCTTGGCCACCGTGACGGCCTTCAGACCACGACTTCCCTGCGGCAGATAACTGTCTCGGTTGACCCAGTGAAAGCAGTCCAAATGTGCACAATAGTTGGATTTGTACTGGTCCTCGCTGTCCTTCTTCCAGCCGATCTCGTGGTACATGTCGATGCCGTTGAGGCTGGCCCTGGCGTCGACATATGGCCAATCGAAGAAGTCACCGTTGTAAGTCGCGATCACCGTTGGCCGCGCCTCTTTGATATGCTCAAAGAACCTCTCGATGACAGCTCTCTCGTTTGGCTCGTTGAAAATCATGAACGGGCCGGGGTATTCTGGTTTGGGCGTGTACTCAAAGTCGGCAATGTCCTCTGAGACCACCTCCCGGTTTGTGATGAGGAACCCCTGGCCGTCTATCATGTATGAAATCATCATGATCTGGTCCACGGCGGCGTCGGGGAATTTCAGGGGTGCTTTGCACGTTTCGATATCGTAGGCCATGACCACGGGATCCGCCATGGCCAGATGGTCCTCGTTGCACACCACTGTTGTGACGCCATGCTTTGCTTCTACAAAGTACCATTTTCCTACTCGAATGCCTGCAGGTCTCGGTCAGAGAAGTGACCATAGCTAGGGCCAAGTTCGACATACCTTTGTCTATCATTACTCTGACGTGGTATGGAACGTCGTATTCTCTAATATCAACAAGGAAATCACTGGCTTCGGTTATGGAGGTATTGAGTCGTTTCTCGTCAATTCGTGTATCGTCGTCAAAAAGGTCGAAGTTGCCGTTGTTGGTCCTGCTCGTCAGTCAGCGGTCAGTCAAATGCCCAATCCTGCCAGACTGGCAACGTTGTTTCAAGGGGCCCAAATACGCACGCAGCAACCTCGGCATATGTATCCATGGCATCCATGCCCTTCTTGTTCCTCTCCGCTATAGGCATGATATCTCTCCTCGCGGACAAGAGGTCCTGGACGTTCGCAAACTTGAGCTCGAGGAAAGTCCTTCTGTACCCGAGAAGGTGGTTCGGCATGTTGAGGTCCTCCTTCTCGACCCTCCGCACACTCCTCACGACGCCGCCGCCGGGCACCCGCTTGCACCACTCCTCAACCTCGGTCTCGTGGCCCTTTCGCACGGCAACGAGGAAGTAGGGCTCGTACTCGACCGTCGCCTTGAACGTCGCGCCGTCCTCCTCGATGAAGTAGCAGTCCAGGGCCGCGCGGCCGCCGCCGCCCGGTATGCGCGGGTCCTCGATGGACGTCGGCTGCACGTTGACCAGCCACCCCTCGCGCGGCCGCCCGGCCTCGTACCGGGCGAAGCCCATGTTCTCGTCAATGGAGTGGGCGAGCCGTGTCCGCTCCCACTTCTCGTCTGTGGAGGTGGCTTCTGCCCTGCCGGACGCCGCTGTGAAGGTTCTTGTCTTGCCGCCGTGGTAGGCCAGCTTGCCCCCGCGGCCGCCGCGGAAGCCCTTCTGGGGCCGGCGCAGGGAGGTGTTGGGCATGGTGGAGAGGGTGGTCGAGGACGGAGAGGGTGACCATGCGTGTCGGCGTGTTGGATTCAGATATCAGGCACTGGATCAGCCCCAGCAATTCTGTTGCACCGTGTCTGGGAGTCGAATTCGAGAGTGGAATGCAGCTGCCGCAGGTAATTGGTAGTAGTTGTGTCGCGTGGGCGAGACACAGGATGGGAGGATCGTGGCTTGAATCCAGCAGACGTGCCGTGAAGAAGTGGCCGTTTAGTATGTTTTGTTTACGAAACAACAAGAACGATGGAGTGGAAGGCAAGTCCGCCTCAAAATTGGGTATCAAGTTGGAATAGCAGAATGCTCATTGGTGTTGAGCGTCTGCATCAAAAACATCCACCCAAGCCAAAGTGGTTTTCGGGCGGGTTCTGCTTTACGCGTCGGGCCAACCGCGTCTTACACGCGCTCGTTCATTGTGCCCGCCGTATGCAGGTGCTCCCCTGATCCCCGTCGGCAGCAACTGCAGGGGCCCAAGGGTACAGTAGTGTACCTGCCCGAGCTACCCATGCAGGCGCACAGACCATTTTTAGCTCTTGTAGCTGGGTAGATTCGCCGAGAAGTCGATGATTGCATCGCCGTCGCATGGGTGGGCTTTTTCTCAAAAACCCCCCCACACCACAATTGGTGACGACCTTGTGCGCCCACCATGTCTGCCTCGCCGTCATCCCCCAACCAGCCGCCTCCAAGCCAGACGCCAGGCGATGACCAGGCACGGAAGGCCGCTATGGAGCGGTACGCCGAGGTGTCGCTAAAGTCGGTCCCATTACCAGAGGGGGTAGACCCCAACAAGCGCGCAACAGTGGGCGAGGCGTTCAAGACGATAAAGAGCGACGACCTTCTCAAGGTGCACCAGGCCCCGTGCTCAAGAGACGGCTTCATCACGGGAATTGGGTCGGGCGCCGCAGTTGGGTTCCTGCGGTACATTCTTGGAGGTGAGGACCGGCTTCCTTGCTTGTGTTTTGAGCACAGCTCGAGAGTCAAGAGGTGAAGCTGACATCTCTTTGAATGTAACAGCCCCAGTGCCCAAGTCTGCAAACTGGGCGGTCGGCTCCGGCGTGGCCATAAGCATCCTGGCGTACGAGTACTGCCAGTACCAGAGGCGTGTCGAACGGGCCAACATGAAGCGGGTTGTCGAGGTGGTCAGCAAGAAGCAGGCCGACTTGAAGAAGAAAGAGGAGGAGAAGAGGCTGCAAAGCCGCGCCGAGACGGTCGCGGCGGCCGACAAGGCGAACAGCAAGGCTTGGTACAAGTTCTGGTAGAGCCCTGCTCCGTTGACGACAGCGACCGCTTCGCGAGTGTGCCGCTTTGGAGCATCCTCTCGTCGTTACCTCGGTCGCCGCCGACGTTACATATCTGATGAGGTACACGGGGCTTCGGCAGCTCGTGCGAGAGAGCTGATGGCGGAGACCGGAGCCAGCGGGCTATATCGCCAGGCCGTGGCACAGAACGCCCCGAGCTCCGTGTCTGCGAAGCCAAGAAGCGCTGAAGAGACAGGGCAGGGTTTGATGGGCAGGTATTCTCCTAGAGAGCCTCACCACTGCTGTGGTATCCTCGGGCACAAGCAAAGCGGGATGCGCCGTTGCTTGCATCAGACAGCTCGACCAGATGTGCGGTCTCACCGCTCGAAGGAAAGGGCCGATTCGTGCGCCGGAGGCTATGAGGCCAGACTTTGGCTGCCTTGGCTCTTGGTATAGGAGAGAAGCCGTTGCACGTATCAGCCGAGGCCTTGTGTCATTGGGAGAACTTGGTCACCGCAAGATTGTTCAATCCAGAACGCTTGGGCATTCTCGCGCCGGGGAATGCCAAATTGACGGTATTGGGTATATTGAGAAGCCATCGCTATTGCTGCAAACACTCAAACTTGCGTATGTACGTATATAACGCCGCGCCACCATCTCAAACCAAATGTCCACCACAGCCATGCGTGATTCCGTTGCCTCGATCCTTTGCTAGGAACGGCCCTCCTGTTCCAAAGTAACGCTATCCGATGTGATAACGCCCCGTCCTGATAATTGACCCCTGATAACGCCTGTTTTGATATCAACAATGCTCCTGAACTGACCCCCCGGTCGGCCACAAAAACGCAGTACAATGTTCTGCGAGCCACCGATCACGTAGTTATCATCTTGGCAGATTCACTGTCCGTGAACCGAACCTTCCTCGCATTCTCTACTCCCGCGCTCTCCTTGCGCTGCATCTTGGGTGGTGCCCTGTCCGGGCTGCCGCGGCGCCTGGAGCTCCGGCGAGCCCTGGCCTCCCTCTCCTCCCTCTTCTTGTACTCGGCCAGCTGCTGCTTCCTCTTCATGGTGCGCGCGTAGGCGATGGCCGGGGTTGGCTTAAACCCGATGCCGTTGATGCCCACCCCATCGTCGTCCTCGTCGTCCGGGTCGTAGACGGTGATCTCGTCCTCGTGCCAGGTCAACGCCGCCCGGATGGGGTCGATGACCTCGGCTGCTGCGTCGCCGGCCTCGTGGTCTGCGCTGGCTAGCTTGCTGGCCGATGCGACGAGAGGTGGTGTGCCGGACCGCCGGCGGCCTTTGGACTTGAGGCTCTCGACGGCGCGGTTGTTGGCAGCGGAAGATTGCTTTGGTTGCTTGCTCGGGGCGGCCTTGACAGGGGCCGCGGCGAGGGGTGCACTTTCGGATGTGGGTTGACCGAAGGGAGCGCTTGGTCTGAACAGGACGTGGCCGTTACCTGCAAAGGTTGTTGACTCTAGGGTAGCAGCCGCCTGCGGCTCGATCTTTGTTGTTACCGCCGGTGTCTCTGGGATCTCGTCTCTTTTGGCGAGCAGTTGGGGCTGGGGCTGGCCCGGAGATAGGGCCTGGTGCGCCAACCGTGGTGATCCATCGGATGTTGTAGAAGGTGGCGTGAGTTTTGATCTCTTGCGCATCTTGGACTCGTCCTCGTCAACCTCCATCTCGTGCGAGTCCCCATGAGTGGTGTGGCGGCCGGGTTCGGGGTCGGTGTCGTGGAGTGGGCCATCTGCCGCGGCAGCCCCGCCCCCACTATCGGCCAGGGCCAAGCCCCGGAATCTGTGGGCGACCTTTGTGCGCGGGCTGTCGCCGCCGTCCGAGAGCAGGCCCTGGGAGACGTCGAATGAGAAGTGTATGTTTATCTGGGAGGGGACATCTTCGCCGGCGGTATCAGTGCGCTTTCTTTTCGGCGTGCTGAAGGTTGATGATTGGGGTGTGTCGTCCATGGCTTGCAGTGCAGTGCAGTGCAGTGCAGGGCTCAACAGAGCAATCTGCTCGGATCGTCGACTTCGAGACTGTTGGAGACGGTCGGCCCAGCGGGAGAGGGTCCGAGGCTCAAGGTATTGGCGAGTGGGAGTGAGTGTGGGGTAAATGATGCCCGCAGAGTTGAGTTCCTGTCTCTACTCGAGGTGGTCACCTCACACAGACTTCGTGGTCCGTCCTGCGTGAGAATCTGGTCGGTATCCCGAGGTGGTGAGAACGGATCTGGATTGTTCTTGAATAAGTTGTGGACAAGTGTGAACGGGAGGCAGCAGTGTGGGGCTGGATCATACAGAGAGGAGTCGAATCATGGGATAAGGAACGTCCCAACTCCAAGGAGACGAGCCGGATCGGGAGGAGCCTCACCGTGGACGGAGGAGTAGACCACCGAGAGTCACAAGGCACCACTAAGACAGTCGCTAGCTCCTGGAGCTTCAACCCCGTGCTGCCTGCAGCTGGGCATGCCAAGGTCCACCGCCTGCATGTCTCTCCCGCAATTAAGAAGTGTGCTGTCTTGGATGACGTATCTTTAGGGTATAACCCTAGACGTAGCAAAAGGCATGTCGCCCGCGGTGGTCCCTGTAAGAGGTACCCAGGTACCGGCCAACAACCGTCACTGTGACTACTGTTGACATTGTGTTATGAGACATTGTAAAACAAATTTCATCAGCGAAGTAGCTCAATTAGCAAAATGGCAGCTTCGGTCTTCGGACCCTTCGCTTTTGCAGATTGGCTTTGGGTTCGACCCACCGTCTAGCTGTGTTGCTTTCCTTTTTGAACGTTCTTCTTTTTTCACATTGATCTTTTCCAACCTTTGAGACCTTTTCTTTCTTTGAAAGCCTCCATCTGGTCGCCCCCTTGCTTGCCAAGACGTTCAGCATCGCATCAGGAGAATCAATCAAATGCACCTCTGCATGGGAGAGCTCGCCAAAAGATCAAACATGGACTCATAACCGCCAGCCACCCACCAGAGAGGCTTGCACCAAGAAAAGAGTTATACACACACGATTATATTCAAGCAGCCAGTATTTACTTAAAAATAGCCGTCTCTGATCTTTTTCCAGTGCCTTTCCCGTTGTCGTCATCGTTGTCGATGTCGGCAATGGGGTCGATGCAGGTGCTGGTCGGACGATATCGTGGCCGTCGAAATTCTCCTTATCGATGCTACGCAGGGCACGTCATGTGTCTTGCAACATGAGTAGGATACGTGTGTGGCTGGGCGTTAACACTTCTCCTCCTTTCTGTCCCAGTCCATTTTACAATGCAGCTGCCCCCTCAGCACCATCTACATCAGCTACGTCCTGGAGCCACATTAAACCGCCATCCGAGCACATGGCCGAGATTCCAATCAAGGTGTTTGTTGCACATAGCGTGCATGTTCTTACAAATCTGCCCGGCCGCACACCTCCCGGGTAGGGCAGAGTTTCCTGATCAAAGGGTCCAGTGCGAGCTTAGAGGGCGCCAGACATTCGGATGCTGACCATACTCGTGCCTGTGCATAGTGCCCATCTTTGACCGTGTATGAAGGCTTACAAAGAGGTTTCGTGCGATGGGTGTTTGCATGGTTTCGTGAAACGCCGTTCTGCCTTGGTAGACTGGAGGCTCGACATTAAGCAACCGGGGCGGTGGGTGTACGGAGAAAGCCCTGGTCTGTCCAATTGTGACTTTGTGTGAAGAATCAGCAGTAGTGATTGAATATGCGATTTTGTCCATTTTTATTCTTCCCCGAGGGTCCTCTTCATCTTTCTACTAGTATGGCCTCTCATAGGAAGATAAGAGATAGTAGCAGAGAACCGCATATCCTATCTTTCAAATCGATTTCATGGTCTAGAGTGACCAGCATTGTAAATCGCAGTCACGTTGTACCCGCAACGCACCTAAAATATTCCTGCTATCAAAACCACTCCGAAGGGACAAGACCAGCTAAGGGGGTCTCAGACTGCTGGGGAAAGCAAAAGGCAGCGAGCGGCTAAGTTGTAGTAAAGACCAACTGGCCAAAACCCACCATGGTCATGGTCATGTCGAGTGTGCACGTCCAGATACATGTGCCCAAGAGATCATGTTGTTTTCGAATCGAATGTTTTGTAACGACAATGCTGTTATTACTGATCTCGAAATACGAATCGATGCAAGGGCCACAACTCGTGCGTTGCGCGACTTGCCCTGTCCCAAATTCGGGCACTAGTGTACTTAGGTAAGTGGTAGAAGCAAGTGACTAGGAGTAATAAAAAACAGCTCATGTCTATTTCAAGCACTGTGACACTAAATTGTCGAAGATCATGGCTACTGTCCAGCTTGGAACGGCAACACCGCAGATGAGTCGAAAGACAGAGCTCAACGTTGCCTCTCAAGAACGGCAGCTTTTGTTATACCACTTGACACCGTGCACGACCACGTCACCTTGTTTCAAACTCCATTATGGAGCCTACAACGGCTAGAAACTTGAGACTTGTCACCGAGTGAAGGCCGTCGGAGAACTCGATCGATTTTACAGCATGCTCTCCAGACTCTGCTTCCCATTGCACTCCTAGTAGATGAGATAAAAGGTTCTGGGGCACCTATCATTGATGCCGAGATATATAAGCCCGAACCTGGAGCTCTGAGAGGATAAATAACATGCTTGAAGAGCCTCTGCTCCTTTTACCATCATGTCTCACAACGCCTTGGCAAGACATGCAGGCTGTGAGTGAGCATACGTCAACGTACATTGACACATGCGGAAAATCACATGCGAATAATGGTCTTTGAAGAAGGTGCTGATAAAAGCATAATACTAGCACCGGAAAGCGACGGGCTTCAGAAGTGACCATTACGTTTATGCACTCGGTGTCCTCTGTCTACAGACGCACCTGCATGCCTTTGCATTGCATGGCATCCCACCCTCTTCGTGTTATATCCCCCGCTTCTCATTTTACGAGCGTGGCCCAATCCACAACCACCGATGCTGTCCTCTTCCGCCATTCTAATGGATGTTGCAGGCAGCTCGCCCACCGTCTGGCTTGTTTGTATGCCTGCAGCATCTCAGATGACATAGGCCTTGAAGAGCGTTGACTCTCAACATTCCCCTACACAAGCTTACCTTGAATGTTGAATTACTTTGGTCCAATGCGATTCATTGGCTGATTGGCAACCACAGGACTTCCCATAAGCCCGAAGCACGTGTCTTGTTTGGCACCGTCCATCCACCGTTAAAGGACAGTCCCAGCAACGCCAAGAAGCCCTGGCGCAGAGTAGCATCGGAGTTCTGTTCGATCCGGAAGGTCGCCGTGCAATGGGACATCATGACCCTGGCCCGACAGCCGGGACGCTACGCTAGAAGCTTGGATGAACCGAAGGATACCACCACACCACCGTTGACTCGGTCACGGTCGGACTTCATTCGCTTCGGACGAACCACGCGAACTACAGGTGCGGTACTTTTACTCGGTCTCGTTGGTCAGCCTCTCTTTTCCACTGACGCCGATCACTCTGCTTTAGAGCCCGATCTTTGGCCAAATGCATGCCCGCAAAGGACGTACGTGCCTGCATCTGCTCTCCGAATAGTGCACTGGGATCTGACCCCTCGGCCAATTCTGCAAGCGTGGTTCTTCTCCACAAAAGCCAAGCCAGTTCAACTTCCGTAAGAAAGGTGGATTTAAAGTTCAACTTGTCTCTCGCGAGTTACGGTCGGCCTATCTCAGACTATTGCTCCGAGAAGCTGGTCACCTGTATACATTGGATATTTGCTTTTATATGAGCATTGGGGCAATATTGACGAGCACGGACATAAATCCACACCTATGGTTCCTCCCCGGCTAACCCGGTTTGCAACCGGAGACGGCGTACCTGCGCAAGCCGCCGGCTTCAATTGGTCATTTGACCAGCCGGGGCATACGTATACACCTATACGTTGCAGGGATCACGCTTTGGTGGTCTCTCCAACAGGGGGCCTTATCCAGCAGGGTGCCTATTTCGGCCGGGTAAGTCGTCTCAGAGGTGTGGGCACCTGGGCATCGAAACAAAGCCGCACACAACGGCGAGTCAGACCTGCATCATACATGCAGCGGCGTTCTTCCTATTCTAGGACCAGCTCAGGACCTGGGCTGTTCCAATCAAGATGCTACGCGTACGAGGCGGGCGCCGGCGAGTGTGACTGTAAATCAGGACAGGAACCTGGGGATCTTGCACGTGGAGGGCGTGGCGGCATGGCGGACGCATCTATTGGACCATGGTTGCCCTCTAGGCGCTGCGGACACGAGGCGAGCCAAGCTCTCAATATGGGTCCTCCACCAGGTCATAGGCTCATTCCGTCATCATGGGTGTGTGATACAGAGAGAAATGCTACAGCTTCCTCTGGGGGCTGGAATATATATCCACATCATCGCCACCCCGCGAGTTTCGTAGTTTGTATCAGTGTAGTTGAGCTCGTAGTCTTTCATCCTTCCATCTGTCTTACCAGGGCATCGCGCTTCGCTTGCCTGCAGTCGTCAGACCCTCTTTTCCCGGTGATAGTTTGCCACACTGCCCTCCACGAGACTTACAATGAAGTTCTCAGGCATCACAACCCTGGCCTGGCTGGTGCCAGCTGCCTTAGCCGCCGGACCGGTTCCACTCTCCCCCCGTCAAAATATCAACACCATCACCGACCAGTATCTCTTTGATATCTCGCTGCCTCAATTCATCACCTACCGGAATGCGAGGAACCCGGCGACCTTGGACTGGACTTCAGACGGCTGCAGTGACTCCCCGGACAACCCTCTGGGCTTCAACTTCGAGGCGGCATGCTACCGTCATGATTTCGGCTACACCAACTACCGGGCCCAGTCCCGATTCACCAAGGCGGCCAAGGCCTCTATCGACACCAACTTCAGAGACGAGTACGTGACCCACTTTGAGCACTAGTCCCAGTGGCAGATACTACGCTCTTGACTCGTGACTAACACTCATCCAGCCTCAAATTCCAGTGCGACTCCGAATCATTCGAGTCCATCTGCGATGCCCTGGCAGACGTCTACTACACAGCTGTGAGGGTTTTCGGCGGCCAGGATGCCACCAAGCGCGCCGAGGCCGAGGAATTGGACGCGGATGCTCTTCGAGCTGAGTATGACGATGCCGTGGCTGTCTACGAGCAGCTCATGGCCGAGGCCAAGGCGAATGGCGAGATCCCATCGTGAGAGAGGACGGAAGTAGCGTCGTACGATGGTGGTGGATGACGGCGTAAAATTCACTTCAGGTATGCAGGCAGGCTGGCCAATTCTCTTGTACAGAATCCGGGGAGCAATGTCCTCTTGAGCACCTCCATGAGCGTCGAATGCTTGACGCAGGGCGGGATTCCGGAATTCTTCGACGGCTCACTTTGGAGTTCATCTGTTCCAAAGTGGATTTTACTTCTTTTTGCACAATATTAAGTAATGTTTTGTACAAATCCTGCCCAGACATGTGATTTATATGTGGTCGTGATGTTGTGTGGACGTCAGGAACGTCTATCCGCAGCATTGGGAAACCTTGTTGAAGATCCTGGATAGCTGACCAAAATAACACGTGCTCGCTTCATTCGCACGAAACACCTGGATGCCCGTTCTGGGTTTGCGCGCGCGGCGGGGAGCCGGGATTGGTATTACGACCGAGGGTGCCCCTGTCATCAGTGACCAGAGGTTTCTCGTCCCCGACTGAAGTCGTCCTGACGAGCAATGCTATATGTATTCCCATGGAGGGTTCCGGTCTCATCGAATTGAATGATGCTCAAGGCGCAAGTGCATAGGTAAGTCGACGGGAAGGGATGTCATTGTTGTTACGTGCTGTACCGCGGATATCGTGGCTTATTAAGCCATATTATGAGTGTCACACAGATATCAATATAATCCACAGCTTGGCACGCCGGAATCGTACCGTCCACAGGTTGTACAATGTTCTGACTGTCAAATCCTGATTTGCCATTTCGTTGGCCTGTATCAAATTTTAACTGGTTGTCTTTGAGTCGAGGTCTAAGATATCCCACGCATCAATAGATTGAGCGAACCCTGTCGCGTGACTTTCTCCATCTTCGCTCATTTTCACCAATAGCATCAGACGTCACGAGACAAAGCCCAGTATTCCCAGCTGGCGTGACTTCAGCAGTGCGCAGGCATCGCCAAGCTCGTGATGTGCAGCAACTAGCTCCCGTCCGGAATCTCTCAGCCGCGAGTGCTCCGGCATTGCGCCGCGGGGTACCGGCATCTGGTGTGCTGGGGCCAACGACAAGCGCGACAAGCTTATCAAGACGCATCCAAAACAGCTCTTGGGTAATAGCTAAGCGGACACCTCTGTAGACCGCATGTTTGCCTTGTCAAATCTTAAACGCCTGTGACCGGGAACAAAGGCATAAGACCACCTTACGTTTTTCGCGTCCAATCACATCCAGGTAACATGTTTGGAGGAGTCGCTGGAGAGAAGTAGTAAGTGTTCAAGAAGTTTCTAGTCTCAAAGGTGAATGCCGTCCAGGTGCTGAAACACATCGCAGCAGCACCGCGTCACGGGAGGCGCTCCGGGACCTGATATCCTCCTTGGGATTCCGGGTGCAGCCTCAAGATGAGGCAGGTTACCTCGATCTTCTTCGGGCTGCCATCGCCGATATAGAGACGGTCCAAGCGATGCCACCGTACCGGCACCCACTCATCCGAACGACCAACGGCGCAGGGGAGCGGACCAGCACACGACCACCTGCGTCCCAGAACCCATTGAACGGGTGGAGCCATAGGGTTCGTGCACTTTCTCTTCCCCACAAGCAATCCTCCCACAAGCGGCGCGATCGGGGTCTCGGAGCCGAGCTGGGAGAGTCATAGACCACGATCAGACCTTCGGCGGAAGGACTCTTATCCGGGAAGACCATCGCCGTCAAGGATAATGTGTCGATTGCAGGAATACCTATGACGGGCGGGACGTCGGCTTTTCATCTCTCCAAAGATACGCCATACCCCATCCCTAGCTTTGACGCCCCCGTCATAACCCGCGTGCTTGAGGCCGGGGGTACCATCACGGGGACGTCAACATGCGAGAACTATTGCTTGTCTGCGCTGAGCTTCAGCAGTGCCACTGGGCCCGTAGATAACCCCTGGTTGAAGGGTTACGAATGTGGTGGCAGCAGCTCTGGCAGCGCGGCTCTAGTCGGGGTGAAGAGTGTCAAGAGGCAAAGGGAGAAGGATGGGATGCCTCTTGGGGACCTGGGAGAGGGAGTGGACCTCGCGATTGGAGGGGACCAGGGAGGCAGCATTCGCATGGTGAGCATCCTCTCTTCGAGCTTGGTGTCCTAGTTGGAATTATGTTAATGGACCACCCAGCCAGCGGCGTACAGCGGAATCTATGGGCTGAAGCCAACACATGGCCTGATCCCTTATACGGGTCTTGCATCGCTACACCCCATGATTGACCACTGTGGACCGATGGCCGGTTCCATACGTGACACCGCATTGCTCCTCACGGTGCTGGCAGGATGGGACGGCCTCGACCCGCGCATGACTCCCGAGACCCCGATGCGGCAGAACGTCAAAGCCTACCATGAGATACTTGATGAAGCTGTTGAGCAGCGCAAGGCAAGCGGCCAATGGAATACGACCGCAGCCGCCAGTGGGTTGCGTATCGGTCTGGTCAAGGAAGCTTGGTCCGACCCGCAACTCAGCGAGGAGGTGGCCGCCGTCGTCAAGAAGGCCGGCCAGCGTTTCGCCGCGCTCGGAGGCACGGTTGAAGAGGTGAGCATACCGATGCATGCCTTGGGAGCTACCATCTTCACAGCGGTGGAAGGGCCCGAGATGGCGGATGTGTTCATCTACGACAAGCCGCCGGACTGCTTGAGTTGGCCTATGGATCACGTCAAGCCCACGAAGCCGGATGCGCAATGGTACGAGACGATGAACAAGTCAGCACCCACGGTCGTGAGCACACTCATCACTAGCGAGTTCTTCAAGCGTAACAGAGACACATTTCCTCCAGCCGCGAGGGGCAAGGCAATCACGCACGCGCACGAGCTGAGAGCTGCGTACGATGAGGCTCTGACGAAGTTCGACATTCTGCTCACCCCCTGCAACCCGACCGTGGGTATGAAACATCTCGATCCTGACTTGAGTGTCGTGGAGAAGTACGAACTTGCGCTGGGGAACACTTGGAACACGTGCCCGTTCAATCTCACCGGCCATCCCGGCCTGGTAATTCCCGTCGGCTGGGGCAAGACCGAAGACGGGCAGGGCAGACTACCGATTGGAATGCAAATGGTTGGTCGCAGGTGGGATGAGGTGACCTTATTCCTTGCGGCTTCGGTTTGGGAAGTCGGAGGCATCGGCCTGGATGGCTGAGTCGAAGATTTTGAAGTCGGAAACCTTCGTCAATCGTTTGCAGCCAGCCACTTGGGACCTCATGCTTGACTCCGAAGGGATCAGAGAGTCTTGATCTTTTGAGATTAATGTCAAGTCTGCTCTAGCTGGCCATCCACTAATTTGTGAATGAAATTTATTTCGAATGTCACGCCTGATCTAGATACGTGCTGAAATCTATTCTTGAGCATGGGAAACTCTCACCTGGTTCCAGAATGATGCCTGTCGTCGGGACACTTGAACCTCATTATTACTGATGGCTAGTGGCTTACCTGGAACATTTGTATTGTTCTTACCGACCTCGGTGCTATGGCACGGGTAGCTCATGCTGAGGCGTTTTCGCTGGCACAGATAACGCCGCGGAGTTTCGAGCTCGCCAATATCGCTGAGGCTGGAACACCGAAACCGACTCAACGCAGCGAATGACAGCCCGACAGGGGGCATTACGTTTAACTCAACTTCGAAAATAAAAGCTGCAGAATTTCCTCTATCTCGATTGCCATCAGCGATTTCCAAAGCCTTCTTGTCCTTCATTTTAGTAACACTATGTTCGGGTCACCCGAGCTCACTGCCTCCGACAATGAGAGTGTCAAGGAATCCAAGGGCTACTCTCAACGCATGTCCTGGATTCAATCCCTGTTCTCTGGCACACGACTGGATGACGATGTCCGCACCGAGGGTTACGCCGGAGAAGGCACTCATGAGGACCCTTTCGTCGTCGACTTTCAGCGAAACGACCATCAAGACGCCATGAGCTTTTCGAAGGGACGGAAATGGACCATCGCCATGTTTCAGGCGATATCCTTCTTTGCAGTAACATTTGGCAGCTCGGTCTACGCCAGTGGTATCCCACAAGTCATGGACAGCTTTCACATATCTGAAGAGGTGGCTACGCTAGGATTAGCTCTCTACGTGTTGGGATTCGCCCTGGGACCCATACTCTGGGCACCGATGTCAGAGTTGTATGGGCGGAGGCTCACCTTTACCATCACGTACACGGTATACGTTGCGTTCACTGCGGCGGCGTCATTTTCGCCTAACATCACATCATTACTTGTTCTTCGTTTCTTTGCGAGTGCATTTGGGTCCTCAGCACAGACGAACCCCGGGGCTATGATTGCTGATCTGTTCAGTGTCAAAGACCGCGGACTAGTGATGGGTATCTTCGCTGCTTGTCCTTTTCTAGGGCCTGCACTTGGTATGTCGCGACAGTGCTTCTTTCATTTTCATTCGCCCTTGTTGTACCGTTACACTTGCTGATTATATCCCACTCATAAGGGCCAATCGTCGGTGGTTTCGTTGGCGCGACAAACGGATGGCGCTGGATTCTGGGCGTGAACGCCACATTGAGCGGCGTAGTCTGGATTGCCGCAATGCTGGTCACCAGCGAGACATACGCGCCGGTCATACTGCGGTCTCGAGCGAAGGCCTTGTCGGTCATGACAGGCAGTGTTTATTCTTCACGTCTCGATGTGGGAAAGCCTACCACCACAATCTCGGAGAAGCTCTCGATATCTTTCACACGCCCCTGGATCCTTCTGATTCGCGAGCCTATCGTGTTGCTGACAGCGCTGTACCTGTCTATCATCTACGCCATACTCTATATGTTCTTTGCCGCAATCCCTATTGTATTCGGAGGAACTCGAGGCTGGAGCCAAGACATCGCCGGACTTCCATTTGTCGGCGTCATGGTTGGCATATTCCTCGCCGTCGTGGCATGTGGCCTGGACAACAAATCCTACGCACGAATGACGGCGGCATCCTCAGCGGCTGGACAAGCAGTTGAGCCAGAAGCCCGACTTCGGACCGCCATGATAGGATCAATCGTCCTTCCAATCGGCCTGTTCCTGTTTGCCTGGACAACGTATCCGTCAATCCACTGGATCGCACCAGTTGTTGGCATTACGATATTCTCATGTGGACTTGTCTTGGTTTTCATCTCGTTGATCAACTACCTGGTCGATTCCTGTAGGTTCTGATGCAGACTTCGTGGTCCTGCACGACAACCAGATTGCTAATATATTCGCAGATACCGTCTACGCCGCTTCTGCGCTTGCAGCCAATACCGTACTTCGGTCTTTTGTCGCCACCGCCTTTCCATTATTCACCGCTCAGATGTACACCAGGCTCGGTGATCAATGGGCGAGCTCCATTCCTGCGTTCCTTGTTGTTGGGTGTCTACCTTTCCCGTTTCTGTTCCATAAATATGGTCAACGGATACGCTTCAAGTGCAAGTATGCGGCTGAAGCAGCGAAGCTGTTAGAGATGATGCAACGTGGTGACGCAGCCAGGAATGATGGTGAGGAAGTTTGAAAAACAAATAATGAATACGGGCCGTGTAGTGGAGTGTAGTGGAACCTAGCTAAACTTGGAAGATAGAGTTGTGGGCACGCGCCGTCGACACTTGGTCATAGAATAGACTTTCAAGTTGAGACATCAATCGAAAAGTTCTAGCTGCCCGTTCTGCTGCCACCCGCCCAGAAAATCGAATTCCAGAAAGTTAATATCCGACAACAGATTATCCGGCCACTGCTCCAGCTCGGGCGAGGTACCGCGGATCTGCGTATGCAGCGAAGTGGTTGTATCGGATATGTTCCTGTCTTGTGAAGGCGGCTGCATAGGCCCGTGAACTAAGCAGAAGGTCAGTATGTCATGCCAGGATGTATAGCTGCTGTGAAAGCCCTTCTTTCCGGCAGGCTAGGAGCAGATGGCAGCTTTGCAGAACTACTTAGGTACTCACGATTTGGCTGTTCTGTGGAAGGCATCAAGTACAGATTGCGCTTGGCAAGGATCTTCTCAAATATTGGCAGCGCTCTTCTCAGCACGGGTATTTCTCTTCCCTCAGAGAGAACAAGCATCGCCTGGTTGATGGATATCTGAGACATGGACCGGATAAGTTGAGTTTCGGCTGGGTCGAGCGCCGATTCGATGTGCAAAGCTAGTAGCGTAGGAATCGTGGTTACGCTGACGATGTTGTCGTTAGCTCAAAGACAGGGAAGCGCATGGAAACGAAAAGCACTTACAAAGTTATTGGAAATTTCTCAAGAGCACCACTCGCCAATGCCCGCATGACAATGGTGTCCAATTCCAGGATGGCGGATCGAAAACGCTGTTTAGCCCAGTCGCTCCAGTCCGCGCGCCCGGAACGCTGCCAAATACGCCGCATAAGACGGCACAAGATGCACTCAAATCTGTAGCTCGTGGCTTGCACATTCAAGTAATAAATATTAGTCCCGATATCCCCGTCAAAATGCATCGTAGAAGCGAGAGTCTTGCGCCATGCATCCACTGGTTTCATAATCTTGTGAGGATCCTGCTTGCTTTTAACATCGGATAAGCATTCTCCGACTGAATGAACACATTAGCCATGCTTCAAAGAACTCCAGGATCTGAGCACGTACATATTCGAGACACCTCGGAGAGGATGGCAGGCAAGGCCATTTGTTGAGGACTGACAGCCGAGAGCAAGCCGGACTGTTCTCCCGATGCGTCTTCATCTTCCCATTCATCTTCCACCCTGACCTTAATATTCGGGTTGTCCTCGAGTAGACGCGAGCGCCTCACGTTTAGAAAAATATGGAAAACGTCCAAATTCTATGAGGCAGCCGTAAGAATGACACCCCCAGAACAAAAGCGAGAGAGGTTGTGACTTGCGTAGAGAGCCCACCAAATCTTTCGATACAGTCTCAACACCTCACGAGGTTTAGTTTCCTCTAGAACACTTCCATTGAATCCTCAAATTAGTACATGCAATATCAAGTTATATCAGAAACATCACAGTGCTTATGTAGCAAACGTACATGTCTCGTACATTGAGCTTGGTAGCGAGTCCAATCGCGTTGTGGAACCAATAGCCAAAGTCTCGATCCGTGGGGTGGTCGGGTATTACAATGCACATGATGATAGAAACCTGCAGCATCAAAAACTGGTCATATTCCGCGGCTACATCGTAAAGCAGCTTAGCCTTAACGAAGTACGAGTCTTGTGCGGCCGAGCGATTAGCAAAACCACAAGCAGATAACACATCTGCTGGCGCATGAAGACTAGCGATTGTCATCATGACTCGGAGCAATAGCAAGGAGCAATCGCCTGACTGATAATGTCGAATAAACTCAACTCGGTTGATCACAGGAACGAGGGGGTGAATATGGTCAAAATATGCTCTAACTAGGGCATCTCTGTGGTTCATGTATGAGCAGAGGTCTTACAGAGAAAGAGGAGGAGGGACTCTGACAGGTGGCGTAGGGGAGGTAAATCAAAGACACCCTTCTTATCGAGATATTCTCTGTCTATTACGTCTATTTGGGGCAGCTTCACCGGAACACCATTTCGAGGAGTGGCAGTCTCCTCTGGCTTTGTCCGAGAGGTTGTAGTAGAGGCTGTCTGAGACTGGCTGCGTTCTTGAGTCGCTGTCACTCCGTCGTTTAGAATATGGACGTAGAGCAGATCTGGCTCCAACTGAGATGGAAGTTGGCTCTCCTGGCCACCTGATGTAGAATGGGCCCTCGATTGGCTTCTTGATGGGGTTTCGTCAGATGCAAGTGGGTTGCTTGTATTCTGTGAGCAATTAGCGGGACGTTCGAAAAGTCGCTGTTGGAGCAGAGCAATGGTATGGGAGCCTATGCTACTCAAACAGCGTTATTATTCATGACCATACCTGTCTAGGAGTCGTTGTAACATGAATTTGCCCCCTGTAAACCCTAGCCAGGTCAGCACACACATGCACATAAGATCAATAGATTAATCACGAAGCAGCCAACCTAGTTCGACGTTTGCGAGTTGGCAATATGCAGTCCGCGGCGCGCTGCCGGCTGTTGCAGCTGCTGCACGGAAGACCAACGACAGCGGCATCACACTTGACCTTACGCGCCCGGCAAGGCTCGCATGCCTTGTTCGCGTGAAGGCTCCGGTCTCCAACCCTCCGCGGCCTCAATGGCTCGCTATCCGGAGCCGGGTCGTTCATCGAGGTGATAGTGGTGATTGCAAGTGTTGAAGCCTGCGATTGCACAGGCAGTCAGAGTACACGACCGTGGTGTAAGGCTTTTGGCGTGATGGTGTCTTCTTACATGCGGGGTTTCGGCATTTCAGCTCTAGGGCCGGAAATATCGCAAATGCCGAAGCCAGACTTCCATCGTTCTTTTGCCCTTGGTCAAATCTGCAATTCGCCTACAAATCCAGCATTCCAACCTCGCGCAGGCCTTTCCACGCGCTAAGGCCTGCATGGCTTTGCGCGGTCGAGGTTGAGGCGCGAAGCAGATTTCTCATAGGCCTACTATAAGTAGCAGCCTCGCCTTAAATCTGCGGCAATAGCAACGCCCATCTGCTCATGCGTTGGAAAGGGCTGGGATCGATTTTCTGCTTCCTGTGTAAGTGTCCAGGGCAGTCATCAATACCGGCTCGAATTCGGTATTAAAGCCCAATGGGGCTGATAAAGCAATGATAGAGCTGGGGCTCCGAGCCGATCTCGATGAGCGGTGGGAATCCCTCCACATCACCTCCAGCGGATCACTGACGCTGGGCGAGGCATATCACTTCAGATCGGAGTCCGGCATGATCAGTTTCGAAGAGGGCTTGGTCGACGGCTGGAGCTGGGCGGGCTGCATGGCGCTGACGGGTGACGCGGCCCTTCACCTCCAGCATCGACGACGGCTGCAATGCAGAGATCATCAACGTTTTCACTCTTATGGACGAGATGTCCATACTTTTCATGAAGCGCGAAGGACTACTGGTGACCCTCAAGCTGTGCCTTTTCGGGCAGATACATCCAAGAGCTTTCAGAAATATCAGGCAATTCGTATCGTGACTGCGCCGAGCGGATGCGATGGTTCCAGTTGAGCAACGACGTCAGCACTGTGAACAATTGCCCTGAGCATCCTATCTCATAGAAGGCTAACTCATAAGGGTGGTTCCCTATCAGAGGTTTTGCTGCAAGAGGCTGCCCCGCGGGAGTTGATCTCATTAAGGGTTGTTATTGGATATTGTGCTCTGGGATTTCAGAATGAATGCTTTGGCCGTGTATTTAGAGCCAGTTACAAGACAACATTGAAGTGGGTAATTCAGACGTAGTTTGTGGGTCTCGGAAGATGTTTTCCGGACGTGGGTCCGTCATGTGTCTACACAGTGCTGTCCACGGTAATCGATTAATCACGCCCTAACATCAATCATTGTTGCTGACATACTGCCAAATTCTGCATAAGGCCTTAAATTGAATGTTGGCACGGATTTGGGGCAATGCATGGTGCTGGTCTGAATGAGCCTGTGTTGACGATGTGTATCCCGGTTGGAATGACCTGTTCTGTAGGCCGATGAAAGGTTCGATGTTGCACGTGTATGTGACCTGCTAGTTTTTGAATGAAATCGAAGCAATGAGTAAACTAGTATTATGCAGCATTTGACAGACAATGTCTGGGGATAGCATAGTACGCAGAGATAGATCGCGAAAGAACAGGAAGCTTACAGAAGCGGTCACACATATTGTGTTCAATGAAGATGAGTATGTGATATGTGACTGAGTAGCGGACAACACATGGTTTTGGCAATTGAAGTCGATAACGATCAAACGCTCGCTCAATTGCATCAAGTCCCCTAAATGCTTAGGTAGCCAATTGGTATAGCCTCAGAAGAGTGGAGACAACGGAGCGTCACAACTCCATTAAGTACGGTGGGCCTGTGGCATTTCAAGGATCAACATCAGACAACAAAGTGACGTCAACCTGAACACTCGAAGTTGGCAGCAAATGGGTACGTAGGTCATAGCAACTCCATCAGCTACGTATGCCGACAATCTGTTAAATGTCATTAACATTGATCCAGCTCTGAGGCTATCACCAGATTTCGAAGTGCCGAGTACCCCTCATCCAGCACTTCCTTCGACCAAATTTGTTGCCAATCTACTCGTCATCGATTGAAAACACCAGAATTGATGCACAGTTGCCCTTTTTGATTTTTTTCTAGGTCCATTTAACATGACTGGTCAAGTAGCAGCGATGCGATCAGCAGGTGTGGGAGGCTCTGAGCCTGTGTTTGAGGAATCGGGGCACGAAGAGACCGAATTTATCCCAACCCTGAACGGAAAGACCAGATCCAAATCGATAGTGCCGCTTCCGCCAGCACTGGAAGATGAATTCCAAAATCTCAAGGATGCGTTCACCATCACGACCGGCATGCTTAGGGAAATCGTCAACCGATTCGAGAAGGAGCTTGCGGAGGGCTTAGAGAAGGACTTCCAGAATATTGTGGGTGATACGCGCAAGGCTGCCCATGCATATGCTGTGCTGACGTGACACAGGCGATGTATCCAACGTGGGTGTTTGGATTTCCAAGCGGCCATGAGCATGGCCAATTTCTCACCATCGACCTTGGAGGTACAAACTTGCGTGTTTGTTGGATCACGCTCAAAGGCCAAGGTCATGACACAGACATCGAGCAGGATACTTACAAGGTGCCAGAGGAAGTCAAGACAGGCTCTGCGGACCAACTTTGGGACCTTATCGCGGACTCCCTGAAGGACTTCCTCGAGAAGCATCAGCTGAAAGGCACTGAGGACGAGCCGTAAGTGAAAGAAAAAACAAGATATGCATGGGCACTCTACTGACCTATATCCCAGGTTACCGCTGGGGTTCACATTCTCATATCCGGTGCATCAAGATTACATTGACAGAGGAAGACTTGTGACTTGGACGAAAGGGTTCGACATCGACGGCGTCGAGAAGGAAGATGTGGTTATTCAGCTGGGCGAGGCATTGTCGAGGCGGAAATTACCAGTCAGGATCCTCGCTTTGATCAACGACACGGTTGGGGCAATGATCGCCTCTGCGTACAACGACCCCGAGACCATCATTGGTGCAATTTTTGGGACCGGGTGCAATGCAGCGTACATGGACAACGTCGGCTCCATACCCAAGATCAGCGGGTCTGGGTTGGCTCCCGAGCTCCCGCTAGCAATCAACTGCGAGTACGGCGCGTTCGACAACTCCCACCTCGTCCTACCAAGGACCAAATATGACATCGAAATCGACAACGAGTCAGTCAAGCCCGGCGAGCAGGCCTTTGAGAAGATGAGCGCTGGCCTGTACCTGGGAGAGCTCTTCCGCCTTGTCCTTCTTGACCTGTATGAGCGCGGGATTCTGTTCCAGGGACGTAACCTCCCGAAGCTGAAGGAGACTTACTGTATGGATACGGGATTCCTCTCCTGCCTGGAGAATGACCCACTTGATGCTCGTGTGGCCCGCTACAAGGAGGTCCTGGGCTTTGAGCCAACACAGGCCGAGGTCGAGTTCTCACGACTGCTCGCGGAGGTCATTGCGGTACGCGGTGCGCGGCTATGCGCGTGCGGCATTGCTGCAATCTGCAAGAGGAAAGCTATTGGCTCAGGTCACGTAGCAGCCGATGGCAGTGTTGCAAATAAACACCCCAAGTTCAAGGCAAGATGGGCCGAGGCGCTCGGCGAGATCTTGGACTGGCCTGCGGGCCGCGAGACCGACCCGATCACCATTACAAGCGCGGAAGATGGGAGCGGGATTGGCGCCGCCATTATCACATCCATGACGATGGCTAACATCCGCGCCGGAGACTTGAAAGGGGTGCGGGACGGCGGTCAGTACATTGGGAAACAATAATGTTGATTAGAAATAATTCGGGATGGGCGGAAATATTTCATGGTCATTTGGTAAAGATAGCACGTAGAGTACAACCTAAACACTTCTGCGAATTCCTCATGGGAGTTGATCATCGCACACATTTACCTATCACGTCAACGGAGGTCCGCAGCTGAATAAGATTTCGAGCGAATCTCGAGCCGATCGAGTCTATTTGGGATGTGCTCATGACACCGACATGCACGTCCCTGGACGATCTTCTGGGGCCCGCAATTGAATGGGCGTTGTGAATGGAGCGCATCGCATTCGTTTCCCCACAAGATAACGGAGAGGGCAAAATGAATATGCGCATATGTCGTGCACGTGGGGATCGGCACTCGCTGCTGTTGCCCATTTGGTGAGCAGGGTGCTGGCCTGTTAGGTTTGTGGGATTCTTTGCGATGGCCCCCAACAGTTCATGTGATAGACAATGTCAGCTCAGAACACCTCGGGCAGTTCTGCTCACCGTCGAGTCGCCCGTGGTGGATCATGCCTAGGCTAGTCATTGATGTCCACATTCCCCTGAATTCTTGGTGTTGTGGCTCACTTCTTTGAACAGTCTCACCTCCGTCCTCGTATAAGTCCGCTCTGATTAGGAAAGGAGCAAACATTTAGACGCCGAGATGGGTTTCGGACACAGGCCACCGCGGCAGCTGCGCGGGAGCCAGGATCGTTTCAAGTGGTGATCCCGCAATGCATCCCGGCGTATTGGTGGAAAGACGTTCGTTTGCCCCTTGCCAAGTCGCCGCGAGTCTTGGTATCTATTCAATCAGGAACATAAAGTGGACCCGGCAGCCGCATTGTCAGCCGGACCGTCAACGAAAGCTCGCAGAAACAACTCTTGGCTTTCTCTTGGCCTGGGTCCCGAAACCTACCTTTAATTTTGCAGGCATCATGAGTGCTGACTTGTTGGTTGTTGGTGGCCTCGTAATGTGTTGGACTGCCAAAGAGTTGCGCGGCAGTAAGATATGGAGTCTTTGGGGACAAGTGTATATAAAGAGCATACCGACCCGGCTAACCGGCATCTATAACCTATTCATCATCCAGCCTTTTACTAGCATCGACCAGGGGTCTAATTGCCTGTCTTTAACAAACAAAACTATCTGCTTTTAACTTATACATTTCTTTAGACCGTCGAACGGTTCTACGTCATTTGTGATCAGTCATCAACAGACACACTTCCCCCAACTACATCCACAATGTTCACCTCAGCAAAGCTCGTTGCTCTCGCGGCTGCCCTCCCATCGGCCATGGCCTGCCTGGCCTATGATGGCGGCCTGCCCACTGCCTCTGGCTCCAAGTCTCTCACCGAGCCCCAGTACATCGAGGCTGGTCAGACCTTTGATGCCGAGTGGGTCAAGTACGACCGTGGCTCTGGAGCCTGCGGTGGCCAGGGCGAGGGTGGCGAGGCGGACACCGTCTTTGTCCTCGAGGAGGGTGCCACCCTCAAGAATGTCATCATTGGCAAGGACCAGGGTGAGGGTATCTACTGCAAGGGCTCCTGCAACCTCGAGTTCGTGTGGTTCGAGGATGTCTGCGAGGATGCCATCTCCATCAAGGGCGATGGTACCGCCAACATCATTGGTGGTGGTGCCTATGGCGCGGCCGACAAGGTCATCCAGCACAACGGCTGTGGCACCGTCAACGTGAGTCCCAAACCCTTGAACACCTAATCTGACATCGAAACAAATGAGACTGACTGCCAACCAACAGATTGTCAACTTCTACGCCGAGGACTACGGCAAGGTCTACCGCTCTTGCGGTAACTGCAAGGACAACTGCGCTCGCACTGTCCACATGGAGGGTGTCACTGCCAAGAACGGTGGTGAGCTGATGGGCATCAACACCAACTACGGTGACAAGGCCACCTACTCCAACAACTGCTTCGACAGCGGTGTCACCGAGTGCCAGGCCTACACCGGCTGCGACAAGAACGAGGGCGACTGCGAGCCGGTCAAGGAGGGCGCGTGCTAAATGCACGTACGAAGAGCAGGGAACCGACATAGGCTTTTGCCACCTTCTTCACAGTACATACATACATCTTCTCCATCCGCGTACATAGCACCGGCATCTGAATATACTCTTTGAACAAATCACAGCTGAACTCAAGAACATTTGCAAATGAATATCGCGTGCTTGAGATGGATTTTGGTTAAGTCGAAGATTGCTTTTATTGGTGTGTGCTCTGTCAAGACTTTTGCTCCCCCTTCCTGCGCGACCTGACCATCTCTGCGATCTGTCTTCCCTCTTCTGTACCCAGTGCGTTGAACCCGTCCTCGACACCCTGGTTGTCTGCGCTCTTCATCTCCTGGCTCATCTTCCACTTGCCGCCCATATCCGTGATCTCAATCTGGATCCCTATGATGGCCTTCTTGAGCAGGTCGATGTAGCTGCCCGGCGCGTCCTCGACCTTCCATGGGCGCTCATATTGCATGATCTGCGTCTCGGCGAGCTGCGAGAGGTCCGCGACCGCCTTTGACAGGAAGGCGTCGGTCGAGCTGTCCTTGGTGTCATAGTAGACGCTGAGCTTGCCGTACACCTGCACCGCGGCGTAGTTCCACGTCGGCACGACCTTACCCGTCGCGGGTTTGGTGTCGACGTAGAACTTGGGCGTCACATAGTGGTGCGCGGGACCGTTGAAGAGGATCATGACGTCTCGCTCAAGCTGGCCCGGGCCCGGACCGCTCGTGTCCTGCGCGCTGAGGTGCTCTATCAGGGACTTTGCCTGGGGGTTCGCCCGGGCCATGTGCCCCCGCAGGACACCCAGTTCGGTCTCGCTTTTCTCATCTTGGACGTCCAGGATCCAGGGGATGTGGCTTGACTGCAAGAATGGGAAGTTGGGTGTGTCGATGGCGGTGGTGAAGATACCTAAGGGGTTGGCCCGGATGAGCGAGCGGAGGGTTGGCAGGTGGTGCTCAGCGTGTGCGGCTCGGAGATACATTGTGAGTGTGCGTGAGGTGTGCGTACAACAAGCGATCAGGTGGAAGGGCAAGGCTGCTACGAGTCTTAAAGTCAAGTTGTAAATGGTTTTATGGATACGGCTTTGCTGTTGACGTTATCAAGGGTCGTTTCGGCACAAACATGTGAGTCTGAATTGTTACTAAATCAAGACCCAGGCTAGTGGCGGCACTATCTTCTCCTTACCCAGCCGCGAAGCTGTTTTGCCGGGGTTCTGTTAGAGGATTGTTTGTACAACCGGGCCGGGACCAGCGCAAACGCGCAGTAATTCCGCGGAACGATGTACGAATTGCCAATTGCTCGTTGCTCATTGAGTCAATCCAGCACTTGTCTGTCCGTCTGACTCTCCACTCCCGACCCGGCTGCAGCCCAAGACATTAAGGCGTGCATGTACGCCGGATTTTTGCATGCACAGTCTGCATAGATCATCGTACGACGTCGTAAGTCTAAAATTCAGGCCCGATTTCGCGAGCTCTTTGTGCGGCTAGCCAACGGTTGGTGACGGGAGTCTACACTGACTCTTGACCTTTCTTCTATAAGTCTTTGCTTTAATGGCCTTTCATATCTCTTTTAGCCCCATGTCTGTGCGTCACAAGGCTGAGGCCACGTGCCTACAGATTTATCGTATTTTAACTAGTGTTATCGTCATTGTAATCTTTTTTTTTTTTAAAAAAAAAAAAAGCTGGGTCTTGAGCGTTTACGACTGTATGAAGGCGCTGCGTATGGCTTCGGCTGTATACGGAATAGAAACGAGACCAGTCTTTTAGCCCGAGGACGGATATTCGCGCACCCATTTTTGGATGTTGCGCACCCGTTGCTGACTAAGCGGCCTTCTAGCCAATCAGAACTCTCGGATTTTCGTTAAAAGCACTACCCCTTACCTAGTTAATATAATAACTTAGTATATAAAAACCTTTAAAAATACTACTTTTTATTAATTCTTTATTTAATTCTTTATTTAATTCTTTATTTAATTCTTTATTTAATTCTTTATTTAATTCTTTATTTAATTCTTTATTTAATTCTTTATTTAATTCTTTATTTAATTCTTTATTTAATTCTTTATTTAATTCTTTATTTAATTCTTTATTTAATTCTTTATTTAATTCTTTATTTAATT
>JUJX01000231.1:73528-85130 GCA_000800745.1 Diaporthe longicolla | reverse complement strand
TATTTATATATTATATATTTATAAAGGAATAAATACTAATAGTATTTAAAAGAGAATTATAAAATATTTTTTTAAATAAACTTTTAATCCTTTATTAGTATTATTTTAACTTATAAAAATCTTATAAATATAAAAGAAATACTATATTAATCTTCGTTTTTAACTAAATTTAACTAAGATTTTTAATTATATAATAGTCTTTTATAACTATATATATATATATACTATATATATAGGAATAAGGGTAAGTGTAATATAATTACTTATAGGGTTATATAACTAATCTATAGGTATATAGTAGAGGTCTAGCTTTTTACCTTCTAAGTATAGGCTCTTCCTCCTAATATACTAATTAACTAATATAACTATAACCCTTATATATATATAAGACCTATACTAATACTAATTAGTACTTACTTTAGGTAGTAAGTATAGATAGTAAGGTATAAAGAGATAAATAACTACTTTAATAGCTAGATTTTTTATAAGTTTTTAAGTAAAGTAGCTATACTAATACTATAGGTTCTACTAAATTTATTATAGTAATAATACTATAATAAATTATATAATAATAATATAGCTAGATATATATTAATAGAGTTCTTATATTAGAATTATATAAATATTTATTATATTTTAAAAAACTACTAAGTTTACTTAGACTTAAGATAAAGGTAGAACTTCTTATTACTAATCCCTCCTCTTATACTTCTAGTAAGTACCTTATAAAATACTATAGTTATCTATAAGACTTAAGATATATAGTATTCTCTTATTAATAAGCTTCTTCTATATTTAGAATAATACTTAAGATAGGTAATAATCTATAACTTTATCCTTAAAGACTAGTAGTATAATAATAAATAATATATTTAACCTTACTAAGCTTTTAATTTACTTAACTTTAATACTAGAATAGATACTTAAATATATTATAATAACTAATATACTACCTAGTAGAATTTAGTTAGCTTACTAAAATTAAACTAACTACTATTACTAATATAACTATAACTATAAACTATAGCTATAGTAATACTCTATTCTACTTTATTCCCCTCTACTCCTACCTTTAGTAGTACTTATACTAATAATATAACTATAATACTAATAATACTAATATAGCTAGATTTACCTTTAAATCCCTTTATACTACCTTTTATTAACTTATTTACTTTAATTACCTATAAAAGTATAGCTTTTAAACTAAATACTAATTATAGTACCTTTTTATAAGTTAATCTATAATAGCTTATACTTTATTTATAATTAAGTTAAGTTTTATAATTCTAACCTATAAAATAGTATACTTTTAATAGAGAATACTAATATAACTTACCTCCTTATATAGATTATATTCTATATTAAGATATACTTTAAAATAGACTTTAATAAAGTCTATTATAAGTACTTTAAAGACTTTTATAATTAAACTATAGAGATATTTTAAAGTATTAATAAAGATATTTTAAAGGAATTTAAGAAGATACTATAGGTAAAGTAAATCTATATTAGAACTTATAATCTCTTATATATAACTATACTTATAAATATAAGAACGGAGATTCGTAGGGTAAAAAACGGAGGGTATAGGGTAAAATCCCCCTTTTTTTAATTTTTTAAAGTATTTATTAAGATATATATTTCTTTATTTCTAATTTAATATTTCTTTTTTTTAAGTATTTAAATATATAAAACTTAGTATTATTTAAAATTATATTTATATTTTTATTTAGGTTTTTATTTACTAAATAATACTTACTTTATAAGGTTATAACTTAGGTTTCACTAAAGTTATAATTATAAAAAGAATATTTATAAATACTTTACTTTTTATAGTATATTATAGTAAAAAGTTTTTCTCTTAGAAAAAAATCTAATTTAAAGTTAGAATTAAAACTATAATATAGAAAAGTTTTTAAAATTTTTAAATATACTACTATTTATTAAATATAAATATAAATATAATTATTATAAAGTTAAATTTTATATAAGAATAAAATAGAGATTTTAAGGATATTTAATATATTTAAATTACTATAATATTTATTAAAATTAAGTTAGTAATTTAATTATAAACTTATTTTAGTTGCCTTATACCCTCCGTTTTTTACCCTACGAATCTCCATTCTTATAAATATACTTACTACTTATTTATTCTCTAAGAAACTTAATAGGGTTATACTATTTTTTAGAAATAAAGATAAATTCTATTATAGTAAAATAATTTATAGATCTTATAAAGAGTTTTTAAAGAAGACTACTATAAATTAACTTATTAATCTCTTTACTAATAGTAGTATTAAAGAGGAAGAAGGTACTACTAAACTACCTAGTCCCTATAATAGTAGGCCTCCTACTCTATCTAATAATAGTAAGAGCACTCCTAAAAACCCTATTAACCTTAAGTAACCTACTAGATAACCTAAGAAGTATAATATATACTCTATACTTTTATTAGTAGAAATAAAAAACTTAATAATTAATATATAAATAATTATAAACTTTAATAAGTACTATAAAGATAAGAATATATATATTAGTAATTTATATAATATATTTAATAATAAAATAAAGTTATTCTTTACTATTTATAAGAATGTAAGTATTAACTTATACTAATTTAAAGTAGCCTTCTTCTATATTTTAAAGAAAAGAGTAAAGACTTATTATATATAATATATTAAGTAGGATAACTTATTTTAAATAGTATACCTAAAGATTAAAACTTACTTTAATAACTATATAAATTACTAAAACTATTATATAGACTAAACTATACTAATATTTATTAAGTTTTAATAAAAGTACCTTAATAAAGATTATATATAAGTTCTTTAGTTATTAATTAATAAGTTGTCTATCTACTATTAAACTTTTAAATATTAAACTTATAGAGATTAGCCTATATAAAATAATATATTATATATAATTAAGAGTATAGTAAAGTTTATTATAGTTTTATTTATTTTATTATAATTAACTAAATAGTTCTATTTTAATTTATATACTTTAATTTAAACTTATAAAAGTTAATAGCTAACTAAATATTAAGCTTTTTATATAAATAAAGTTAGCTATAATAAGGAGTATAAAGACTATAACTAGTACTTCTTAAATTATAAGTATTATAGTAGTTATAATAACTATAGATTTAGTAATAACTAAGGCTAAGATAACTTTTATAGTAATAGTAACTTCTATAGTAATAGTTTTAATAGTAGGCTAAATAATTATAGTATATACTTTCTTAGTTATAGTAGATATAATAATTATAGTAATAGTTATAGAAACTAATTAGATAGCTATAGTAACTATCTAAATAGTAATAGTTTTTAGAATAAATACTATTTTATTTATAATAAAAAGGGCTATTAATTAACTAAATATATAGTTAAAGAGTATTAGTATATATATAATTAATATTTTATAGCTTAGTAAGATAAAGATAAATACTTTTTAAATACTAATTTTATAGTTTTTATTCTTAATATTAAAAGCCTTTATATTAATAAGATAGATAATAATAATAATAAAGATTTAATTAATTTTTAAGATAATAAGAATATTTAGTTCTTATAAGATTAAGCCTTTAACTATAAAAATATAATATTTCTAATAAATTAAGTATTCTTTTACTTTATTAATCTTTTTTTTAAAGGAACTATAGGAATAAGTATAAACCTAGTATAAGCTTTTATACTTAATAACTACTATTCTTACTAGAGATTTTAAGGAATTATTCTAGATATAGGAGTAGTTAAATACTTTATTAATAGCTATAACTAATTCTTTACTCTATAAAATATAAATCTATCTATAATATTAGATATATTTTATAATATAAAAATATCTATTAAGTTTAGCTTAAGACTTAATATCTTCTTTATTAATATAGTAACTATTTAAATATTAGTTAATAAGATAGTATTCTATATTATAGAGATACTAATCTCTTTTCTACTCTATATTTAAAATATAATAATACTAGATATCTTTCTTTAAAATACTATTAGTAAAGTAGTATATACTAAAAAGGATAGTTCTAAGCTAATATTCTTAGTTATTTAAAAATAGGGATACTTATAGTTTATAGTAGAAGATATATAAAACTAATACTAGATATTCTTTATAATAGTTAAACTATAATAACTTTACTAATAGTTTAAATATCCTTTTATTAATTAACTCTCTTATCTTCTCTCTAATACTAGTTACTTTATTAAACTTTCTACTTTAAAAGTAATCTTTAAATTTTATTATTATTATAAATTCTATAATTCTACTTCTAGAAAATTTAAGTTTAACCTATAGAATAACTATAACTTTAACTATAAAGTTATTATTAATATTATATATCTAATTTTACTTCTTATTTTATATATTATTAATTTAATAACCTTTTTTTAAAGTAGATATTTCCTATCTTCTCTATCTATAAAGAATATATAGAAAGCTTTATAGATAGTATAGATTAATATATATTTAAAATTACTAAATTATTTAGTTTATAATATAAGAACTAATTTTATATTTATAAATTTTAAGAATACTATATAAATTATAAGAATTACTTATAAATAAGTATTTATAGAAGTATATTAGTTAGTTAATAAGGTTAAATAGTACTATACTTTACTTTAATATATATTTAAAATCTTATATATTAAGCTTAGAAATATCTTTAGTAAAGAAGTAATATTATAAATAACTCTTAAAGCTATTAATAATACTATAGAACTTAATAGACTAATTCCTATATTACTTATTTTTAAAATATATTTTTAGATTATATAGAAATTACTATTAATACCTTTAACTTTAGTATAAGTAATAGTTATTTAGAAAATAATAAAAGTATTATAAATACTTATAATATAATATAAAGTAAATAATACTTTAAATATATAGAATAGCTTAAATATTATAGATATTCTTACTCTTCCTTTCTAAAGTAATATATATATATAGAAAGAAAAGAAAAGCTAGTAAAATTTAGATAAGTTAATTACTATTAATAAATATAATATTATACTTAATTTTAAAAATAAACATATTATATTCTACTCTATATAAGTATAAGAGTATTATTATAAGCTTTTAAATAAAGATAATAGTAGAAATAATAGAACTTTATTAAAATTAGTTATATAACTTATATTATTATTAGTAGAAATTAATAGTCTAGCTAAGCTAGTAATAATAATAGTATTATAGTTATACTAATATAGATAACTAAAAGGTATAAAGAATAAACTAAAGCTAGTAATATACTATACTCTACTTATCTTAATAATAAGTTTTATAATAAAGAAGGAGAAGGAGAATTTTATATTTATATTAAAGCTCTAATATAATAAAATAATCTATACTCTAGGTAACCTATTTAAAGAATCTACTAATATAGAAATTACTAACCTAATTAAACTTAATATCTTTATCTTTAAACTATTTAATAAAAAGAAATATAATAAAATTTATATCTTTAATACTTATATAGTTTATAAGATTAAAAGTAAGAATATTAAGCTCTTTAAAAAGTTATAGATAATTCTTTAAAAATATAAAGATAAGGAGAAGAAGAGTATTCTTATATAATCTCTAACTATATAGTATACTAGCTAATATCTTTTATTAATATTAGTAGCTATACTAATTATACTTTATAGTATAATCTTAGAACTTTATAATATTATTTAAATATATCTTTAGTTAAAGTTTAAACTAAAGTATATTATCTTAGTATACCTACTATTTAAACTATAGTATAAGTACTCTCCTAGTACTATTATAAGAATTATTAAGCTACTCTATAGTATTACTAAATTTAAAGTCTATTAATTTATAATATATTAGATATATTATATTAAAGATCTTTAAATAGAGACTTTTATATATAATCCCTACTTTATAGTTATAGACTTTATATATAAAAAGAATAAATTTAGCTTAATAGCTATATAAGTTAATAATATTCTTAACTTTAATACTTTTAAATTCTTTAAGTTCTTAGAGAAAAAGGTATAGAAGTAGGAGTTAAAGTATAAACTATAAATATAGCTTAAGGAGAATACTATATTTAACTTTAATAACTTCTATATTCTTAAGTAAGGAATAGATATCTATATATATTAGAAGAGCTAAAGTATAAAGATTAAACCTATAGATATTAATATATTTAATTATATATAGAAATATATTAAGTAATAAACCTATAAAGTATACTTAGCTATAGTTTATTAACTAAAAGTAGCTTTTAATCTTTCTATAGTAGTATAAATATAAAATCTAATAGATTTAAACTATACTAAGCTAAATAAGTATTTATAATAATAAGTTAATAATATAAACTATAGAATTTAATTTATACTAATAAATATTATAAAGACTAAGCTTATAGTTTTTATAAATAGCTTCTTTACTAATAATATTAACTTTAACTTATAAATTAAATTTATAATTATTCTTCTTATAAAGGAGCTAAATATAGATAATACTTACTAGAAAACTATTAGAAATATTATCTATTAGTCCTCTATTAAGTATAAGAGAGTTACTTAAAATATACTTACTTTAAAGATCTATAGTATAGTTAATAGATTTAAAATAAGTATTATAATATTTATTATAATCTATAAAGTTACTAACTATTTAGAACTTCTATAGATCCTACTTATTATATAAGTATCTAGTTAAGTTAAGTACTATTAAAGAGAAATACCTAATAATTAATATAATAGTACTCTATTAATTATATAAGTAGAGAGAGATTAATAAGATTAGGTAAATTAATAGTAAAGATAATCCTACTAATATAATAATAAAGATAATATTAAATAAAGTCTTTAAATAACTTATTTTTAATAATAAGTTAAGGCTTTATATTTAAAGATATATTAATTAAAAGGTATTAGTATCTATAGAGTTTTAAGTAAAGATATTATTTAAAGAATTACTTTTAGTAAAGTAGTTACTTTAATAGTATTAAAATAAATAAACTTTTAAGTTAATAAAGTTACTTTATTTAATTAGTATTTATAAAATAATATAGGTTATTAATAAAAGTAAAAAGTTAGATTAATATAATAACCTTTAAATATTATATTAAAATAGAACTATCTTAAGCTATTATACTTAACTCTAAACCTCTATAAACCTAGGTTTATATTATTAGTTCTAAAGTAGATACTAGTACTTAAGGGGTATATTATTAGAAAACCCTTACTCCTAAGTAGTTTTATCTATAGTAGAAATTATAACTACTTTTATAAATCTATAGAAGATAGTTAAGAGAGAAGAGTACTATACTACTATATAAATAACTCTAATACTTTTATACTATTATATAATACTTACTATAAAGAAGATATATAATACAATATCTAAATTAAATAGCTTTAAAGTAATTCTATACTAGTAGTTAAGTCTTTTCTTTAACTATAGTTATTTTAATCTAATTTAATCTAGTCTAATCTAGGGTCTTAGAGAAGGAATTATTACCTATCTATAATAGTACTATTATAAAGTATAAGTATTATATTTTTTATAAGCCTTATATAGAGGAAATATAAATTAGTAAAAGGTTAATTAAATTAATAAAAAGTTAATTAAGTATAAAATATACTATTTAATATTTAATAAAATTTACTTTAAATAAAAAGGATTAGCTTATATATAGACTATACTAGTAGGTATTAATAATAATTCTTACTCTAATATATACCTTTATTTTATAGTACTATAGCTAATTAAGTTAGTATACTATATTAAATTAGAAGATAGTAAAGGTTTAAGTTTAATTTAACTTTAAAAAAAATAACTTTTTAAAGCTTACCTACTATTTAATAAAAGACTACCTATATAGGAATAGGGGTAAGTATAATATAATTACTTATAAGGTTATATAACTAATCTATAGGTATATAGTAAAGGTCTAGCCTTCTACTTTCTAGGTATAGGCTCTTCCTCCTAATATACTAATTAACTAATATAACTATAACCCTTATATATACGTGAGACCTATACTAATAATATATATATATATTTTTTCTATATATATATATAATTCTTTTTATATATATAAATTTTATATATATATTTATATATATTATAACTCTACCTTAGTATTTAAATTTTAAATACTTTTAAACCTTTTAATACTATAGTTTAATTTCTTAACTAACTTTCTTACTACTTTAATTATATCTTCTTTATATTTCTATTATTCTTATAACTACTAAAGATATTTATAAATAAGATTCCTTACCTTATTTTCCCTTTAAAGATTCTTATATTTATTAATCTCTTTAATATAAGTTATAACATGTTATTATAGTAGAACTTAACCTATAGTATACCTCTATTATTACTAGCATTTTTCACGCTTTATTAAAGGACTTCTACTAGGATTATCTTTAATAACCTACCTCTGTTGCCTGGATGGTTTCCGGCGGATTCGACGAGCTGGTTCCCGCTTTATCCATCGCGGAGAGTGTGTGTCTTGGTTTCCGTACGTGGGTTCACACAAGGTCTATCCGGCACAGAGTTCTGGGGAGGGCGAATCAGCTCTTTATCAATGCCAATGGTTGCAAGCCCTTAGGAAGCAGGTCCATAACCTCGCGGGAGGCCTAAAACTATTTTGCCAACCTGAGGTGGTATCTCGAACCCTACCAATATCCGTTGTGGTGATGATCGCCACAGTACAACAAGCCCTGTGCACATTTCCGTACGCCCATGCACGTTTTGTATTTTGGACTGAGAAATGATGGACTCCAACTCGCATGGTTTGACAAAGTAATTTGCAAGAGATAAGAGATATTGGTCGAGGCATTCATCTGGCAATCTTGTCACACCTCATCGGCAAGACAATGCCACAAGACTCATCCTGTGTGAACGCTGAAGTGTGGGGTTCTGTACGCAGTGTTTTACACGCAACAGAGTCACAGATGGTGACTGGGTCTCCCGTTTGGCATACCGGGAGTTCAAGCAGCAGGCTGGCACACGAATCACAAGGTATAACCCCAATCCCCACGAAGAACTCCCAGTCATGGGTATATGCACCGTTGCCAGTGGTGAGTACCCTAGGCAGGTCAGTGGGCGATTAGATTTATTGGAATCTAATTTATAGGGTGACAGCCGAGGGATGAAAGCCCGGAAAGTGCTACCTCCGTAACACCGAAAGATATTGTGTGCGACTTAAGATGTATACGTCTTCACAGAGGCACCACTTCCTTTCCACGGCATCAACATCGATCTCGGTTAGCTCTACGACCTAATAGCTGTGCATGAAAGGGCCTTCGACCGTTTCGACAGAGCTTTTGGGTCAGGGTCTTGTATTTGTATAATCTGGCAAAGCCTTTATTTGTCGTACCATGGCACAAAAAATGAGGCCTTACATGAGATACTCCTCCTCGATGGGGAACGATATCCTCAGACAGCTGGTGACAATGTGATGACTCTTGAACTCACTGTGGTGCGCTGTGTGGGTCCCACGCTCGAGAAGACCCAGCAGACACATATTGGGCCATTGAATGACGCCAGTCAATATCCAGCAGGGCATTTGGAAAGTACCCGTTTATTCACACTGTTCAAAATGCAAAAGAGAAAGGCTGAGGTTGCTGGAAGGTATCGTCACTTTTCAAACCCGACTGCCTAGCCACTTAACCACCTCTTAATCCTTTGTGAAGCCAACCGCCGAATTATTATGTCCCTCAACGAAAGTGCGAGACATGTTCACTTATAGCTCGTCTCCAATGTTGAAGTGTCCATTAAAAACAACCACTACATTGTGAGCCGCAAGGCCGGTATCGTTGTTCCGGTATCAACGTTTCAGACCTCCTTTATCGCACTATTACTCTTCTATTCCGTCTGTATACGCATCCTGCTGGGTTCAAGGCCGGATATAGTCAGGGTCGCAATGTTTCCGAAGAAATGGTCGAGATAAAATGAGTCTCCTTCCTGTGCTTTGTCGCTGTTTTTGGTTGTTGGAGGTTCCCTGAATGCCTAGGTGGTTCTGTCCTGATCTCGATGATGAGGGACCCCAGGGGCTAAAGCCAAAAAATGTCTTTCACTTTTCTTTGTCTCAACAGTGGTCAGCAAACTTGCGTTAAAATTTATCTAGTCTTGGAATCCACCGCAGCGGTCTCCACTCTTGTGAGGCTCTCGGAACATCACAACCACAGGATAGAATATACCGTAGTGTACTGGGTCCGATACCGAGGAAAACGCCAGCCCTCAACGACCGAAGCTTCAGGGACCAAAATCCCATCAAAAGGCTCAATCCAAAAGATATGGATAGGTTAGGTCGCCTCTTTTACAATTAAAATGATCGTTGTCCCTCAATACTCGATGAGGAGACTCCTTCCAGATCCATGTAGTTCATCACTCACGCCAGGAGGACCTGGAAGTTCTGAAGGTGCTCCTCGGAAAGTGGTCCTCCAAAACCACTGGATCAGCAGGTGACGCAGTCAAATGCCATAGCTTGATTTACGGTCTTAGTAGCGGACGCCATCTTCGGAGCCTCCGTAGATCCCCTCTTCAAACTATACTAATTCTAGACAACGACGCCATCAGGAGCGGTTGTCTCTAGCCTTGTCTGGGTGTCACAAGCCTGTGACCCCGTGCGACGTATCGTATTCCAACTACTGTAATCGGCATCATTATGAATTCAAATGATGGGACTTTACGCGTTTATTAATTTCTGAAGGCGTCCTTATGGCTTCGGCTGTGCACGGAATAGAAACGAAAAGGAAAAGAGGCAAAAGGAAAACATAATTTCGGGACGGTTCAATTCTATGCATTTACGCTTCCTTATAGGACGTCAGCCATAACTATTCTTCCGACTCAGATTATAACCCTCAACATCGTCATACTTCATGCTCATCTCAGACGTAAGTCCTTTATTAACGTTTGGAGGGTGTAAACTACCCAGGTAGCATATTATTGGGACCATAAAAAGAGCTGTCATATCCTTTATACCTGGAAATACCAAGACAAAAGTAAGTATAGGGAAGTCACTGACCCCTGAGCCACCACACGAGAGAATCTCACTTTATCAAATTACATCAGCAAGTACTGCAGTCGCGACTAATCCGACAATATCTTAATAGAAGATAAGTCAGTAGAATGCACGCCCGGCTTTCTATCACATCTCACGGTTTTAACCAGGACGGAGATCTTGCCTTCTATGGCTATAACAACTTACAGCGCAACACTTACAGCCGCTTCGGAAGGCGGAGCAACCCGCTGCCAGCATTTTAGATCTTGGTTTAGAATGCGGAAGAAGGCGGTAGTAGCCAGTTCAGCAACCTCCAGAGGTGCGTAAGGAATTCGCAGTCTGAGGCTATGCCAGGTCGTCGCCCCAAACGAGGCTGCCAAGGCGGCATGGCTACAGGCATGGCTACAGGCATGAGAATGGACATATCACACTGACGACGGGTCTCACTGGGACTGAGGCATCATGTCAAACACAGTAGCCAGCAAAGGAGACACTCATATACGATGTCGGGGTTGCCGGAACGGCACAATGCCTTTATTCTTGAATTTTTAAAAAGGCAAAAAAAAAACAAACAAAAAACAAAGAATTGGGGTTTCCCCCCCCCCC
>JUJX01000231.1:3459-73454 GCA_000800745.1 Diaporthe longicolla | reverse complement strand
CTTTTCTTAGACTCACGGGAGGCTCCCGCGCTCCCCGCGGTTGTGCAAAGCACCACCGCCCCGGGGCAGGGACACCCCCGACGCAGCCCCAGCACCACGCACGGGTCGACCTCCCCGCAACGGGGGCGTCGCCGGAGGAGGTTCTTCTTGTCCTCCTTGTCCTCCTTGTCGTCCTACTCCTCCTTGTTCGAGGTCACCCTGGGCCGGGCCGTGCCGGCGGTCCCACCACCGCTTCAACGCTCGGCACACCAACAGGAGCACCGACCCGGAAAGTCCGGCCACCACGGCCACCGCCCAGTGCTTAGCTGAAGGCGTGGCCAGCGCCTTTATGGCGGGGACGAGGCCCCGGAGCTCCTCGGCGGCGGCGGCTGCGGCTTCTGCGGCGGCGGCGGCGGCGTCTGCGGCGGCGGCGGCGGCGTCTGCGGTGGCGGTGGTCCGGCAGGGCAGGCAGGGCAGGCAGGGCAGGCGGGCAGGCGGGCAGGCGGAGCGGGAGCGGCCGGGGCAGGGCACGGCTCGAAGATGGTAGTAGCAGCAGAGGTGGTGATGGTCGGGTCACCGCTGGTGATGGTGGTGGCGAACGAGGAGGTGGTGATGGCAGAAGATGACTCGGCGGCGGCCGAGGGGGCGTTGTCCTCTCCTACGAGACAAGTTAGTCCACTGATAGTGGTTGTAGTATCCTGGAAGAGGCCATGCTTGAGGAGGATAGCAGGGGAGAGGATAGGGCATGGGGAGCTGGGATACAGGACAAGGGAAGGGTAAGAGTTAGAAGTATAGGATGGAGGATGGTAAGGCGGTAGGAGGTAACATGATAGGAACTAGGAGTATAGAAGGAGGAAGCACAGGACAAAGGACAGTGAGATTTAGGAGGAGGGATGTAGGAGGAGGGATGTAGGAGGAGGGATGTAGGAGGAGAGGGAGGCTGTTGTAGAGTAGGATGTGGGTCGGAGACAAGGACGCAACTCACGGCAAGTCTCGACGCTGGTGTCGAGGAGCTGGGCGGCTGGCCAGGCCGCGAGGATGGTAGCCATCAAAAACAGAAACAGAGTGGTCTTCATCTTCGCCACTCCTGCTTGAGACTGTTAGTATCAGTGGAAGGACAGGAGTATGGAGGGTAGGAGGGTAGGAAGTGGGAGGGTATCAAGTGGGAGGTGAGAGGCTGTGAAGTGTGATGTTGTCGCGATGTATGGCACCCCAGAAGAGGCTGCGAGTCGAAGACGAGGAGGCAGGGAGATAGGAGGATGGTGGACAAGGAGGCAGAGAGGATATACACTTACTGGTCTGTCTGTCTGTCTGTCTGTCTGTCTGTCTGTTTGTCGGTCTGTCTGTCTGTCTCTCTGTCTGTCTCTCTTTCAATTCTGAAGACAGTCAATACTCCGCGCGTGAGGAAAGAAGGAAAGGAAGGTGTCACGACCGCGACGCGCCTGCGTTGCCCAGTTTTGTAAGGCGTAGGGCTGGCCGCAGTGGTTCCTACCTGCAGGACAGCCCTGACGGAGCTCCTACCCTACTAATGGACAAATCTTTCAACGCGACTCCCCATAACACTTCAACCAATTTCTGTCTTCAGCACTCTCTTCACCCTCGATTGTTTCTTTCGGTCGCAAGTCTTCAACACCAACTGCCTACCACCAAGCTTCTCTGGCAGATATCCTCCGATAGAGGTGACTCGCGATTCTCAGAGCACCATTTCCATTCTCTTTCTTCTTCGCAAATCTTGCCACAGGCGGAACATTCGTTCCCCATCGCGTTGCTGGTGATCATTCCTAGATCTCTCTACTTTCTTGAAACCATGCGGGCTTCGTTAAGACGCCGAGCTCCTCCTCTTGTCATCCCATCACCAGCATCTTGTGACTCCATCTTGGATCCACGCTCTGGAAGAAACACCCTCAACAGCCAGCCATATCCTTAAGCAATGGGCCACCCGCCAGTAGCATCTTTGACGCGTCGAATTTGTCTTGGTGGTGGTGCCCAAACATCACTGGTGGTCTGGTCACGCTCCAGCGCTACGTTCTTCCCTACCTCAATGCAGTCAGTACTTCGCGAGCCATGTTTTGGTCCAATCTTCAATCATGTTCCACGACCCATTGTACCCATTCTCTTCTATCCTTAATTTCTCTTCGCCCGTCCACGGGCCTCGTTCTTCTGTCCTTCTGCGACCGACCATGAAGCTCTGCTCGTCTCTGAAGTCTCCTCGATACCCTCGCAAATTTGGGACGTGAGAAGGTCAAGCCAATACCAAAGGTCAACACCCTATCCAATCTGTTCTAGCAGGTAAGCTCCCTCGCACTTTTTCAGCTTGTTGCGCATCTGACAGCGGCCCAGATTCCGTGTGCGCGAGATGCCGTCGTGACGCCAACACTTCTTAATTTCGATCGATTGGCTTGTGATCACGCCCGTGCAGCACGTTTCACTGTTCAACAAAAGCCATGGGGTCTCCTCAGCCATCACATCACCTCCCCCCACACGGTCGAAGCTGTCGAAACACTACAGACCTGAGCGCCGATTTCAGGATTGGGATGAACCCTTTGCCAACAATCAGTTCCAATTCAACGGCCATGTTTCGGGTGCAAGAGGCCATCTTGTCTCTGCCGAGACCAATTGCAGATGCTCAAGAACACATCAATGGACATGCGTCTTCCTTTGAAGGGATACGTGAACAAACCGTTTGGACCAAGTCATGAGGGTCATTTTCAATCTGGAGTACATGTAGAAAGAAAGTTACCTAGCTATCCCACGAACAGACTACCTAGGTAGCTTGCGTAGCAGTGTCCGCTTATCTTTAGTGAATCTTAGGCCTTGTGCGGCGCCATCCTAGTGTTGACACTTATTAGGACTCTGCTCTGTGAAAATTGCGCAAATTCGTTGATACTCTGCTCTGGGCCTATTTCAAGGGCGACAAACCCCAACTGCATTCAGGCCTCTTCGTTGATCTTTGTTGTTCCTCTTTACACGTAGCTTCCAGACACCGCCATCGAACCCCCCCAGATCCGGAACTTGAACTTTCATCTCGCACCACATCTCAAGACGACTAACCCAAGCAATCAACCATGTCTGACAGCTCTCAACCTATACCTGGGCTGACCCGGAAGCCCAATGTAACCCGCCAAGTTAGTTATACACTCAATTCGGGCGAGGATGCCCACGCGAGTGCCACACTCTCGACATCCGAGTCCATCGCAACCGTTCCGAGGCAAGCTACACCGAAGCAGCAGGCCTCAGGGAGAGCACCACCCACATATGAGGAACTGTTTCCTGTCTCGACAGGCCCTGCGTCTCGCCGGGGGTCGAAGATCCATCCGTCGCCACCGAAAGGGATGGACCCGCTCGTGGCAGCCATGTGGCACAACGAGAACCTCAGTGTACTCCATTCCTTGCCAGACCATTTGCTCGTCCAAATCATCAGCCTTTTGACCAATAGTGGCATCGAGTGCCTCAGGCGAGCCGCGCGCCGGTTTCCTCCTCTGTGTGTTAGGGAGGTCCTACGTCCACTACGAGAAGCTTTCACCGAATTGTCCCCATTGGGGCCTTTCAACTGGCCAAGGTTCGTGGGAGTCAGTTCGACCACTCGCCCCTCATTTCTGGATCTCGTCGACCGGGACGAATATTGCAGTGGTTGCCGGGCGGTGCGGAGATCATCACGCTGGAGACAGAAACTCGCCGAGCTGACTGAATACATTCACTGCTCCGCATGTGGTGCGGATCACCCTGCATGCCTATTCTCAGCCACCCAGCGCCTGAAGCCGCCTCGATCCCGGTACTGCATTGCTCACCAAGGCTTCATTCGTGTCTGTGAGCACGAAGGGGGTGCTATTAGCTTGAGTCGTCTGTCTGGCCTTGCATCGGAATGCAAACCTGACCGCAAACGGCCATGGCAGCGAGGGAACCCTGTATGGGAAATTGCCATCTGCGGTGACCAGAGCCATGTGGTAACATGTGCAAAAGCCCAACGGGGAGCGTTTCCCGAGTCGAACTGCGCCTGTAGATCATCTGAGAGGAGACTTTGCGTTGCATACCATCACCCCAAGATCATGGGATCTAAAGAGTACCCGAACTGGTATCATCTGGGTTGGAATGCTCACGTACCATACGATGGGCAAATAGCCACATTGCGCCCAAAGCTGGAGGAGACATACGAAAATGCTGGGGAATACATCGTTCCTTGTTCAGCCAAGGCCAAGGAGATACCTGCCCTTCGCTGTTTTGACCCAAACGACTGCCACTGTACCCATTTCGACGGAAGCGAGAGTGTGCGCTGGGAGTGGGAATGTGGTCCCTGGGTTCCAGGAAAAACGGAATGCATCAGCGATCCCTACAAATGCCTCGACACGCTGCGATCCCCACAGCCACCGAGCTCGAAAACGGCCAACATGATCCGCTTTTTCAAGAAGAAACCGCCGAAACAATGTGCAGCAGACCTGAAGCGTCACCAGTCCCGTCGCGAGCATGTCCCATACAAACGTGGCGTGGGATATACCGCCGTGGATGTCAGGCCCTGTCACATTAGTAAGGACTGCCTTATGGTTGGTTACGTCAGGGAATTCTACTCCCATCACAAGGGAAAGATCACTCCACAGTGGTACAACGCCCTTGATCCGGATTCATACAACCTCCAGGAGGACGAAGATGGACTGGGGGTGTTTTGGTGCCGGACGGAGGGCTGTCGAAATTACTACAGGGGAGTCCTGAATTATGCTGGGATACTCCGCCATCGGGAGTTTCACAGGGAGTGCCAGCTTGGGAACTGTCAGTAGCTGTATGTTCACGAATACATGACGGCGTGAAGGGGTTTGAATCGGGGGCAATGTCGTAAGTCGAGTGCGTGTCGCAACCTTCGTGGCAATCAGTGTCGTCTGTGGGATCCAAGAACACCATGTTCCAAGGTTGGCTTTTCTCCAATTCATGACCAGTTCTTACAAGATAGTTCTCGTTCTATCAATGGAAACGTCCGACAATACACCACTTCGAGATGATAACAATTGATTGACAACGTCGAGTTCAGAACCTGGTTTCGGGAAATAGAGACGTGACTGCCTTACTTCATTGGAAGACCAGCGCATCAACGATCTTCTTGCTTCCTTCCATCTTTTTTCTTCCATCAACGTCTGCCTAGGCATGCATCAAGGCAAGAGACACTGCTCAAGTGCACTAGAGGGAGGCTTGGCATTGGGAAGAGTGGTCGCAAGCGGTCGTGCCTTCCGACCTCCCTGTTTTAGGCACCAAAGTGAGCTAGGATTTGACTTTCCTGGGTAGGAGCAGCACACCCCATCTCGAAGAAGAAGCAGCACAGTCTTCGATGCTCTGTCGTGCTTGGTCACTTCAACCTCCTTTCAACACGACCGTCGCGGCCCTCAAACGTCCCTGTTTTCCCCTTCTTCAACACGCTTTTGAGACTCTCTCTCCTTTGAACGCGAAGTTCTGGCCACCTCGTGATAAGAATGAACAAGAAGAAGAAGAAGCATTACGCATGCTTGACTGCCTACCAAGCACCCAATCTACCAACCATTCTGCCAACCCATTCTACCAACCAAACCTCCTCCTCGCAGTGAGTCTACTCCCTCTTTGTGTCCATGTCTTCACGTCAGAGCTTCCTGCGCGGGGCCTTCTGCGTTGTGGAAATTCTCCACTGGAAGAGTGTTTTCCAAGACGCTGACAATGGGTCGACTTGTTGTAGGCATGGACACCTCCTGTTGCCGCAGGGACTGCTTCGAAGCAGTAACCTCGACTCTCACCGACCAGAGCACCAACAAACACCACCACCACCAACAACAACGACAACACCACGGCGCTCCTCCTGCATCCCCACCCGGCTGCTGACGCCACCACCAGCCTTCATGAGCACCTCATGGTTGCCCATCCGAAGCAACTTGCCGGCCTTTTGGCCGAGTACAAGGCCGAATTCGAGCCTTCCTGCCCCGCTTCTCGGACAAGACGAAGAGTCCGTGCGCACCGCCCGCACGAGCTGCGCAAGAACACCCACATCCCTACCGCCAGCTCCTCGTTTGAGCGTACAGTACGCCGCCGCCGCCAGCATTCTCCGCCCTGGCCCGGCCGCTCCTGCCCCGCCTGCCTGCCCGACTGCTCCCTCGTGCGTTTGCCCGGACTGCCCCGCCTGCCCGACCAGCCCGGCCACCGCCGTCGCAGACGCCGCAGCCGAAGCCGTCGCAGCCGACGCCGAGGAGCTCCGGGGCCTCGTCCCCGCCATAAAGGCGCTGGCCACGCCTTCAGCTAAGCACTGGGCGGTGGCCGTGGTGGACGGAATTTCTGGGTCGGTGCTCCTCTTGGTGTGCCAGGCGTTGAAGCCAACAGCCGCCTCGGGATCCTGGACGGAGGGGCCAGACAATAGGCGACCGCCATGATCATCCCCAGGGCAAATGGCTCCATCCACCCACCAGCGACTACACTGGAACTACGCCCTCGTTCGACGAGTGGGAAGCTCACTGTGCTACCTTGCGTTCCAAGAACGACAACCTGTACAAGATTTCCCCCAATTTGCGCGGCGGAGTCTACCAAATCCTTCAGGCGAGACTGCGAGTGGTGGGACCGCCGGCACGGCCCGGCCCAGGGTGACCTGGAACAAGGAGGAGGAGGACGACAAGGAGGACAAGGAGAAAGAGCACCGGCCCCGCCACACCAGCGCCCGTCTCCTGCTTCGGGGACGCCCGAGCCGCGGGGACGTCCGGCCGGGCTTGGGGCTGCGTCGGGGGTGTCCTCGGCCCGGAGCGGCGGTTTGTTGCACAACCGCCGGGATCGCGGGAGCGCCCCGTGAGTTGAAGGGGGGGGGCATTGCAGGCGGCAAGTCACACCTGCCTCCGGAACTGATGGTCATGATCGCCGAACACTGCGTTGTGTGTGTTTTTTTTTTGGGGCGTGGGGTTGAAAAGCTTTTGCTGCTTTGGATTTTAAATAAAGACATCGCGCTTTTTTCTGCACCTCTATTATGGTACATAAGTGTCTCCTGCCCTTGTGCCTGTTCCTTCCCGCGGGTGACTCCTTGTGGACCGCCCACAGTGAGCTGACCACCCACGGAGCCATCGCTCCGCCTCTTTTGAGGAGAATGAAATAGGTCATTTTGAGACTAGTTCTCACAAGTATTGCATCAATCTCCCGTTGAAACCTGGCATGCGGTGTCAAAGTATCGCCGGTCGTGGAACGAGTCGATGAGTCTTTCGCGCGGTGAAACTCTATGTAACGTCCTTGCAAGTCCGCCTAGTATGTGGGCACTCCAAAGAAGCTCCGCCGTAACACCAAAAACCCGCTAATGTGACCCAGGAACGAAAAGGTTTCATTAAAAAAGAGATATTCTTGTCTTGAAAAGGAAGACAGAAACCAGTTCACTACCAAAAAGGCACCCAGTTCCACTTGTGTCGTTCTCGACCACGACGCTCGACCCGCCGTGTCCCCTCCGGGCGGGGGACGACCAGGTAACAGCCCTTGCGGTTAAAGACAAAGAAGAACGGCGCCTTCTTCTTGGGTATGACCGAGGAGCCGTTCAGCTTGTTCATGAGCTCCGAGCTGAGCGGGTCCTCCTCGTCGAACCTGCCGAGGGCGTTGATGATCCGGCGGTACGCCTTGGGGCACTCCCTGACGCGGCAGCCCTTGAGCCCGCGGATGAGGTCGAGGGGCGTCTCGCCGGCGTTGTTCTTCATGTGCAGGCTGTCGCCTTTGGTGGACTCGGTCAGGATGATGTAGAAGGACAGGATCCACGCGTCGGCCCTGTCCAGCCTGCGGGCGCGGCCGCGCTTCGCCAGCCCGCTTGGCTTGTTCCGGGGGCGGTCCCCGTCGTAGCCCCTTCTCGCCATCATGCGCATCGAACTTGGCTTGAAGAAGTCGCCGAACAGGCTGTTGTCGTCCGGGTCATTGCGGTTGTCGTCGCTTGAGGAGGAGGAGTCGGTGTGGTCGTCATCGTCGTCGCTGAGGTCGCCATCGGGTTGGGAGTCGCCTAGGGCTGGGTGGCCGTGGTCGTCGGCGGAGGCGTCATCGTCGCCGTCTTGCGCCGCGGAGATCTTGTCGCCGAAGTCGCTGTCGCTGGGGTAAAAGACATTGACGCCTTTCGCATGCACGTAAGACTGATTCTGAGTAAAGAAAATACTTTCCGGGTCTGGGCCTTGTTTCTCCTCGGCGAATGCCTCGGCGACATCCTCGGAGTCGTCCCTACTGTAACGTTTGGACTTCTCGGAGGTTTTGGTGTGTTTTGCATCTTTGGCCGCCGGATACAGCAGCTGAACGAGCAGATGTAGTAGGGTATTCCCGTCCTCGTCAGGCTCGTTCACGTCGACTCCAAGTTCAAGCAGCTTCACCAAGAGTTTGTTTGTCCTAGCTGCCACGTGGAAAGGCTTGTCGAAAGGATGGTCTCTGAAGTGCAATATCATGTCCTTCAACAAGCCGACGCTGTCACAGTAGCGATCTTGCTTTCTGTCCCACCTCGACCAGTAGGTATCGAGCATCACGTCGGCTGTTCGGAACCAGCTGGATTCCGAATACCCCTTGATGGCTAGTCTGAGAGGAGAGTCGACAATTGTACCATCCTGACGCCTGGGCTCGACGTGGAGTGACGCACCGGCCCGGACAAGGGCCTTTGCAACGGCGATGTTTCCCCGGCTCACAGCGGCGTGCAATGGCGTTCGACCATTGTTATCTGGCTGGTCTATCTGACGGCGAGCGCCACAACGCATCAAAGCAGCCATCATCCTATTGATTCGCTGCTGAAACACGGTTTTCCTCTCACCTCTCTTCCGCTCCCATTGTGCCAACACGTGTAGGGCGGTCCTGCCACCATATGCCAGCTTGGCGGTAATGGAGAAGTGTGGAACGAGGAGGTGTGCGAGGTGTGGCCGACCGCCCACTGCATCTATGAGTAACTCTGTCCAGGCGTCCATGATGCTTTGCCTGTCTTCTGGCTTTTTCAATCGTAAGGAGGGGCCATTGAGAATCCGGAACAGAGCCTGCACTTGGCTTGACGTGCTTCCCGTTGATCGGAAATGCAGATCTGTCAGGGAAGACATCATAAGCAGGTAATCCTCATAGGTCACCAGAGTCCCACACGCGACTAGTGAATCCAAGCTGTCGAACTCTCCATTGAAGAAAGCTGTCACAGGAAGGGAATGTCCTTGGATTTCGGCAACTAGAGTCCCGAGTTGGTCTTCTCTATAATTTCTGGGATGGTCAATGTATATGTTGGGATCCGCTCCTCCTTTGATTAAGAGCGGAGCAATCGAGGCCATGGTGTTCGGTACGCGCGCACGAGAGCGGTCACTCGTGAACTTCCTAGCATCGACTCCGGGTGTTGCTTCATTTGCATAATCGCCTTGGAACAGAGGCGGGTCGGCCATGTCGGATTGCTGATTCGGATCCGCACCAGCATCCAGCAGGAGTTGTATAATGGTCAGTGCTGAGGCGAGTTGTGCCCCTGGGTGAGCGCCCAGGCCCTGAGCGACGGCAAGGTGAAACGCAGTGCGGCCGGCGTCGTCCTCAACCCGAAGGTCGGGCTTAGCTTCGAGTAGCACGCGAACAGCATCAGGAAAATCGTTCATTGCGGCTGTCATGAGTGGAGTGTGGTTACCTATTGCTCTTGCATTGACGTCCGCACCCGCATGTATCAGTCGCTTGAGAAGTGCCATTGCGTCTCGTTGCGTTTGTGATCTGTCTTCCACAGGCCAGCCCATCAAGTACCCGCGGAATCCGCAGCATAGGTGCACTGTTGACTCGTATTCTCCATCGCGCTCTCCTCGCATGAGCTCTGCCTCTATGTGGATATCGACCCCCATGTCCATGAGCAGCATAGCATCTTTGTGTTGCCCGGACTTGCCCAGCGCGTTCAGGATTGAACGGCGCCCGTAACCCGGGCACCTGAGTGCATGATTAATGTCTGCCCCCCGATCGCGGAGCCAACGGCCAAAAATCTCGGTCCTACCAGCAAAGGCCGCCACGGAGAAAGGCGTATCGCCAAAAGCGTCCAGGCCATCGACGTCTGGACGTGGACCATCGAGGCAGCCGGCGCGTTTAAGGAGAGCGTGTATCTTTTCAAGGTACTCCAAGCTCTCGAACTTGTCTACAACGACATGCAGTGGCGGTAGAGGATCGAACCTCGGCTTCAGTCTGTTCATGGCGTCGGGATAGTTCCGCGACAAATTGAGAAGCACTGGCTCTGTCCGGAAGAACTGTCGTGCCTCCGCCATCACATCATCATCCGACTCGGTGGCGTGGGGCAGACCAAACCGACTGATCAAGTATTCAGCGCAGTCAAAGGCCCCATGACAAACTGCCACATGCAGTGGAGACCATCTCGTCGCCAGCCGCCTTTCCAACATTGGCTCTATGCGCTCACTATCGGGCGGGTCGAAGCGGTCGAGGGTGCGTCGAACACGCTGATGGTAACAGGGGCAAACACCTCTGCCTGCGGCGTTTGGACTGCCGCCGTGCTCGAGTAGCAGAGCCAGCAATTCGACGTCGTTTCGGAGAGCAGCAACGTGCAGAAGAGTCCAGTAAAATGTTTTGACCGACCGAAACGGCTTGTTTCCGTCCCGGGCAGAGTCGATGTAGAGGCCAGTCCGATTATTGTCGCGTCCAAATGGTTGGTTCCCAGATCTCGCAATCTGAAGATGTTTACTCCACCAGTGGAAAAAGTTCAAAGCATCGTCTTGCTTGAAGTTGGTGTTAAAAATTTAATCGAGGTCGTTGCACGTCTCGATGCGAAGGTCAGGCTTGCACCCGGCGGACAAGCACAATTTGACAACATTGTTACGTTTTGAGGCGAGACCAAAGCACATGGATATGACCCCGCCCGTATCCCGGAGGTCAGTTGCGTAGAGGATCGGGTTGGAGATGGCGTGCAATCGGCGGCTGACTCTGGTGAGATCCACGAGATCATCTGTTCCGGCCTGAGCGACATGCTGGCATATGGCGTGGAGGACTTCCGTCGGCAGCTTGTCCAGAGACATCGTACAGGTGGCGTTTCTGGCGACCTGTTGCTGTGGATGAGCAGCGGTGCCTGCTCCGTACGTTTGGCCCGCCGGCCCTTTGGTGAATCAACACTGCTGAGATGCGAGGAAGATGAGAGACTTGAGAAACCCCGCAAAGCCTAAGACATTGACTTAAATCGTACGTGGGTGGTCCCGTCTTTAATCTGTCCCGAATGCAAAAGTAAAATCCTATTAACCAGATGTCGTCGCATGGATTCCTGTAGCTCCCGTGTCCGGGAGTCCGTTTCAGCGGGGCTTTTTACGCGCGACGGCCCAATCGAGCTACTGCAAATTTAATCTGACGCAGGGGGTTGCTTACAGGGCGTGCAGGCTTGGCGGCTCTTTTTCGCGTCCGAGGTTGTAGTGACGCGACGGCACCAATTTAGCTACCGAAGCTTATCTATTTATTGTTCTCCGGCCACGAGATTCCACGAGAAAATGGCGGAGAAAAGCATACATAATGGGTCAAAAAATGAAGCGTGTAGACAACTACATCTTCAACAAAGTGGAAAGAAGACGAGTCCCAAAAATGCCGGGGTAAACGCGAACTTTAACACAGGGAGAACGCGCAATGCCCACCGTGATGTAATTCGCTGCATGACTAAAACACATGCCCCGCACCCTGAACTTGGTTGGCGAAGCCTGTTTTTTAGTTGACAGGTTGCGAATGCTTAAATAGAGCCTAGATTCAGCTATCGTCGGGAGACAATGCATTCTACACAGTCCCCACGAGACAATATTCTGGCGACAAATTGAATTAACAAAACGTTTAGGGTTCAAGGCTTAGACAAGAGGTAACTCTGCTAAAGTCAGCCTAGTACAAGCATCCAGAAAGTGCATGACGTCTCTTGCTGTTTGAAAAGGACTGGGTTGCATTCGTATTGAGTGCTCCACGGAAACTACCCTAGGGTACGTTTGTTTTAACGGTGGCGGTACTACTCCCGATGTTTCTAGTCTGTGGTTTGCCTCACATTTACCCGATCAAGACAAGTTCATACCGTGGATGCCGTGTGTGGGAAGGCTTCCAAGATTGATTGAAAGCCTCGATCGGCCTCTCCGTGTATTTGATTTCGTTTCTTTTCCATATACGTCCGAAGCCATCCCCGGCCTCCCTGTGTAAGTTCGCGGGGTTAAATGGACGAGGGAGACTCATTTGCGGGTTATCATAAAGCAATGTAGCCAAATACCGCCACCGCAGCCCCGACTTGCGTAGCAAATAGGCCCCTTTGTTCTCGTATATAGTGTATCGGAAACCACAATCCTAGTCCTTTTGACAGTCCCACATATCTAGATCAAACATCGGTTGTGTACCGGGACGAACAATACCAGTCCTTTTGACAATCTCAAGCTCCCAGATCTAGATCCCCCCCCCGATCCAAACGTGTGTACCACAACCATCAAGCCAATGGGCGTCCTTCTACCAGTGGTACCTGAGTGAGTAGTCGCGGGAAGAGCCGACCGGCCTTACAGCTCCAGCCCCATCCCGAGCGATCGTCCCGCCCTCCTTTCCGACCTAGGCCCTCGGCCCGGCCGGGTTCTTTATCGAACGGGCGCAGGGCCGAGGGACAAGGCTGCAAATGGAGACCGCGGAGCTGCACGAGATAAAGGAAGAGTTTCAGGGCTGCACGGCTTGCCGAGGGGTTGTGTGGGCTTCGCGGCTCCCGCCCCCTCTCCATTGAGATCTTCATTCTGGGCCCCATCGCCTATGTACGGGCCTATTTCAGTGGGCGTGCATCGTCATGGAGGGAGAATGAGAGTTGCCCCCTATAAAATGTCCTGAACTAGTCTGCTTTGAATCTCTTTTTTCCTGGTCACACTTGCCAGACTAGTCAACGGGGAGACGATGTTCTAGCAGCACGACAAGCTAGGCGAGCGAAGAGAGCTATCAACGTGGGTCGAACTGGAGCACATCCACAATACATGCACAAGTGGAGATCAGAAACCAGCCAACAACATGTCGATGCTGACACGCCGAGGCGCCTTCCGCCAAAGGGGCATGGATCTCCCCAAAATCCAAACAAGTAAGATAGGTTCGAATCCTGCATACTTAAGAGAGACAAGTGCCACAACACAATGCGCCGCATTGGTACTGACAAAAAACTCGCGGACAGATATCACCGACGTCGACGCAGCCTTCAGCCCCGTTCAGGAGGTCGACTACTTCGACTACGACACCGACCTGGAGCTCTTCACCCAGGTCGACTACAGCTGCCTGGACTTCCTCACGCCAACGAGCAGGCGCGGCTCCTGCACCGGCACCAACACAACCGCGTCCTCCACGACTGAGACTGGCGTGAGTGCCGGCACAGACGACGAAATCCCCTGGCCGCGCCCGACAGACCGCGACATCCACGGGCGCAGCGACCTGAAGCGCACCGCGCCGCAGTGGGCGATCCACGTGCGGTTGGTTCTAAGCAAGGACTTTGAGCAGGAGCCCTCGTCATCAGGCCGGCAGGCGGGCTGGGGCTGGGACAACGACGGCAGCGGCGCGTGGGCACCGACACGGCGGTGGTCGAGACGGCCGTCGGTAGGCTTGGACAGGAGGTACTCGTACGCGCGCAAGATACAGGACGGGAGGGGCCGGCGCCCGTCGGACTTTAGTCTCAGGTCGCCGCCGCCGGGGATGCCGGTGCAGCTTGAGGACATACCGTTTGAGTTGGTCTTGTGCTCGGAGGAAAATGATAGCTTGTACAGTAATTGACTACATGATCCCCAATGACGCTGCTCATGCAATTTTGAATGCCTAATTAACATGCGTGTGCGCCCGAGTATCCTTGCCCAGCAGAATGGAGAAGAGACAAAAGCTTTTGGTTTCGTGGTGGACAATTAATCTACCACAGTTCACAAGTTGGCTCCTTGACGGGACACTTGAATGCCTCTCGGAACTCCCGAGAATTGGCTGTTGTGCCCTATGGGAATGTTAGCGAACATGACTCATGTGTGGGCGGGCAAAGACGGCGATCAACGTACCTGGATTCTGTAAGAGGCGGGGCTGTGAGGGTCAGTGTAGATCCTCCGGATCGCCTCCTCCTCCCTGGTCTTTCCGCACCAGGTGAGTCCGTAGGCGAGGAAAAAAATTTGTTCCTTGGAGAAATAATCAAGGCCGGGAAGAATTAGATCGGCCTTCTCATCATCTCGGCGGCGCCAAGACTGGAAAGCAGCAGTCAGACCGCCTGCATCGGCGATGTTCTCGCCGAGTGTGAGCTTTCCATTGATAGGCAATTCGCCGTCCTTGGTGGGGATGGTGTAGTTATGATACTGCTCCACGAAGCAGTCGGTCTTGTGCTTGAAGGCCTCGATGGTAGACTTGTCCCACCAATCACTGTAGTTGCCATTCTGGTCATAGTTCCGACCCGATGAATCAAAAGCGTGGGACAGCTCGTGGCCTGCAACGGCACCGAAAGCTCCATAAGACAGGTACTTCGGGAGTGACGGATCGTAGAAGACGGGAGCCTGCATGATGCCAGCAGGGAACACGATCTCGTTTCCAGGCGGGTTGTAATAGGCGTTCACAGTCGGTGCAGACATTCCCCACTCTGCCTTGTCTACGGGCTTGCCGGCCTGCGCCCACTCGCGCTTCACATCGAGCCTGGTGGATGACAGACGGTTGGCAAAGAAAGCATCGGCGGAGATATTGACATCGCTGTAGTACTTTTGAAGCTCCTTGGCATTGGTCACATCAGGGCTCTCAGTGGGATACCCAATCTTCTGTCGGATGAGATGCACCTTGTCAATCGCAAACTCGCGCACCTTCTTGGTCATCCATTCGGAGTGCTCGAGCTTGACGACGAAAGAGTCCTTGATGTCGTGGATGATCTGGTCACCGAGGTCCTTCGCCTCCTTGGAGAAGGCCCGCTCGATGAAGAAGCGGCTCAGGATCCAGGGGAGATCGTTGTCGACGACGCTGATGCACGTCCTCCACCTTTCGGGCTTGACGTCTGGCTCCTTGCCCTGGAGCTTGTTGTTAAACCTGCGGAGGGGCTCAACGCTGTCATCCTCAACAGAACCTCCCCAAGTCTGCACGACTTTCCAGACAAGGTAGGCTCGTATGACCTCCCGACTCTCTGACTTGAGGATCTTTGCCAGAGACTTCAAGTAGTCGGGCGAGGCCACAATGATCTTGGATGGCTTGTAGCCAGGGGCGAAGACGTGAACAATATCCTTGACCGAGATTTCAGGGTTGTATGCATCAGCTTCGTCTAATGTGCGAGGGTTGTAGACCTTGGTGATGTCGGAAAGATCCTCGGGATCAGGTGATGCCTCGGCCAGGCTGTACTCGAAATCAACCAAACTGTCGACTAGCTTCTTGTTCAGTGATGCGGGATCGGCTGGGCTATCAAAAGTCGAGAGCACGTTGTGCTCGGTTGACGCTTCTTTGCGTAGGGCCTCTAGTACAGTTCCAATAGTCTCTTTGTAAGCGTCGGAGATCTCAGTCCGGTTGTAATACTGCTTCGAAGGTAGGCCAAAGGACCACGGCGGGCTGAGGGCGATGACGTTGGAGTCGGGATCCTTGTCGTCAGCGCCAACACCGATTGAGATGGGACCCCTGATCCCATTTGCAATCAAGTACTCCACCGCATCCGTCAGTGAAGTATCCTTCTTCCCCTTCGGCGCCTTCAAAGGGTAGAGATCTCCAAGCCCAAAGAGGAGGTCAAGCAGAGGCTTGGAACCGAGCGACTTCAGCTGAGTCTCGTTCAAGCAGGCATTGTACCCATCGTGCAACTTGCTATAGATCTCCTTGTCCGGAGAAGATGCTGTCCAGAACAAGGATGTCTCTGCAGGCTCAGGTGACTCCAGAATGCGCTTGAGAAGGAGCTGGCCTTCCTCACTCATGATTTGGAGACTGCCAACGCCAGTCTGGTCCTCCCGGATCTCGTGGACAGCGTCGAAACCCTCACAGACATACGTTCGGAAGTCATCACACGGGTCAAGCTCCTTGTATCTGGCCTGCGTGTTAGTATGTTTACACCACTAATAAGGTTCCGTTGGGGATGTGCCCACCTCGACGAGATGCTGCGAAGAAGGGTCGAGGCAGCCAGGACACAGCCAGCCGAGGTGCATATCTCAGCTCCCTCGCCTGGTGTCGGCACAGTAGGTGGAGTCTCCTCGTCGTCGTCGCCGTGTGACACCTGGATAAAGGCTGTGACCAGGAATAAGACGACAAAGACAGCTAGTAGTGCAGTCAGGATAAGGTTGACGGTATGAGAAGAGATCCAGCTCTTCACGCGCTGCCAAGTCGAGGCATCGCGGGCATCTCCGCTCTCCTCTGCACCGTCATGGCCTCGTAATAGAGGCGTGCTCTCATGAGCATTGTTGTTAGTCGACATCTTGATGAAGTCTCAAGACGTCTATGGTGTTATGAAGATGGAGAAGAGAGTGTAACCGGGAGCTGGTTGAACTCCAGCTGGCCGTGACGGGATGAACGCGGTAGCTCGATGTCGTAAAGTGGAGCTGCCTGAAACGTGTTGGGGACTTGGGGTGAGTTGGCAAGCATGATTACCTAACCCTTTCACGGTGGCTGGGACGTCGTGTTCCTCCAAGTCGTACTCTCAGTATTGCGTATGCATGCACGTGCCATACAAAAGTGTTAAGAGAGAACATGTTCTCAGCTCAATGCCGATCCATTTTAGCTCCCGTGAAAGTTCCTGGCCCGAAAGCTTAGGTCATATTGTGGTCGCCATGCACTGGAATCGCATTGAGAGGAGACGCTCAGGCTGTAGTCAACTCCCGATGATATCCGGTCGCATTCGTGAGGCTGTTAAGAGCTGCTGCGTCTGCAACGCAGCTCACACGACACTGCCAACCTCCATAGGTCAAGACTCGGATCACCCTGCACACTCTGAGTCAGGAGTATTACAACGCGACATGCAAAGAAACAAGATCATCCATCCCATGGAATGTCATTGAGGCCATAAGGGGTTCCACAAGACTAAGCGACGTCTATTGAACTCTAGTTATTGAAAGAACGTGGGTCCTAGTTACTACATCTAATACACCATCTCAACCTCCTCCTACCACCCCAATATCTCGACATGTTGACGCATGCCAGCAGAACTGCTTACATGCCGTTCCAGACGTGGCCCATCAGGCGGTTGGCCGCGTCCTTGACGTACGAGCCGGTGGCGCCAACGGGGTCGTTGAGGTCGCGCTTGTTGACGGAGCCAGAGTTGTAGCCACGGAACGCTTCGTAGTAGTTGCCGTACTTCTGCTTGAGCTGCTTCAGGCCATCGCCGTCCTTGGTGCCCGAGGTGCCGTCACGGACCATCTGCAGGATGCTGCCGGCAGGGTCGTTGGGGTTGAATTCGGCGCCGTTGTGGGACTGCATGAGACCCGGGTTGCGGACGCCGTTGTTGGTCTGGATTGGTTAGCACTGTTAGCTCCCTGGATTCATAGCAGTTGCGAGATATGAAATTCTCAGCGTGGTTCAACTTACAGTCCTGACGCGCACGTTACCACCAGACTCCTGCACGATAATGCAGAGGATAACGCGGCGGTCGACGCCCGACTCCTTGGCGACCTGCTCGATCGACTTCTTGATGAGCGCGACCTCAGAGTCCGAGTCGTGAAGCTTCATCAGGCGCTCGTTCTGCTTCCAAAGGGTGTCCCAGCTGGCCCACTCGGACTCCTTTGGGAAGTTGGACGCAGGCCCGCCGTACTCGACGTAGCCGCCGCCGCCGTTGTTGCCGTTGCTGGGGCTGCCGGAGCTGGGCAGCTTCAGGACCTGGCCCACCTGGAGAGTCTTGGGGTCTACGCCGGGGTTGGCGGCCTGGAGCTTCTCCAGGGTGGTGCCATGGCTCTGCGCAATGGCGTAGAGGGTGTCGCCTGCCTTGACTGTGTAGCTCATTTTGACTGATGTATGGGTTGAAATTGGTGTTGATGTGGTTGGAAAGATTTGATAATGATAGTAGATCTGTTGGACTCTGGAATGCTGTGATGGCTTCTATTGAATTATTATCCATTGGCAAACGACAACAGCCGTCTTTTATACAAATGCTTGTTCCACAGGAATGGGGCCAAACTAAACGCCTTTACGCTCTTCGCGGTCTTGTGAACATCTCTGTTCTTGTCTGGCTTACCTCAGATACTCTGGTATCGTCAGCCAGGAAAAGGGTCCAAATTTCCAAGTGAGGCAAAACATGATTCAAAGAAGGAAGGGATCGTGAGACCAGAGCCCAGGCAGGGAGTATTACAAAGGTCAGAGGCAACCAAAGTAGGAATTGCAGGGTCGCACGTATAAGGCAGTGTCAAAGTTTGGGGTCTGTAAATGACAGCATCTTTCTAGGTGTGGTGGCCTTGTGATGGTTTGCGTACAGTAAGCTTCGGCGCAGCCACTGAGAAGCCACAGTCCAACGCCGTAAACAGCAAATGCAGTAAGCGGCGGGTTCGCGCCGCAAAATTTCCACCGGTCTGGGGTCAGCTGAGCATTGCCTAGGTGTGGAGGCGCAATCCAGACCGAATGCTGCCCCAGGGCAGTTTTGAAATAAGCAACTATTCAAACACCGAGCCGTTGAGTATTTTTGTCATGGCTGGAACAAATGTTAACCGGCCTTGAGCTTGTGATCACAGGTCCACAGGCCAAATTGCCTCCGGTCTCACGTTGTAGTCAGCGGCGTCGGCATCGAACGAGCGGCCGCTAGAAGGCACAGCAAGATGGCTGCGGTTTGTGCTCACATTTGTCTGTGTAAAAGCTCCCTATCTGACACCCACGTGTTCTCTTTGGTCTGTTGGGGATTACTCAGCGGATAAGAGCAGACGTTTCTCAAGGAAAAACATTTGTTTCGGGCTCAACAAACAACCCAATCGGCGCTGGACATGTTCACTGAAGCGGTAGCGTTTCCAATCCCCCATACATGGACTTTTGTACGTGGTGCCTTCATACAGTGGTGAGCGCTCAAGACCCAGCGCTCAAAACAAAAAGCAGTGCCAATTACAATAAAATGTCAATACAGTAGAGGACGCTCATATTCACTGAAAAGAAGAAATCTTATGGCTCTTACCTAGATAATGTGCGTATGGGGCAATTGGTCCCATTTCGGAGCGTATACCGCGCGTCACAGAGATCGGAGGATTCTTTTGCAAATAATGACCGAGCCATGGTCAAGTGCTGACGGGTCGGACTTGCGGATAGTCTGTGATTGGACACTGTTGACAGGCACTCTGTCCCAGAACGAATGACAGACTTCCCGCCGACCCCAATTCCTCGGTGAGACACTTGAGATGGATGACGGCATTGCGAATGAGGAGGATGTTGCAACCACCAGAGCCGTTTGGAGATCTCTCCAAATCAGAGTTCAACACCATCCAGGACCTGGGGGACGGGAAGTGTATTGCTGGGTTCCCCGCCTTGACTGGACTCCACGATTCGCGAGGAGATGTTGGGACGAATCCTCTGACAGCTAGACATTTCATGGGGTATTAATTGATAGGGTAGAGATATGTGCCGCGTCTGGTGTAATCACAGTCTCTCTATCTCCTCTGAGGCATCCAACGTAGAGCCAACGTCTTGTTTCTTTGGGGAGCTCCAAGCCATCCCACCTCAGACAAGAGCTCTCATCAATTACCTCTTTCGATCTGATCGTGAGAAAATATTCCAAGACGTGCTGCAAAGCCTGGTCTCAGCCACCATGCGCAATTATATGGCAGCAGGGTGGTTCTACTCACCCAAACAGATCGGACATTACCTCCTCACCAGGCCGACGAGCCTCAAGCCGCCACGTGCCAAACTCCGCAACCCAATCCACATCCTCGCCGAGCTTGACCAGCACCAATGGCTGATGTTCTCCGCGGGTTTCCTTGGTTGGTGTTGGGATGCCTTTGATTTCTTTACCGTGTCCTTGACCGTCACTGAGATCGCGGCCGACTTTGGTGTCTCGAACGCAGACGTTTCTTGGGGGATCACAGTCACTCTCATGCTCCGCTCCGTTGGTGCTTTGATCTTTGGAATCATGTCTGACAGGTATGGCCGCAAGTGGCCGATGATCATCTGTCTGTGTCTTTTCATAATCCTGGAGCTTGCCTCCGGCTTCGCCCAAAACCTCCAGCAGTTCCTCGCTGTTAGGTCCCTCTATGGGATTGCAATGGGCGGCCTCTTCGGTCCTGCTGCTGCGACCGCCTTGGAGGATCTGCCTTATGATGCACGCGGGCTACTCTCGGGTCTTTACCAGCAAGCATATGCTATGGGCTATCTGCTAGCGGCGATCTTCTACCGTGCTGTGAGTGTACTCCTTGCAGGACATTGTGCTACTGCATGGGACACGGACGCTGACACAATCACGACCGGGTAGCTCGTTCCCACGACATCCCAGGGCTGGAGATCGCTATTCTATTTTGGAGCCGGTCCTCCAATCCTGATCATCATCTTCAGGTTGTGCCTCCCGGAAACAAATGCTTTCCTCATCATGAAGGCACAACGAGAAGCTGCCATTGCTTCCGGAGAAGAACAACATCGCACAGCGGCGCAGGGCCTGAGGGCTTGGGCCAACGATACCCGCGACGCAATCAAGTCCAACTGGTTTCTGTTCATCTACATGATTTTCCTCATGACCGGCTTCAACTCGACAAGCCACGGCTCCCAGGACTTATACCCCACATTCCTCAAGAACCGTAAGCCACTGCTCGTGTCCTTAATAGAACCCTCACGATCAAAAAAAGACCGAGTCTAACGGGGTGCAGAGGTGGAGCTCAATCCAACCGAGGTGACAGTCATCAGCGTCGTGGGCCAGATAGGCGCCCTGATCGGCGGCACCACCCTCGGCTACATCAGTACCTTCTTCGGCCGCCGGCTGACAATGTGCACGGCCTGCGTCTTCGGTGGCGCCATCCTCCACGCCTACGTCCTCCCGCACTCCATGAGGCTCGTGGCCAGCGCCTTCTTCCTGCAGTTCTTCGTCGGCGGCGTCTGGGGTCCCATACCGATTCATCTGAGCGAGCTCTCGCCCGAGGCCCTGCGTGCCACCGCCGTCGGACTGACGTACCAGCTGGGGAACCTGGCTTCCTCGGCGGCGGCCACCATCCAGGCCATCATTGGGGAGAGGTTCCCGCTTGAACCCGACAAAGAGGTCAAGCGGTTTGACTATGGGAAGGTCATTGGTATATTCATGGGAGCTGTTTGGGTGTATGACTTGGTCTTCCTGTTCCTTGGCCCCGAGATGAGCGAGGAGGAGAGGGCCGAGTATGCTGCGTCCGCAAACGAGTTTGAGAGATTGAGGAAGTCCGGCGTGAACCTGGCTGATATTGGCGCGGAAAGGGCCAAAGCTGTAAACTTGGAGAAGAGCAGGTCCGGGGGAGAAGACTACAATAATGAGAAACCGGTTGACGTTGAACATGTGGAAGGGGAACACGAGGCGGTGTGAGGCACGACTTGATCTAGTCGTCCTTCATCATCCGAGAATCGGCCAGTCGCTCACTTCAAATGTTGTCAAACAGAATCAATAGTTATGTTCAGCAAGGGAGCCTGCATGTCCTTGGTATGTTGTTGAGTGTCGTTCAGCGTTTAACACTGTATGAAGGCACCGCATACGACTTCGGATGTATGGGGAAGAACAAAATCAAATATTGCTCAGTTTTGTGTTAGCTCCGTAGAAAGGTTTTCTGAGCAATATCAGACAGTTTAGAAACGGAACCAGTTTTCCGCAAGCAGGATAGCGAAAGTGGCTATGAATCGTGACTTGCCTTGACTAAAGGCCTTTATAGTGCAAACAACTCCGAACAACCCCGAAAGAACCAAATAAAATCGATCCAGAGCATAGCCATGACCTCAGTTCTGGCTTGGGGATTCTTTGAAATGGTCCAACCCATAGTTGCGACTTTTATCGAAACGGCGGTGACAAGAGTTCGGAAGGGGGCGTGTCGAGTTGATTCAAGCTGTAGATATCACCTTGCAAATTCATAAGACCCCAGGCGCGACTTGCGGATGAAGCCGTGATTAGTGATCACAGGATACAAAGCATTCTGTTATAATACAGGCTGTGCAATAGGGGTTCCGAAGCCGGGCGAGACCGGATAGAATCGGTAGTCGGTACCGTGCCTGAAGCGGTCAATGGTTTATCCATTCCACGAGCAACGACAACGTTTGCTGTTCAACTGGCCCTTTTGAATTCAGCTCCATCGAACCAAAACTTGGCCTACCACGATCGTATATCGAAGTACGCGTATCCAGATTACGCGTATCCATTGACGCCTCTAGTTGTATCATTGATACCCTCCAAATCTTACCTAGCTACCTCAACAAGTAAACAATGGCAGCCCCAAACAGAGCAAACTCCGGCGCGTACTTTACCCCAACGATTCATGCGACGACCTACGAATACATCTCGCCGCTGAAGCTGGGTCTAGCCGGAAAACACGTGCTGATCACAGGAGCAGCCTGGGAAGACGGCGTAGGATATGCCACAGCCACAGCCTTTGCCCGGGCGGGAGCGTCTGAGATAGCCGTGGCAGACCTACACGGCGTGACGGACGATCTCGTTGAGAAGCTGAAGCAGGGAGCGGTTGATGCCGGTCGTTCTTCGCCCAAGGTCCTCAGCTACAAGGTCGACATCTCGCAGCAGGCCAGCGTCCAAGCGATGCACGACGCTGTGTCACAAGCTTTTGGCGGGCGCCTGGACATCCTGGTCAACAACGCCGCCCACATGGAACCCAATATCTCTTTTCTCGATTCCGACCCCGAGGTTTACTGGCGAACATGGGAAGTAAACATCCATGGCCTCCACAACATGGCCCGCGCTTTCCTGCCCATGCAGCTGTCAAGCCGCGCCAACGGCGACGGCCTCTGCACCATGATCAACCTTTCGTCCTCGGGTGCACTGAGCATCCGCCCCGGCGGCGCCAGCTACCGGAGCTCAAAGCTCGCGGTGCTGCGGTGGACCGAGTCGGTGCAGGTTGAATATGAAGACCAGGGGCTGCTGACATACTGCGTCAACCCTGGCGCGATCAAGACAAAGCTGAGCGAAGGAAACTTGCCTGACAGCATCAGGGACAGGTTCCCCCATAGTACGGACATGCCTGGCGATACGATTGCGTGGCTGGCGGCGGAGCGCAGGGAGTGGCTTGGCGGGAGGTATGTCAGCTGCCACTGGGATATGGAGGAGCTGATGGGGAAGAGGGACGAGATCGTTGAGGGTGCCAAGCTAAAGCTGAAGATGGATTTCTAAACTTCGACATGAGGTTGAGAAAGTGTATTTCTACCACTACAAATGAATCTCAAGCTTCTGTCGGTTTGCCATACTCGGCAGTGATAGCAATTTTCCTTTTTCTTCCCCCCAAGTGACGCTAAACTTCCCAGGTATCTTTCAGTGAGGCAGTCATCGTCCATTGTAGCACAGCCTCGAGTGCAAAAGCCCAACAGGCTCTACAATCTCATTTCCCTTCGTGCGATCAAAACACGTCTTGTTTGCCATTCTAAATACATGAAGGCTAAGCCGACGAGAGCTGTGAAGGACATCCGCTATTTGTTGTAGCACTTCGCGACGTAAAGCGACCAGCCTGCCAGTGTCTGGGGTCATGGTTGATGTTTAAAAAAATAGAAAAAGAAAAGAAATCATTCAGGAACGGCACGAAACAGGTATCATTACATGTCATGTCAAGTGAGTTTCTAGAACTGAATATTGAAGTATGATTCGGGTTGGGTCCAGTTTTAAGATCCGGGGGGGGGGCTTTACTTGGGTACAGTGGGGCCGAAAAAGTCTTAGGACACATTCGCAGATCAATTCCACGCACCCTCGGCTAGTCAATGAGACATGCTATATCGAATTTCTACATTTTGTATGCATCCTAATGATATCATACATCGTGGCCGCATGTGCCTAAATGTCTCTCGCTGGGATCTACCGTCCAAGTTATATCACTGCGCCCAATAAGACCTCGGCTTGTGAACATAGTCGAGTTGACTGGAGACTTGGGGATCAGTTGCTCTCCCTTTACTGCCAATATGGAAAGAACATGGGCGGCAGCCTAGTTCGAGTTCAGTATTCATTCGTGTCTCTTACCGTTTGGATTAGACTTACCTTGGCGTTGATAGTCAACGTGGTCGGATTCGGGTTTTCAATCGTATCACACTCTTGGTGATAGCAGGGATCTTGCTCGACTCCGGTCCCGGTGTGAAGCCCGCCAACTGGCTTGCCGATGTTCATGAAGGACTGGTAGTCGCTACCACCTGTAAATCTCGCGGATGTGACATTGATGCCCTTCTTGGTGTAATCATCCACGAAGATCCTCTCGATCACGTCGGAGCCTGGCGGTCCGGTGAGGTTGTGAGTGCTCCCGTCGCCGTCGAAGACACCGAAGTAACCACGAGACACCATGTCGAAGTTCAGGTACGTCAGGATGTTGTTCGCCGCAGTAGCATTCAAATTTTGGGTGTAGTACTTGGACCCGAGGAGACCATTCTCTTCGGCTCCCCACCATGCGAAACGGACCTTGTTTTTGACCTTGAACTTCTCAAGCGCAGTCTTGAGCTCCATGATCAGTGCTGTTCCAGAGCCATCGTCATTGATGCCGGCACCAGCTTGCACGCTGTCGAGATGCGCACCAAGCATTATGACGTTCGTCGGGTCGCCCTCCTTGGTCTCGGTGAAAACATTTTGCGTGATCCTCGTTTCGATGGTTTGTGTATGCTGGAAATAGGCCTCTATCGATTCTCCGGCATCAAGTCGTGCCTTCAACGCCTCGCCGTCGACCTTGTTGATGTACCCCGCGGGCACAAATTCAGGGCCCGGGTTTTGCAGAGTTACGCCTGTGACCTTGGTCGTCAGGTCGCTGTATGCAATGACTGCAGCGGCGCCCGCAGCGGCGGCGGGCTTGATGCGCCCAGCAACGGTTGTGCCATCGGGGCAAGTCCCTCGCTGGACGAGGACAATCTTGTCTTGCACATCGAGATCCGCGTATGCCTCGTTCGTGCAGCCCTCTGGCCCGTTGACGCCGAGCACCAAAGGCGCCGTCAGTCCTTCAGCAGATGTCGAAGGAGAGTAGGTGGGTCCGACTACCCAGTATGACTGATTGTCGACAGTGAATGAAATCGACTTGACTTGGAACCACAACGCAGGGAAATCCTGAACGTAGGTAATGAAGTTACTCGAGTTCTGCGTCCGGGAGAGGATGTAGTCAACCGAGGCTTTGTAGCCCGGGAATCCGAAGGCCCGATTTCCACCGTTTTCCTTGGCAATTGCATCGAGCTTTACGAGGTTGCCCATAAGACTGGAAAAGGTCAGACGGGCTTGGTGATGGTACATGGCAGAATCTGACAGACTTACCCCTCAGTCGTGATCAAATCTTGATACGGCTGCGACTTCACGAAAGGGCGGTAGTTGTCGCCATAAGTCGTCCTTGGAAGCCCTGCCGCGAGCGACTGGGTGGCTCCAAAGAGCAACAAACCCGAATGAAGCTTCATCTTGACTCCAAATTTGTGCCACAACAGAAGCCACGAAATGCTACTCCAATTGAAGCGGAGACCACAACGCTCTAGCTACTAAAGACCCGGGGCATGGCCATTTAAAGGAAGACCCGCTGGATAGGTACAGGTTGCTTCGTCCAGTTAGTTATGGCGCGGCTCTTAACTTGAACCGGCAGCCGCTCAGTCGCGTTATCAACAATAATTTTGCCAAGTTCTGGATCATGTCGTGCTCTCTCTTCATCCGGAAGGTCAGTAAGACGCCGAGACATGCGGGGGCCTTGGCGCCCATTCTCGAACTTTTAGAACCTGCTTCCAGGCTTCGCGCCCCCGCCATTGTGAATGACTAGTGCGTTTGTTTGGTTCATTGATCTGCGGGGACTGTCGGTGAGACTCCATATTAACTATAGGTGGATGCGTCGAGCTCATAAGCAGATGACTTATTATTAGTCGCCGACGCGTTCACGTATTCTGAGAGAGCTATGAGTGGTTCTTGCACACATTGCATAAGACTGGAAGACTTATCATTATACTATATAGATAAACTGGGCGCTGAAGAGATGGCCGATGCGGATCATACATATGCCACATATCTCGTGGTTCAAGATTCTAACTGATTAATTATGATCAAGGGGTATGAAGTCTAAAAGTTGGCTTCCAGGTCAAATGGCGATTGCTTGTATCAAAATTCCTCCTGGAGCACGCAGAGTGCGGATGACGTTTTTTCAAAAGCATCATCTCTTGTCCTTTTTGCTCTTAGGAACCCGAACAAGCTAGAATATGAAGGTGGCGGCGAAAATGTTGAAGATGATGTATGCCCAAAGAAGGCCAAAATCCCTCCACCTGTTATCCCAACTGACGGTGATGCTCGAGAGGAAGCTATTCGTATCCGCCATAGGACAGAAAGCACAAGTGGAGTCGTTGCCCGTAGAGTTGAGGAGTTGTCCGCCAACCTTATTGACATATTCAGCCATGTACTCTGAGCAAGACCTGCCTCCAGGCGCAGTAAAATGTAAGATCTCATTTTCAGCACAGGTGACTGGTGCGTTGGCGAGAGTAGTGCCAAGAAAGCCCTCGACGATGTAAGTAAAGGGGTTAACCCGATACATGAATATCCAGAATCGAGGAAGCTGGGAGGGACCAGCGAGAACACTACGACAAGTTAGTACTATCTCGAGACCGTGACACGGACAATTACTCACCCGCAAAAAGCAAACATCATGATGAAAAGAAGATTCAGCACAGCGCCTGCAGTGTCTGCGTTAGGAAGGCCGGCGATCATGAGATGGCCGAATGAGCTGGCCAGCATGAAGAACGCCCAGACGAATAGGAATGTGGTGACGCCTCGTGAATGGATTTGGTTTGTCCACTCGGCATTGCGATAGAGGCCAATTGGGAAATACCAAACAATGAAGCTTAGAACGGCAATCAGCTATCAGGGTGCATTTGTAGTTAGCACCATCCGGTCTCTGATATTCCGCAGTTTGGCCACTCCCCACAGGCAGTAGTAGCATGGAGCTGCGGTGGTAATACTAACCGAGTTCCAGGCCATCTCGACGACGATGTTTGCAAACAAGAAGGATTGCCAACAATAGATCTTGGAAGGCTGCTCTCGAGCCTCGTAAAGCGTTCGCTGCTCCACAAAGGAAGGCATCATTTGGTCGATGACTTGACTGAAAATTGTGAGAAACAAGAAGACACCGAACATTTGGTTCTGAAGGCCGCGAATTGTGTTCTCGCTGTTCAATACTGAGAGACCGATGAACAAAGCCTGTCACCGTCCGTTAGTTTGCCGCTTCAAGACAGCCCTCGAAATTTGCCAAGTAGACTCACCGTGCCGACCGACAAAAGAAATTTGGCGAAGATGTACTGCGGACTGCGCCAGATCTGTTCAAACACACGCTTCGTGACCTCGATTAACTGCACGGATATCGGCGAAGCGAATTCTTGGTACTGAGACGGATCATCGGTACGAGACCCTGACGAGTCCTTCTTGGCGTTAGGCCCGGCTAGCCTCGCAAGCTCATCTTGGACACCCTGATACTCTGGAGATTGCCTCCAGACGGCAGGCCAGTCTATGTCTGTGTGAGCCCCAGGAGCCGCGCCGATAACGTTCAGCATGTGCTCGGCAGGATTTGTGCCTTCAGGGAGGGGTATTCCGCCGTTCCGAGAGAAATAGTTCATGATAGTAAGAGAGTTTTCGCCAATCTCTCCGAAATAGACAGTCCGACCGCCCCTCGCAAGGAGAAGAAGACGATCAAACGTCTGGAAGAGCATGGCTGACGGCTGATGGATGGTGCAGAGAATTGCTTGCCCATTCCTCGTCAACTTCTCCATCAAGTTGCAGATGGACCAGGACGTCTGGCTATCGAGACCAGAAGTAGGTTCGTCCAGGAAGAGAAGAAGCTGGGGCCGTGCGGCAAGTTCGACGCCGATAGTCAGGCGTTTGCGCTGTTCAACATTTAATCCACTTCCGGGGACACCAATGACCGCGTCAGAGTAGTCTTCCATGCTCAAGAGGTCAATCACCGAATCGACATACGCAAGCTTCTCTTCTCTGCTGTATTGGGCGGGCTGGCGGAGGAGAGCGCTAAACGCCAGAGCCTCTCTCACAGTTGAGGTACTCAGGTGAAGATCTTGCTGCTGCACGTAACCGGTCTGTCGCTGGAAAGAGGAGTCCCGCAAGTGGCCGTCGACAAGCATTTCGCCGCTTATCACCCCCATCGTGACCCGACTGGCAAGGACGTCCAGGAGAGTTGTTTTTCCTGCACCCGAAACACCCTTGTATTTGTTAGTCCTTCATGTAAAATATCCGCGAATTGGGCTTCCGGAATGCGGTCTGCTTTGCTTACCATTAGAGCTGTCAGTGTCCCCGGCTTGACCCACCCGTCAACATGATCAAGGATTCGCCGGTCCTGCCCTTTGATCTGGATGTCGTAACAGACGTCCTTCCAATGAAAGATCGATGTTTGCTTCTCGACACTGGCTTCGCCCGAGCACCATCGATCGCGTTGTGATGATGGGTCGGGCTGGTGCCGGCTTCAATGTCCTTTGGGGAAGATTTGTTCTGCTTTCGCAATGCCGCCCGTGTATACACGAGAACCTCCCCTTTAGACCTCTCGGAAGCGACAAATTCCGTCGTAAGCAGGTGAAGGAGTAAGAACCCTACCAGGAAGGCAATAAGCACTCCAAAGTTTCTCCATTTGTGCTCGGCGGCGAATCCGAATGCGGCCCGGAGGTAGTTCTCTCCAGAAACAGCATCTTGACCTGGAATCGCACCTGCGGTGGAGCAAACCCTCGAAGAATCCAAGGCGGAGTCGTACCCAGGACCGGAAGGGACCAGGTCTGAACATGTGAAATCCCGGCCGACAAACTCGTTGATAAAGACGCTTTCTAGTCCATAGAAGACCGGGTTGATCCAGCGTATCCAGCCAAGCCAGACCTGCGTGTACGCCTCGGGAGCGGTGAACCCACAATAGAGGACCAGCGCCAGTAGGATGATTGAGCTAGGAGCCAGGGCTTGAGAGATCGTTTTTGTCACGGACCCGATAAAGCGGAAGATCATAGACATTGTGAGTGTGAGAATGAATGAAAAAAAGTAAAAAGAAGAAGAATGGCCCAGGCTCGCGTCGAAGGTTGCACGTAAAATACAAGGTCAAATTCAAGAGGATCGCGTTGACAACCTTGTATGGCAGGTCGGCTACCATTGCTGATAATGCCTCTGGGCTTGGATGATAGAATGCGTAGCGAACATGCTTCTCGACAATTTTGCGCTTTGCGTAGAGCGTCATAATCTCCAAGATGCTGCCGAAGGCATTGAGGAGAACAATCATGAGCAGCAAGAGCGTCCTCCGGAAGAAGCTCGTAGTATTATCCGGGAGATTATAGAAGATGCTGCTGATGATTAAAGCTTCAAAAACGTTGCTGACCAGCATCGTCAACGTGATTGACGGGTCGCTCTTCAGCATGGTCCAGGATCGCCATAGCGTCAGGTTGAATTGTTCGATGTATGACAGAGTGAACGGGGATTTGGCACGTGCCATCTCGGATTGTTCGGTTCGACGGGATTGGAAGAATTCCTCGTGATGCTCGCCGTCGAAAGGGTGCGACTCAAGATAGCGGTCGATCTCGTAGACCAGTTGTTTGCGGTGATGACTATCTTTCCAACATCTGGCAAACTCATCTGCGGTACGAGGAGCTTTGCCTTCCCAGCCTGGACGAATGACTCGTTCAGAGTGGTTGGTCATGGACGTCAAGAAGTCGGCTGTAGTCTGTTGTTCCGGGCAGATAAAACCGAGTTGTTCAAAGTAGGCCTTGGCTTCTTTGGCTTTTCCGAAGAAGATCTGCCGACCTTCATAGAGTACAAGTACTTTGTCGAACACCTATACAAAGGGGCCGGTGTTAGTTATGCATACGTGTCAATCGGTGCTCGGCGAGGATCCTTACACCGTACGCAGCTTGAGGGGCCTGATATATGGCAACACAGGAGGTGCATCCCATGACATCAGCTTGGGTGCGCAGGGTGCGACAGAACTCGATCGCATTCGCGCTATCGAGACCTCTAGTGCTGTTATCTCAACACTGGAGAGGCGAATAGCCCAAAGCGGCCTCTGCAATCGTGACACGTTTCCTCTCTCCGCCGCTGACGCCTCGCACGAAATCGTCTCCGACCCGAGTATCCTTTGTATGGGAGATGCCAAACATGGCCATAATAACGTCGCGTAGATGGGTCGCGTATTCCTGGCGGCTCACACCCTCGGGGACGGTCTTGGGGCATCGGGACCGAGCAGCGAAGTAAAATGTGTCGCCGACAGTAAGGTGGGGGAAGTGAGCATCAACTTCGGCGGTGTAAATGGCTTCACCTCGATACATAGAGGCCATTTGATCGGCACGAATACCTCCATAATTAAGAGTCGAGGCTTTGCCAATGTGGAAACCATGTGTATCGCCGGCGATTGTTCGCAAAGTAGTCGAGCAGCCTGACCCTGGAGGACCGAGGACACATAGGATCTCTCCGCTTTCAACAAACCCCTCCAGGTCATGCAGAATGTCGACGCGATCACCTTTGTTGCCCATTGCCTTCTTGAAGAGGTTCGGAACGCTCAATATTGTGTTGCCCACGGTGCTCTGGTAGTCGGTAGCGGTGCCAAATCCGTAAACGTGAAGGTTGTTGAAAGCGATACCAACTTTGCGAGGCTATGCACCATTCGTGGCCGATATCCGGGATTGATAGAATGCCTTTGCCCAAGCCCTACCATCGAAGCCCGGCCCGTTGGGATCAAGGGTGCTGCCTGCGTCGACAGGAAATAGTGCGGTATGGCCTTGTTCAGACTGTCGGGTGAGCCTCCTTGCCAGTTGGCGAATTTCTTCTCCAGTCAAATGTGTCTCATATTCCTGCGTGCCGTTTTTTACAGCCTCGTCTTCTTCGCCAAAAGTGTCCGTGGACGAAGCGTTGTAGGAGTGCAGTGGGTCTACGGATAGACCACCTCCGCGTTCGTGGGGGCCCTGGACATCGCCTGCCATCTTCTTAGAATATGGGATTGAGAATTCTCTAGGAGTCGTTCTAGACTGTTGCTATTCCAACAGATCAGAACTTTCAGGGCAGTACGATTAAATAATAAGGATATAAAAATGTAAAGTTGACCTCGACCTCGTCTAAGACAGTGGAGAGAGTAAGGGTTGGCTGGATGAAAATCTTCCGTGGATTCATCACAGACTGGTTTTAACAATCAATTGATTTCTGGAAGCAGATGCGAAGAGGACGTATATATGCCCCTTGCATCACGGCGCTCAAGTAAAGCCTCATCTTCCGACCGATTCGGAGTTGCGGCTGTGAGTCGTGCTCGGCCAAGACTTTCCACTCTCTTGTCCGTGAAGGGATCGCCCAGCCTGCACACGGTCTTCCATTGATTTCGGACCTTGCCAAGGACCGATGTGCCGCAGTCCCTACGTACCAAATGCCAAGGCTTAAACAAACTTCAAGCCGTCTTCCTCACAAGCGGTGCCCACTATTTCCCGGGAGCCTAGGGTTCCGAGCCCGAGATGGCAGCATCTGTTCCCCTCGCTATAGAACAACCTGCAGTAACCTTTCTATCTTATCCAACTCGCACGTTGCCTCGATTCGGCCCTACCGCTGTCCGTTGCGAAGACAACACCGAAACACCGGTAATAACATGGCTGAGCCGCCCCGTTTGAATTCAATCTCGGTGAGTGGAAGTTGGACATCTCGCGCAGATGCGACTGGCCGGGGAGACGGACAACTCCCCCGTGGCACCCGCACACTTGACTGACATGCCATCATTTCCGACCAGTGTCAGCGTTGCAAGTCAAAGAAGGTCAGCAAATCAATGCCAAGTACCGTGGCCGCTGTTCTGGTTGTACTGAAGGGCGGTTTCAGCTGCGCTGCACTCGAACTGTCCCCACATGCGAGCGCTGCAAAACTCACGACGCGGAGTGTCTTTATCTGCCGCGGACGAAAAAGAGACGCGTCCGATCTTCACAGTGTGTAGACCTCTTATCCATTACAGATCTCCTCCACGGCCTTCCGAGTACCCACTGAGATCGTGACCCCACAACAGGGCCATCGAAAACGCCGTTTCGAGCTCCATATTGGAACGCCTTCAGAAGCTGGAGAATTACTGTTCTAAGTTAGCAGACCAAACTCCGCCCTCAAGCCATAGCTCACCCACAAGCGCCGCGGGCAACTCACCGGGCAGAGCATGTCATTCTCCATCAATCAACGAGGATGACAAGGTGGGATCCACTGGGCCCGATCCTGATGCTGCTGTTGTCACATTTCCGGTATCGAATGTAGACTGCAGCTCCAGCAAAGGCTCCTGTGGCAGACGTATGGGGGACCATGGATTAGTCAGCCACATCACGTACTTAGACCTCGTCTGTAGACCTCCATAGCTTAATGAACCACGCAACTACACTACTACTTGACTGCACCCTAGAGTGACCCTCACAGCTCCCCCCGCACGGCACCGGAACCAATTACCTTCGAAGGGCACTTGTTGCCTGATGCAGTCGAAGAAACAAGAAGACGTGTTATACGTGGCTTGACGGAATGTGCCGTCACTGAGACAGGGGTTGATGTCCCAAACGACACAGCCAAGTTCTGGATAGAAAGTAAGCTAAAATTAGTCGGGTTCGCTTCGCCAAAACCAGTACGACTGCCCTACGCTTCGCTTTAAGGCATACTAGTTTTACCCAACTAATTTATCTAGGGGTAAGAAGTCTCTCTCTCTCTCTCTCTCTCTCTCTCTCTCTCTAAGAAGTAAACCAGGGATAAGCATAGCGAGGAGTTGCCCTAGTAGTAGAGCTTCTAGCAAAGCTTACCTAGGAAGGAGTTAGATTTATAGGGGGGGACCCCCTAGAACCCCCCCTTACCCCCTTCCCCCCTTCCCTAACCCCCTAGCCTCCTATATAGTAAAGTACTATATTAGTAAATTAACTAATCTCTATATAAGATTTAGATCTAACTAATCCCTATATAAGAAATATTTTATTAGATTATATAGTAATAGAGAAAGCTCTGCTTATCGTGCCCTTCCGCTCCGCTTCAGGGCCCTCCTCGCTACGCTTAACAACCCCAGCCAACAAATATCACACTTCCTGATATCTAGTGCCAGACTTCCTTGAATTCGCACAAAAGGAAAATCTCTCGAGTCTTGTCGACCACGCTCTGCTCCGCCTGCTTCCTGACGTAATCGGCCTCCCACAGATTCATGTCGACGGCACCATGACACTCATATACTACTGCGCACTGTATCATGGTGCCGGACTGACTCGGGAGTCGTATGAATGCGTGAAATGGGTCAAAAACCTCTACATATGTTACATCCGCTCATTACCCGGTTGGCGACGGGAGGCAACAGGGTCGTTAACAGACTTCTATGCCGCTACACTCGTGGTCAGTTGACTGTCTATGTCCGGATACGTTCGGTCAAATACAGTTTTCTAATTCTTAGAGCAGACACAGGTGGCTTCGGAGTTTTTTGATCGTGAATTAGCGTGGCAGATATTCACCCTCGCTTGTAGGTATGCCCAAGGTCTCCAGTTGCATCAATTGGATTGTAAAGAGAGACCACAAACGTCAATTGATGGGAAGCCAATTTCAGATGAGCATCGCGTAGGGATTTGGAACCTCAGTAAGTACAACTTACGGTCATTGATCTGCCGTTTGCGATAGCTCGCTTTGCTCATCCAGCGAGGAATTTGCTCCTGTGCGCGAGACAACATCGGCGACCATGCGTCACCACTCAAGGCTTGTCAAGACTCTTTTTACTTTTCGAACCTTTTGAAAAAAAGCATTTCACTAATTGTCAATGTCACAGTCCAGACTGATCTCTGTTATCGACTCCTACACGACAAAGCTCCCACACTGACGGCCAATATGGATTCATGGAAAGTCGACCTTCCAAAATTGAGCCCCTCGACTGAAGTTGACGATACTTCCGCCATCCAGTTCCTCGTTAGTTCGCGGGTTACTTTCGCCTTGACAGAGTTCTTTCACATCATGAGTGACTTCGACAACAACGATGATGCCGATCTCATGGCTAAGGTCGAAGGCATTTGTCACCAGGTCGATGACTTGTACAGCGAGTGGAAAATTGTAGGTAGTCACCACCACCCTTATCGGAAATGACAGCTGACACAAGAAACGCAGGATACATGGGTTAAGAGCCTGGGTGCTGATATGTTACGACTATGGACCGTCTCCTCGGTCGCCTTCACAGGATATCTCTGCATCATTTTCATGTTGCGCAAAGCTACAGCAAAACTACACACCTTGACAGACATGAACGCCGCAGATGAGCTGCTTTGGAGGATACCGTTGGTCCAGACTGTTTCTCTGAAAATGTTGGACATGGCCCATGTCATTCTGAAGACAGATGCGCGGTTTGACGTGCTGTGCGTCTTGTTTGGCTGGTTCAACATCCACTTGCCTTACAGCTACGTGGCGCACCGGCTAATCGAGGACTCCGATGTCCTTGCTGATGAGGGATGTATCACATTATTGGACGATCTAGCACAAATTGTGCAGACGGCAACAACAGCGAACCTGGAGGCGCCCCCTTTAGCACCGGCTTTCCGAGCAATGAACGCCCAAGTCCAAGTGAAAGCCAGGGTAGCAAGGGAGCAGGCAGATGAGGGTGTCAGTACCTAGAATCTTGGTCTAAATATCATGGCGATGTTATGTGGCTACGAGTTGAAATTTGATGGATATTCTTGAGAATTTTGTGGAATCAAAACCTAGTTCGACTGTACTCGAATATTCAAAAGTTTCATTTACCCCAAAATACAAAAAGAATCGTGCGAGAGCATGCTCAGGTGCTTAAACAGAGACCGCTTGTCCTGAAGCGCCTTGCGATCCATCCTTTGCAAGTCGTTGTGCATACTTAACGACCTCAAAGAAAATCCACGTTGACAGCTATCCACACGGTTCCCAAAAAACCTGGTGTAATCAAAGATCAAATATTGATATCGTAGGAAGGCCAACACGTTTCACACAAGGCGAATGTAATCTCAGCACAGATGCATATGCTGACCAGTAACAGCCTATCAACGTCATCTTGAGGACTTCGAATTTGGCACCTGTCCCTGAATGGTATCAGTTGGCTTGTGCTCTATGGCAGCGCAGAGGCTTAAGGGCATGTATCTGTCTTCCTTGGCACATGGACTATCGGACTTTCGAGCTTCCAGGAAATGTGGCAGCTCACCAGGGAAGCGCCGAGGAATGCATGCATAGTGCCCCGTAATACTGCAGCCTTGACAGAGGGAACCAGCGGCTTGGCATAGGCCTTCATGTTCGTTTCGCGCCCGAGTGCACCGCGCCCCGAGGTTCAGTCCTGGCCAGCACGGCACTTCGGCTCGGTTGGTAGCAACGCCGAGAGGCTCTGCCCGCGCAGTCCTAGAAAAAGATTCCTTCCTCAGCTGCACTCACCATCCCGGTCTCTGTTTTCAAAAAGAAAAATTGACTGACGGTTAAGTGCGTCTCATTTGGTTATAAAGACGGCTCACAGCCTCGGTGCGCCGAGAGTCCGATCCGGACTGTCGGTTTTGGTCTGCACCATCCCCACTATAGTTAGTAATGGATGCACCAGGTGCATGTGTCACAAATTGTTTTTAAGTGCCAATGAATACCTTATCGATGTGAGGCGTATTTATTCCTCGTCACGGAACGCGACTCAAGGCCTCAACGAAGACGCGACTTGTAAGCTGACCTTGCTCGAATAATACTGCCCAGGTGCGTTCTTTGCATCCACCGTTAGCCCTGAGAGCTTCTCGGGATCTTTATCTGCTTTTTCTTTTGAAAGAAGTTTTTAATTTTCGACGACATGTTGTCATTATTACCTACCAGCATCCATATAGATGCTTCTCTTGTAGGCAGACTCCATATGTTATCGACAGCATGTCTTATACTACTCTCATCACTACTCTTGGGAATTCTGCACAAGAGTACCTCTCAGCGACTCAAACATCCAACCGGAACCACGGCCGTTCTTTCGACATAGAACATTCTCAGCGCAAAGTACATCTCTTTCAGTCTCTTTGGGGTGTACTTCGCCTACATCTCCGGCGTCCTCGTCCTTCTACTGTCTTATGCGCTGGAACCAGTCTTTGCTCGCTTCTATCACCGATGCAAGCACGGAGAATAGACCTACCTGGAAGGAGTCGCTACTGAGGCCCTCTAGCTTTATCGTGCAAGCTACCAAGGCATATGATCCGGGACATGGTCCGGCCACACCAAGACTATTCCGAGGGCCAGAACAGGCGAGGTGCTAAGAAACCTGCCAACGGTTTATTCTGAGCCGAATAGTGACACTGTCAGCGCTGTCTTGAATTGTAATTAATCTTACGTCTAGTTCATATATTTTCATGCCATCGTGTTTGTTGAGATGTAGGGTGACAACCCTCCTTGGATGATCAGAGAATCAACGCTCGGTTGACGTCCTTGAGACGACCGACCTGAAGCAGAATGTGACCATCCATCCCCGCTTGACAGTGGTGACGGCTCTCCTCCCTCTAAGTAGGAGTCAATGCTTGCTCTTTGCCGATTTTGGGATGAACCACGGTCTCGCGAGAGAGTATGGAGAGGCATGGGGCTTGTACCACCAACCTCGGCAAGATGGTCTTGTCCCGGCTCGTTTACTCCTGGGTGCCGCCTCTGGTCTTGGCTCCTGGCGCCCTGCTCGCCTGTTCGTCCGCCTGCTGTTCCCACATTGGAACGCGCTCTCAGGTCCGGCATCTCCACCATTGTGTCCTGCTCATCATTCAAAGTGACACCCTCGAGCGTCGCACACGTGTCGAGGACATTATCCTGGAACACCATAAAACGCTTGCGGATACCAGCGGGAAGATTACCACGGCTACCGTTCCCGCTCTGCCATGGCGTCCTCTCGCTGCTACTGCCTCCAGGGTACGGGTTGTAAACGCTACGCCGTCGCCGTGCTATCTCCCGTCGCTGTGACTGCTGGTCGCGTTGGGCAAAGAGTGAGCGGAACGAGACAATACAGGCCACTAGGTAGGCTGTTCGATTTAGTCAGCTGTAAGATGCTGCTGACTTTCTAGTGGACGCTGGGAATACCGGCACAAGTATCTGGTCGGACTTACAAATGCACAATTCCATGTGAAACCAAAACCAAAACCACGGATAGTTGAGCGTCCTGCCAGTTGCCGTTTGTTGGAAAACTTGGGTCAAAAGGGCACCGCGGAGGATCGTAGCGACAATGGTAAACCCAACTAGCGAGAAGATTGCACCTAGAGCTATTCTTTTCCTCATGCTAATACGTACACCCCATAGAAGCCACATGGGAAAGGCGATTACTAATAAAGCAGAGCATTAGCGCAGTCTTTGAGGAAGCCAGCAAAAACGTTTTTTGGAGAGGGGGTGGAGACATAGATGGGCGGAAAGGGAAATTACTCACTGAGCGCGTCGGTAAAGATATCAAGGGCGACTGAAATCCGGAAGTCTGTAAAGAAGATATCTTGGTACTCAAGCGTGTTGCACGTTGTGAGGGCATACGTAATACCACCAAACAGGCACTTGAAGGTTGGTATACACACAGTTATGCTCACTATACCGCACGACAAGACAATTCCGAATGTAATCCACCACAGAATGTGAAACCAACGTCCCGCCCGGTTTCCAAGACGCCAGAAAAAGAGCAGGAAATTGGCCTTGATAGCATAAAAACCAGCCAAGAACAGCACAATCGCGCTACCGCAAGCATTCAAAACGTTCTCGAGATCGGTGGCGAAAGTCTTCCATAAAGGGGCTTGCCGATTTAGCTATCGCTTCCTCAATCAGCGATGACTTGGTCCGTTGAATAGAGGTAGGACGGCAATCTGGAGAGAACAAAGTCATGGTGATGTGTATAGAGGCTCTGCAGATCTGAAAGTCTGTACCCATGCGAGTATGTGCCACATAGTGGTACCGAAATGTTGGCTCATACCCTCCGTGCCAGCGAGCAACAGCAACGTAGCTAGCATGAGCCAGTCTTCCGCAAGAAGATGTCGGAACACATTGATTCGGATGTAGGCTCTTACGAGGAAGGCGGTCACGCAGAGGCAGAAGAGGAACCAGTTGATGCCCTGAACATGAATCAGTGGGAGGGAATTAAAGAGAACCGGGCATGGTGGGCACTTACGAGGAAGGCATTCTTAGATAGCTGCGTGAAGGTCGCCGTAGGCGAGTCCATTCTGCTCGCGGACCGACTCTGATCCACTCAGGAGACGGAATTGGCCATTTTCTGATCATTTTGGGATAATGAGAACGAAGAGCCTTTATCAGGTGCAGTCCACGTGGAAGCAGACCCCGCCCCTTCAGCCGCAATACTGTGTGTTGCCGGTTTGCACGCATGACCATCTTGATTCCTGCTGGAAGTGGAATGGGTGTGTGGCTAAAATAGTGCATTCACCAACCAGGGCTGTTGCTGACATGGTGTGTTATCCCACCCTGTGCTACGTGGAGTGCCTGATTCCATCAATACCCGTTCAAATGCGGTGCCGTCCGGACCTTGGATGAATCACGACGCTTATGGGGAAAATCCCCAATGATCGTGCAGCGCTTGGCGCCGTTTAAGTTAGCCGAATCTGCAATCCAGTCAAGATTATGCAGCTGGTTTCTCCATGTCACTTGACAGATGCAATGGCACTATGTAGATTATCGACTTTAAACCGAGGCAAGGCGCAAGTAGTCTCGTTTAACACATGACAGCTACCTAGGTATTGAATTGTCCCTGTCAAAGACACCTGCCCCCTTCGCCATTGATTCTTGATATATCTTGATCAAAATTGCTGCGGTTTCGTCTCTCTGAGGTCTTTTGGAAATCATATTTACAGTCCTTGCTCACGGGAGAGGCAATACACGACCTGGCCCGAGTCCCATCGCTTTCCATGGCATTCGGTGGTCAACTCCTGGTATAAACAGTCAATTCGTCTCAGATGCCCTTTCAACAGTAATTTTATGACCTTTTGAATTTTAGCCGTATCTCATCATCCGTGAAATGACGAGTATGTCGATTGAGCAATGTGACGCGCTTCTCGATGGACGGGGTCCGCTAACGCTTTTCGGAACGAGTTTAATAAGTAGAGCACTTATCTGTGAAAGAACGCGTGAGAAGTAAGATACTTACCTTAAAAGAAATAATATAAGCACTGGTCTTGTGGAAGAAAAAAAAAGGACGAATCTAGTAAGCACTGTCTTATAGTATCTCCTAATTGTCTTAGGAGAATAGGTAGCTGTGGGTGCCCTGCCCTTGTAGATGTCTGCTTAGAAGGGAAGGAGGGAAGAGTGTGAGCGCCGGTGCTAGGCCCTGGCTTTATATAGGTTGAGAGACTCTTTATAGGTGACTATAGAGACTAGTGATCATTTTAGGGGGTTTAAGCCGCTGCGCATACGTGCTGGCCCACCGTTCTAATACTGTGTTTAATAGTATTATATTTAACTTATCTCGTATCTTTACCCTAGCATCCGATCTTTTTCGATGTGAATCTTCTTAGGAAGTAGCACGCATACCATTATTGAATTACAGCCTACTCCGCCATGTAGGTCGGATAGATTAGGCTAAAGAACAATGCCTTAAACTCTCCTAAGCTTGGGCTCCCGTATTTATTGCCCATGGTATCCTTCCATGCTTCCCGTACCGTAAAGCGAACCAACATCTCCAGGTTCTCTTCTTCGGTAAAGAAAGGGTTCCGGCTACCACCGAGCCTGTGCAAATTCATGCTACGCATTGTTTCTTGTGACGTAGTAGCAAATTCCTCAATCTCCGGTATGCCTAGACAACGTAATTAGAGATCTACGCCCTGGTTTGCATCAGTGGAAACCTACCACAAGTACAGATACTCATTACCGCTGTAGGCTGGAATGTCATCTGCTTAATCTTTTGTAATAAGTTATGCCCAGCACCATCTAAGGTTATACCTGAAAGGGAATTGAGGGTGATGCTAGGGTTCGCCTCGCGTGTCCAAAACTTGGAATGTGCCCCAAACATAACAATGTTGAACGATCTGTCGGACTTGAAGAGATGCCTCGCTACAGTGGTTCCTATCAGCCTCGTAGTCTCCCAATCTTAGACCATTTCACTTACATCTTGCCAATCGATTCTCAGGACAGTTGCTATCAAGCCTGTCCGCCTGTTCTAGGCAAAGCTCAACCTCCTCAGGGTTACCCCAGTTGGACAGCTCTTTGCTGTGATGATACCGAGTTAAACTCCAAAGCACCAAGTACAGCCATACCCGCTGGCTCGGTAACGACATATAGGAGTTCTCGAGGATCTCTCGGATTCTTTGGCGTATGTCCTCCGCAACCCCCTCTGACCAGACATCGATCTTGATGCGGAGGTTTTTCATGCGGAAGCTTTGGTCGTGATCATATGCCCACATTTGTGGAGTGCCACCTTCATTGCATTGTGTCAGTTAGCACGTTGTTGGAAGAGAGAACTGCTGTTATGAAGTTCCAGTCGCATGGGCACTCACCAAGGGACATGTACAAATTTATAAAGTCGCTCTTCCTTACTCGCTCACTCAATGGCCCGTTTCCTTGAAGAAACACCCGAGAATTTTCTTCGTTTTTGATATAGATTGCCTGAAACACCTTCTCAAGGCGATAGTTCCTATCCCTGTACTCCTCCGGGGCCGTCATCTCCTTCCACACAAGTCTCTTGTCTCTGACACCTAGCTCTCTAAGGATCTCATGGAGCTTCTGAAGAATGCTTAGACGGGAATTGAACTGAGACCTTGGAATAGTTTTTAAAGGATGCCGGTCGTCAGTTGGAAATGTGATGTACCATTCCAATGTCTTTGTCATAGCTTTCTTAGATCCATAGGCAATCGTGGACTCCGGTTGGAGGTTCTCGAAGAACAATGAGTTGATTTTATCCACGTGGTTGCTCTCTATCTGAAAAAAATTGAACAGGAACTTGTGATCGCGGCGCCTGGATCCGTCTTCCCCGGGCATGAGCTGCATCCTGCCGTCCACTACCTGTGTGTAAGAATTCCTCGCCATGGTGACCGGCAGATCCTCCAGAAACGAGTCTGGATTTGCGTGTAAATTGGTGGCCATCTTCCGCATTTGCTCTCGCCTTTCCCTGATCTCAGGGTTGATGTCTTCCTGTGGCAGTGGCAGGAGGAAGCTGCGGACAATGAACGTCAAATTTGCTGACACGGGTGAGAACTCGTGGTAATTCGTCCACTGCACCAGTTCGATTTCTCCTGTCACAAGGTTCATGCCAAAGCTTTGCGGTCCCTCACAGATGTTGAAGCATTCGCTGGTCAGGATAAACTCGTCCTCAGCAGATTTGGGTGTACCGATGGCTAGGTACATCATCTCAGTATGGTTGATGTACCATATCGCGTCATGTGGAAAGATGCGCTCAGTGAGGTTGGATCTCCAGTTACCTTCCAGGTCGTGCTGCAGGTTGAGGATTATGTCCATGTTGTCGTACCAAACATCCAATGGCCTGGTGAACCCGTGCTCTTCCATGTACCTCCTCATTTCATTCTTGTCCTCGGCAATGTACGAGTCAATCGATTCGTGGTTGTATCGGTTATAAAATGTCGGGCCGCGGTACTTCATGACGAACAGGAATTTTCGCAGCCTGTCCCGTTCCTCGCGGGTAAGCCAGATGCCCGGTTGCTTCTGGTCAAAGGCCTTCTTGACCTTCTGATATATCTCGCCCGCCCGGGATTCTAGTCTGCTCAAGTCTTGCTCCAGCTTGTGCTGCAACTTGCCCGCCTTAGTGAGGTTGCGGTACATGTCTGTCACTCCAAGAGAGTACTTGACAGGTGCTTCTTTGAGGCTGGGAGGGCTGTCGGCTATGACAATCGTGTTAAGCATCTTGTCGCCCTCGTAGAGAAACTTCCCAGCTTCCCATATCTGCTTTCGCTTTCGCCGTCCGCCGGTCCCGGGATGTTTGAATGGATGGGAGAAGTTGTTTAGTATGAAGCGGGGGACGAAGTGATGGTATTGTGATTGCACATCCGCTTCCGTGGTCGCGGCTGCCGAAGTTAAAGCCATGTTGACGAGGAAGATGCCAGTCACGGAACCTCCGGGGCGTCGCCACATATGCCAACGAGGCCTTGAGCAGCAAGACAGAAGAAGATTCGGCCCTGGCGGGCCCTCAAACACTTTTCGGGACGAGCCTGAAGGCTAGGCTGGGCATCGATCGCGGCGAAGCGTTGGCGCAAGAGTTGTGGTGCAGCCGGATTTTGCACGGACTGTTTCGTAGCCTGAGTTGTTAAAGGGGAGAGGGCGGGGAAAAGAAGCCTTTCCTATGGTTGCGAGCCCAACTAGTGTCGCGACCAACTTGCAGCAAGACAAGAGGGTGGCTTGCATTGTGGCTAGAAGTGGCGCAGAAATCAAGGTGAAGTTGAAGACGCAGGGTGTGTGGTGTAGGCGGCATGCACGGATCGTTTAGTGACCCGAGCTTAATTTTTCCATGCTTAAGAGGGCACGGAAGAAGGACCCTTGAGTTCCTCAAGATATAATCCTAACAGGAGACCAGTCCCTTTGGGCCCGCCAATGCCTTTCGGAACAAGTCTTGCTGGCTAGGTATGGCCCTTCAACTGTGGCACCTCAGCTCAGACAAGAAGCCTTTCGTTCTCGTTCTTCAAGGCACTGTGGCTCGTCGATCGATTGTGGCTCATGAATTGTTTCGTTTCGACAACGGCTTCAGAAGAGCTCAGACCTCTAGGTGGGCCGGGCGTGGGAGTCAAGCTGAGCGAAGTCCGGAATAATTAATAGGGTCGAGGGTTGGGCAGCAATCGCAGAATCTACCCCGCTTTTGCCCAGGACAAGCCTTATTCATCATCACGATAACAAGACCAAAGTGCTCAAGCGTATCAATTTATCTTAGAATGGCGCCTAGAAACAGCGACGAAAATGCTTTCTTCATAGTAAGAGCGGTTAATAAATAAAAGAATATCATAGCTAACGGAACGAGTCTAGAATGTACACAACCCTACAATAATTTTTTAAACTTTCCACTAACTAGATTTTTATATTTAAGAATTTAGTAAGCCTTTAATACTAAGTAAGTATGTTCATTATTAACCTTATAGTATTTATTATTATAGATTATAAGTAAGCTATTAATACTAAGTAAATATATTTATTACTAATCTTATATTATATACTATTATAGCGAATAAATAAGCTTTTAATATTAAATAAATATATTTATTACTAACCTTTATAATATTTATTAGTATAATAAATAAATAAGCTTTTAATACTAAGTAAGTATTTCTATTATTTACTTTATAATATTTAGTAATATAGGATATAAGTAAGCTTTTAATATTAAATAAGTATTTTAGAAGTTACGTAATTATATAAAGGAATAATTTAATAATAATAAAGGTAAATAGTATAATAGTAATTAATATCGAATTTTCTCTTTAGTTATTATATAATAGGTTATAGTACTAAGTATAATAGTTAAGTAAAAGAGAAAGTAAAGTTATCTATTAGGTTTAAATTTAATATAAGATTAATTTTTACCTCTTTCCTTTTTCTTATATAAAGGCTTTAAAGCCTTTTTAAAGTAAGCTTTAATAATACCTATCTTAGCTTTCGTAGCCTTTTAAAGCTAATTTAGTTAAAAATTATAACTATATCTTCCCTTTAATAAATATCTTTAACTAGCTTTCTATAGTTACTAACTACTTTTTAATAATAATTATAACTACTTTATTTTTAACTTTAATTACTGTTTTTTATAAGTTATTAACCTTTTTAACTTAAATCTATACTTTTTTAATAATATATAGTTTATTTAAGCTAGTTTAAAGGTTTACTTTCCTTATTACTTATAATTCTTTATTTTTTTTAATTAATAATTTATTTTAGAAAATCTTTAAATAAACTTTATTTATAGTTTTTTTAAATATCTTTTAAATATTATTCTTATTATTATATATTATTATTATTATATTTTACTTATTAGGTTTATTTTAAAGCTTTTTATTATCTTTATTAGTAGATTAAGGCTTTATTAAAGGAAGTAGTTATAGCTAAAGCTCTTTCTAAAGTATAAATAATAGCTTAGTTAAAAATTAGTTATATAAGTTAATTAACCTTTCTATTATTTTATAAAGTAGTTATAGGTCCTTCTTAGATTCTTCTTTTACTTTATTTAATTTTACTTATAATAGTAATTCTTTTTATAAAAAAGATAGCTTTTCTAAAAAGTACCTCTTTAAATTAAGTTTAATCCTTAAAAAAGTTAGTAGTAATTATATTAACTTTATTTATATTTCTTCTTTCTTTTATAAGTCCTTTTATTATAGTTTACTATTTTTTAGTCTTTATAATATTAAGAATACTTAAGATTTATTCTTTAAAGTAATAGAAAAATAATTTAAAATAACCTTATAAACCCTTTAAACCTAAAGTAAGGTAGTTTAAAACCTTTAGTCTTTATTAAAGAGGTATAAAAAGTATAACTCTTTATAAATACCTTAGGTTTTTAAAAGCTTTAATACCTTTAAAAGGGTATTTATTAAGTAATATAAGCTAATAGAGTTAATTATAAAAGTATTAGTTCTCTTTAAATAATTTATAAAGATAGCTTTTTTAAATATATAATAAACCTTATATAACTTATTTATATATAGCAAAAGGATTTAATATTAAATTTTTATAATTTAGTTAATATAGTATACTATCTAGTAGGATAGATTACCTAGTAGGATACTTTTTACTAGTTTACTAACTTTTATTAACCCTAATACCTATCTAGTATAGTTAATTTAATAAAAGTTAGTACTAATTAATACTAACTACTTTAAATTACTTATTTCTAATTAATTTAGTTAATTTAGAATAATAGTAAAGTTATAGTATAGGTTTAAAAACTTAAGGTTTTAGTAAGTAAGTTTATATTTAGTAGAGATTATATCTCTATTCTTTATATTAGTCTTATATTACTTTATTTATTTAATTATTTAATATACTAGAAATTAATATCTACTATATTAATTTATTTAAGAGAAGATAGAATTATTCTAACTTTTTAAATAATTAAGAAATTTAAAATAAATTATAAAAAACTTATAAGTATATATAAAACTATATAAATCTTTTTTATTCTCTATAATATATTATTAACTAGGATAAATAATTAACCCTATTATAAGAAAATATATATTAATAACTATAAACTTAAGCTAATTAAGGAATAAGTATTTATTTAATATATTATTAATTAAGATATATAAAGCTTTTTAATATATTTCTTTAGTATAGAAGATATAGCTAGCTTTATACTATTATTATATAATAGTAAACCTATTAGTAAGTACTAGACTTAATACTTTATAAATATATAACTTAGCTTAAAAACCTAGTTTAATTATCCTTATAATTATTAAAGGATACTCTATAAAGATCTAGAAATTATTAGAAATTAGTTTAAGCTCCTTTATAATATAATAGCTAAGTATAGAATTATAAATAATAACCTATATAACTTTAATAAGACTAGCTTTATAATAAGTATATTAGTTATATTAATAATTATTATATATATTAATAGATATAAAAAGATTAAATTAGTATAGTTTAGAAACTAAGAATAAGTAATAACTATTAAATATATTAATATAAAAGGCTAATATATTCTATTATTTATAATTATTTAAGAAGCTTACTACTTTATAAACTAAGCTATAGAGTTAGGTTTTTTAAAAAATTAGATTATTAAGTCTATTTTAAATAGATAGATAGATAATTAAACTAGTTTAGAATAGGTTTAGTACTTTAAAAAGTATATAAGATAATAGATAAAGGGTAGATATTAGATACTTATTCTAGATAAATATAAGAGCTATATATTAGTAGATTTTAAAAATTACTATAAAATAAATAATATTATTACTATTAGTATACTACTATATTTATTTTACTTACTTTAGTTATTAGATATTATATTATATTTACTTTTAAAGTATATATATAATAATTAGATTAACTTTTTTATCTATATATTTATTAATTATATTACTAAGCTTAAGTTTTTTCTTACTTTTAAAGTAGCTTATAATAAGATTTTTATAGAAATAAATATTAAGTCTATATTTAAAAAAGCTAGAATTACCCTTTAAAATCTAGATTCTATTATTTTTAAGCTTAATATTTACTTATAAATATTAAACTAATTTCTTTCTAGCTCTTTTTAGAAATAAAAGTTATAAATACTATCTAATACCTAGTAAACTATCTAGTAATTAAGTTTTATTAAAGATAGAATCTTAGTATATTAAAGAAGCTCCTCTATACTAATTATTTTAACTATTAACTAGCTATTAAAAAGTTTATAAGTAATAGTATATAAAATTATAATTTTAAAGGATTAGGTTTATATATTTAAAGATACTAATATAGTATTTACTAAGTATAGGAGGGCTAAGAAGAGTTAATTATAGCTTAAAGAGGTATTTACTATTAAGGATTTCTAGTTAATAATTAAGGAAAAATAAAAGGGGAAGTAGTTAGCTAGTAAAATAAGTAGTAGAATAGAGGAGGTAATCTATAGTAGACTAAGTAAATAATACTATAAGAACTATAATAAGATTAGATATAATATAAAAATATATAAGAAAGAGGAAGAAAGGTTTAATAAATTAAATTCTAACTATATTATAGTAAATCTAGCTTAGTTAGTATTAATTAATATAAATATATTTATTTTAATAGTTTATAGTAAACTATATTTATAATAATATAATTAGTACTATTTAGTATAAAGTATATATTTCTTAGTAAAAGTAACCTAGTTTAGACTTATACTATACTTATACTAACTACTTTAAATTAACTAAATTAATTAAAAATAAGTAATTTAAAATAGTTAATACTAATTAGTACTAACTTTTATTAAATTAACTATACTAGGTAGGTATTAGGGTTAATAAAAGTTAGTAAATTAGTAAAAAGTATCCCATTAGGTAATCTATCTTACTAGGTAATATATTATATTATAAGCTTTTTATAAAGATTATTTATAAAAACTTTCTTAAAAAAGTAAATATAAAAGTACTTTTTCTATAAAAGAATATAGTTTATAGAGTTTCTACTATAAATATATTCTAATATAATTATTATATTAATAAGTATTATATACTTTATATTATAATAAAAGCTTCTCCTTTCTTTTTATATTATACTTTAATTAATATTCTTAAAAGAATCTATTATATATTAGTTTAATTACTAATATATATTTTATATAAGTAATTTTAAAAAGCTTTATAAAAGGTATAAACTTTTTTTATTAATTATATAAAAGAATAAGTTTTTAGCTTTATAAATCTATTTAATTTATACTTTTATAAACTTTATCTTTAAATAGCTTTAATAGTTATTTTATATTTAATAAAATAGTTTTAAATTTTAAGTTTATTAATAATCTAAAGAAGAATATAGAATTTAAATAGATTTTAATTTAAAATATAAATCTTATATTATTATATACTAGCTAATATTTTCTACTAATACTAGTAGCTATACTAATTATACTTTATAGTATAATCTTAAAACTTTATAATATTACTTAGATATACTTTTAGTTAAAGTTTAAACTAAAGTATATTATCTTAGTATACTTATTACTTAAGCTATAGTATAAGTATTCTCCTAATACTATTATAAGAATTATTAAGCTACTTTATAGTATTACTAAATTTAAGGTCTATTAGTTTATAATATATTAGATATATTATATTAAAGATTTTTAAATAGAAACTTCTATATATAATCCCTACTTTATAGTTATAGACTTTATATATAAGAAGGATAATTTTAGCTTAATAGCTATATAAGTTAATAATACTTTTAACTTTAATACTTCTAAGTTCTTTAAGTTTTTAAAGGAGAAGGTATAAGAGTAAGAGCTAAAGTATAAGCTATAAATATAACTTAAGGAAAATACTATATTTAACTTTAATAGCTCCTATATTTTTAAGTAATATTAAAGAAGTAAGTATATTAAATAAAAAGCTATACTATACTAGTTTTTACTTCTTAAACTTAAATAATTTTAATACTCTTTCCTTACTTAGTTTTTACTTCTTAACTTAAAGTAGTTTTTAAATTTTATTTATTTAAATTTATAAAAAATATAAAGTTTAAAGTTTAAAGTTTAAAAAAGGATTATTACCTACTTATAATAGTATTATTATAAAGTATAAGTATTATATTTCTTATAAACTTAATATAAAGAAAATAAAAATTAATAAAGAGTTAATTTAATTAATATAAAGTTAATTATATATAAAATATATTATTAAATATTTAATAGTACTTATTTTAAATAAAGAATTAACTTATATATAAACTATATTAATAAATATTAATAATAACTCTTATTTAAGTATATACTTTTATTTTATAGTATTATAGCTAATTAAGTTAGTATAATATATTAAATTAAGAAATAATAAAGGTTTAAGTTTAATTTAACTTTAAAACTTTAAAATAAATTTTAAAAGATAAAGATAGAAGATTTTTAAAACTAACCTAATAATTAAATAAAAAACTATTAATATAAGAATAAAGGTAAGTAGAAAGAATTAGATTATATACTTATATAACTATATATAGTATATATAGTAAAGTTATAGTTTATAACTATAGGTAAGTAATTAGATAAATAATAATAATAAATTAAACTAATATAACCTATTTACCCTATACTATTTATATATATATATAAGAAGCTAAGTAATATTTTTAAAAAAGAATAATATTTATAAGTTTTATTAATTAAATTATAATCTCTTACTTAAAAATCTTCTTTTTATAGTTTATTTACTTAAAAAAGTTACTACTATTAAAAGAAAGCTTTATAATAAAAGTATATTTAATATATAAAAAGAAAGGATTCTGATTAACTATAGGGAAGTTATACTAAGTAAGAAGATAACTTTAATAAGTCCTAATTTAAGAAGTAAGGTAAGTAATAAAATAAGGGTAACTATAGCTTTTATATAATAAATTAAATTAGTATTTAAATAAAATAATAAAACTCTTTAGTCTATTAATAAAAGGGATTTCTATAGTAGAAAGAACTAGTAAAAAGTAGTTTAATAGAATAAGTAGTTAAAAATAAACCTTATAAAGCTATTTACTTAAAAGTAATATTCTATAGCTATAGCCTTACTAGTAGTAATAGCTTTAATACCTAAGCTAGTAGCTAAAAAAGTTTATATAAAAGCTTATTAAATTATTAATTAACTACTATAAGTAGATTAAACTATAGAGGACTTTATTAATAATAAGGATATTAGTAATAATAAAAAAAAGATTTAAGAGGAGATTATAGTACTTAGATTAGTTAAGGACTACTTAATTAAATAAGGTAAGAAGTAGTAAAATATTAAGGTAGAAGAAATAATAAAGGTAAGTAAAAGTAATAATAGTAGTATATATATAGTAATAGATATATATAGTTAATAACTATATCTTATTATTTTATATAGTAAATAAGTAATATAAAAGAATATTAATATATTAAGAGTATATAAGTAAGTATACTTTTTATTTTTTTAAGTATAAATATTTAACTTTATAATAAAATATAAAGAGTTTAAAATTAATATAGTAAAAACTTTATTATTTAATAAGCTAAATAAATAATATTTATATTTATTTTAAATAATTTAAACTTTATTTTTACTAATAGTTAATTTTAATCTAAATAGTTTTAATATCTATTATAGTTATAAAAAGTAAGGAATAATACTATTTAAAGCTAGTTATATAAAATAAAGTATAATATTAAATAGATTTTATAATAATTAACTTTTATAATTTAAATCTAAACTTAAACTTAACCTAATAGCTAGTATATATTAAATAATTAATTAAAAAATAATAATTATTATAACTTTAGATTATTTATAAATATAAGTATTATTAATATATAAAGAAGGTTATATATATATTTTTAGTAAAGCTTTATTTATATATTATATAATTATAATATAACTTTAAATATTAGTAAAACTTTCTTATACTACTTTATCTACTATTTTATAGCTTAATAGAGTTATTATAAATATATTTTAAAATCTTTCCTAATAAAAGAAATTAGTTAATTTATAAATTTAGTTTATAATAACCTTTATAACCTCTCTTATATATAAGTAACTAAAACTTCCCCGTAGCTTTATAGATACTATAAACCTATAAATATATAATAAAGTAAGATATTATAGTATATAAAAATAGCTAAAGTAAAGGGTTAACCTTAATATACTAAGTTTATAAACCCTAGAGAAGCTATAATAGCTTAAAGAAACACACTACTAAGCCTTACTAAGGTAGAGATTATAGTAAAATAAGTAGCTATCTAAATATAATAGTTAAAAAACCTAAGTAATATTACTAAAGTATTTTTAATATTCTAATAATATTAGTTATATTTATAAATATTCTTTATAATCTTTAATTACTTATTTAATTAAAAAACCTATTTAAATAGTTTATATAAGTAACTTTTATAAGATTATAAACTAAAATAACTATTATACTTAGTATATAGCCCTTTTAACCTTTCTAAGCTATTATCTTTATTTATTAAAGTAATAATAATACTTAGACTATTAGTAAAGGGGAAGATATCTATTATAAAACTAATAACCTAAGATATATAACTAATTATACTATTTAATAGTAATATAAAAGTATAAATAACTATTAGTATTAATATATTATATATTACTTTATAGTTATTAAAGGTTAGTAGCTTTAATAGTATTACTTTTAAGCTAGTAATTACTTTATCTTAATACTATATAGCTTAGTATAGATATATCTAATTTTAATTAAAGTGAGTATAAGCTAAATAAAGATAGAAAATATTAGAAACTTATATATTAAAAACTTATAAGTAGTAGCTAATTAAAGTTTAAGAAAGTATAGCTTTTTAAATACTTTAGGTAGATAATAGAGTATACTATATATAGTAGTAATATAATAAACTAAAAGTTTAATAGAAGAGAACTAGTTATCTAACTTTTAAAGGTTATTTCTAGAAGTTTTATCCTATTATAGGGATTTTAAAAAAGACTATCTTTAAAAACACTATACTAATTTATTAATAGATATTAACTATATTATACTTTTTAATATTTTTATTAGTATAGATTAGCTCTTTTTAATATAATAACCTTATATTTTACTAAAGTACTTTACTTTTTTAACTATATCTTATTCATTATTATCTTTTCTTAATAATAAAAGACCTATATTAGTAATTATTTTTATATTTAATACTTTAAAACTATAAAATATAGTATAGTAAATATAGATTATATATAGAATATTTTTATTATACTAATTAAAATATAAATAAATATATAAGTTAATCCTTTATATATAGATTTTTATATAGGAGTAAGTAGAGCTTTTATTAACTTATTTTAATTTTCTATTTCTTATATATTTAATAGCTATTTTAAAACTTCTTATACTTTAATCTTATTATTATATATAAATCTTTAGCTTATAACTAATTTTTAAAAGTATTAAAGCTTAGTATTAAATTTAAATATAAACTTAAGTTATTTAAAAGTTAAGAAACTTTAAAATTATCCTTTTTTTAAATAAAAATATTATATAAAAGTATATAATTAAAGCTAAAGAGGTAAAATAAACTTAAATAGATTAGTTATTAAAAGAAAGTAAATTAGTAAACCTAAAAATATAAAAATAGATATTATAAGTTAAGGCTAAAGGTTAAATACTTATAAGACTTATAAATATATAAGTCCTTTTAAATAGCTTACCTAATCTACCTATTTAGTTAAAATACTTTAACTATATAGCTTTACTACCCTTTTCCTTTTCTTTTCATTAGATAAATAATTATAAATTAATAATTCTTTACTACTATATTTTATTTTTACTATTATATAGTATAAAGACTATATAATATATTAAAGGTTATTTATAAAAGCTTTAAAAAGCTTATAATTATATTTTCTTTAAATCTTTATTATTTTTATAACTACTATAAATATTTATAAATAAGATTCCTTATCTTATTTTCTTTTTAAAGATTCCTAAATTTATTAATCTCTTTAATATAAGTTATACTATATTATTATAGTAAAACTTAACCTATAATATATCTCTATTACTAATAGCTTTTTTTATACTTTATTAAAGAACTTCTATTAAAATTATTATATTTTACTAATTTATTTAAACTTAATTTAAAAGATAACTTATTTTTATTATTAAAATAGTTTTTAATAAGTTTAATAAGTTAATTCTAGTCTTATCTATTATAAAGAGTATATATCTTAGTTTTTATAAATAATTATATATTAGACTTTATTTAATATAGAGTTCTAAAGAGGGTAAATTAGCTCTTTATTAATACTAAGAGTTATAAGCTTTTAGAAAGTAAATCTATAATCTTATAAAAGGCTTAAAACTATTTTACTAACTTAAAGTAATATCTTAAACCTTACTAATTTTTATTATAGTAATAATTACTATAATATACTATACTTTATATATATTTTTATATACTTATATATATTTACTATTTTAGAATAGGAGATATTAGACTTTAATTTATATAGTTAGATATAATAATTTATAAAAGATAATAGATATTAGTTAAGGTATTTATTTAGTAATCTTATTATACCTTATTAGTAAGATAATACTATAAGACTTAACTTATATAAATACTAAAGTATAGAGTTATAAATATATTATTTTATATATAATAGAGTTATCTAGAAGACTAATAGTAACTAGGTCTCCTAATTAGTATACTAGGAGTTTAAGTAGTAGGATGCTATACGAATTATAATGTATATCCCTAATCCCTATAAAGAGCTCCCAGCTATAGGTATATGCACTGTTGCTAGTGGTGAGTACCCTAGGCTCTCTGATTGCCTATGGGTACCAAACGGCGTGCCAGGTACTCGTTGTCCTTCATCAGCACCTTCACCGTAATCATTATGTATTCGATATCATGGAATACGAGTGCACCGTGAGCAGCGTATATGTGTTCACTCTTGAGAAATGAGACCGGGTGTTCCCGCCAGTGTCGAAGAGGATTCAGATGGTGGGAAGTATGATATCCGTCATTGTAGCAGAACCGATTGCTCTGTAACAAGATGTCAGCCATGGATCATCTGCACGTGATACATGACTCTCTTTCGGGAAGAAAGAGTCCAGTGATCGATACACGGCAACGTCAATTACTTAGGTAGAGTAATACTGGACCTGAAGTCTGAATCTGGCTTTTCGTCGTCAACAGAGGCGTGTCGACCCCAATTACCAACCATCAAGCCCACACGGAGCAGGAGCAGCGGAAGGAGGAAAACACAGAATACAGCTTGCAAGTTGCCAGTGAATCGGTACAGGCTGTAGATTGCCGAGTAAGTGCCGAGCTCCCAGAAGGCTGCATCCAACGCTGCAGTAGGCTTTCCCTCGCGTAAGAAATAAAGTGGCAGATCGAGCCAAATGATCCAGAAGAAGCGCCCAATATAACATTCAAAGTGGAGCGGGTTATCTCGTTGCAGTCGTGTGGTGGAGGACAGGTCGTCAGGGCCTGGTAATCTTCCGGGCTAGCTTCAGGGGGTGTGGCAGCACGAGAAGCCGGTTCATTAGTTGGTACAAGTGAAGTACTTAGGTATCTTCGGCACCTAGATAAACCGGGGATGGCAGCAGAACTACCCAATTAGATGTCAGGCCCGTAGCACCTCCCCACAGTCCTGAATGGGACCATTCAAGTATAGCTCATTTCCCATGCCATGTGGTTGCACCTCAGGACGGGAGAGGACCCAAGACTTTCAGCTGCTTGAAGAGAAGTAGTGAGATGCATACTTGGGTAAGGACTGCTTGAACCTCATCTTATCGCGTCGTGATCGCAAGTTTTGCACACTATTCGGCCAATATGTCCGCATCTGAAGTTTTCCCACTGGCACTGGGAACACAAATAATGACCACAGTCGAAGAAGTCCTGATTTTCGCTGTTTCCGTCAACTGGGGTTTGACAGACAGCACACGTCTCCAACACGTTGAAAAATTCCATGGGGTATTTCCTGTGGTCAGATCATCTAATACTTGGTGTCATCCTTGGTAGGTCATCACGCCCATGGTCACAAAATTGTCTTAGTCACGCTCGTCCGCATAATGGAATGTGTGAAACGCCGGGTAACACCTATTCCATCATGGTTCCCGGGCCGGGCTTCGTCGCGTTACGCCGACTCGGTGCGACTTTTGATGGAGAATAGAGGCGTATATAGATTTGAGCAGCCCGTAATATTGCTGCTCCTCTTCAGTCAAGTGTATCGCTTTTGCAACAACCTTGCGCTCAGGGGTGTGTAGTCCATCCTGAATGGAGCCTTTGGTTATCTTCAAGGACGTGACATGTACAAACTTTCATAGAGTCTCCAACCCGTTCGGTGCTCCCTTGGTTACAGGACATGCAATCCAGGAATTGAAGGTGGCGGAAGAGTCAAATGGATGAGTCCCAAGTAATCCCGTCAGAGAACCCAGGTCTTCAACTCGGTTCAAGATCGGTGTTCCCCGTAAGACACCAACGGAAGCGAGCTTTCAGAGCATGAATAGCTCTGAACCGTTTTTCCGACCGCTTTTGAATTACATGAGCAATACCGTAATGAAATGAAATCAGCGTGCATTTCACATTAGTCAATCAACAAATATCTGCGAATGCTGTCTTACCTTCGTCGAGAATCACACGTAATCATTCAATAGATTCAAGCCAGGGCTTACCTTTGTCATTTTGAGCCCATCTTTTGACATATGACAATAATTTGCCAATACAATATCGTATTTCGTGAGTTATTGAATGTGGCTTTTAGAAGCTCCGTGATATTTGTAGTATGACTTGCCCATTCTGGACTTACCATTCCAAAGAACACGTCATGTCTATGAACAACAAGCGTTATAGATTCTGATGACATGCCTGTCCGTTGGTTCGCCTCTCCATTGCAATTGTCTGCAACAGGAATCAGCAAGACACTACAGCTGCCGAGGAATCCACTACAACCAGAACACGGGGAAGCAGGGCAAGGAGGAAGCAGCAATAGAAGTAGCCGATTCTGCCTTAACCCTGATCTGCTGCTCATATCAAACCAGACAAAAAGGCTTCATACAATCAGGGAAACCAACACTCGGCGGCATTTCAAGGTGCTGAGCACTTGAATGCTTCCCACTGTGCCTCGTCCCAAGGACGACAATAGAGACAGAACCCTAGGGTAATAGCAGTTTTCTTGCCTGGGAAGTAGATATAAAAGACTACAAAAACATACAGCACCGAGTATTTGCCGGTCGTAACCGGCTAAACTACTAATCCAGCGATTACACAAGGGCGGGCGTGAGTTTGGCATGCAGCGTGGCGTATCTGCAGCGACGTTGAAGACGGGCATTTACAAGACTGGGTACGCACGGTCATCTTCCGGACTTGAAAACAAGGACACGATGAGTCATATTATGGGAAAGGATTGGCATCCTAGCTGGGAGGATCTGGTGGATGGTAACCTTGACAGATGCTTCGATCTGTTGGTTCCTAGCTGGAAGATCTGGTTGGTGGTAATGTTGATTGATGCTTCGATCTGTTGGTTCTTCTGCAGCTCCCAAAGTGTGGAACAGCTGGCAAGCAGGCCACCAATGAGCGCATAGCCGATAGCCAGGGGCTCGGCTGATTAATTACGAATCATTTCTTCCAGCAACCTTAGGTGTGCCTAAGGGCCAATACGACAATCTCGATGAGGGGCATAGCTGAAACGAAGGACCCGGGCATTTATTTGTTCACTTGCCTGTCATTAATTCCTCCCTTCAGAAGCTAAGATCTCAGGCCATTTTCCCTTCTCTTCAAGCACCTCGAATACCCTTGTTTGCGCATCAGAAACCAAGCATCTACTGTGCCGAATCCAGCCTATCAACTATGAGCACGATGAGGATCGATTTCGGGGCCGGTGTATTCATGCCGGACCTAGGCTTTAAATCCGCTGACGATGTCAGGCCGTGGCTCGACCTCCTCTTGGAAAGTAAGGACATCGCCAATGGGCTCGACAGCGCGGTTGCCTATGCCCAATGTGAGGAATGGCTGGGGCAGCTTAACGTTGAATCGCAATACGGCTTTGCTGTTTCCACTAAGCTCCCTGGTGGTGTTCACCCTACCCAAGTCTCCAACAAGGAGAACATTCTTGCCCAAGCTAGACATAGCTTAAGCAAGGTTGGCGTCAAGCAGGTAAGTACAATACCATAACGATCATACGGCCCTTTGTAATCCTCTTCAAAATCGAAAACCTCGCAAAAACTAACACCAGTTATGAACCTGTAGTTTGACACTTTATATTTACATGGCCCCGATGCACGTGTTCCACTTGAAGAAACACTATCTGGATTTGATGCTGCTTATAAGGAGGGCATTTTCAAGCATTGGGGGCTGTCTAATCATACTGCTCAGCAGGTTGAGGAAGTTATGAAGGTTAGCAAGGCTAACAACTTTGTCCTCCCAACGGTCTTCCAAGGTAGTTACAACCCAATCGCTCGTCTGCCTGAAGATGAGCTGCTACCTGTTCTGCGTAAACACGGTATCTCTTTCGTGGCATACAGCCCCATGGCTGGCGGCTTCCTCGCGAAGAAATCTGAGCAATTTCGCGATCACCCCGAAACCTTCGTGGGTCGTTGGGACGAAGCGACATTCCTCGGGAAGGTCTACCATTTCCTCTACGACAATCCCTTGCCTCTACAAGCCCTAGACAAGTGGCACAACGTTGCCGCCGCAGAGGGTATCTCTGGAGCCGAGATGGCCTATCGCTGGGTAGCATACAACTCGGCGCTTACGAAGGAGGATGGTATGGTGGTTGGAGCAACAACCATGGAACAGTGGAAGAGTAACGTCGCAGCAATTCAGAAGGGCCCCCTTAGTTCAGAAACCGCAGCTAAGATAAATGCTCTGTGGACGCCTGAACTGAAGGCGATGGGAACGTTGGACAATTACCAGGCAATCCTGGCGCTGAAGGCGGCTCCGATGTAAATCCTCGCTGCGAAGCAATGAGGAATCAATGAGCAGACGCGGGATTTTGATGAAAGGCCATTGAGGACTGAGAGCCTCTTCGGCGCCGCCTCCGCCTATTTCAATCACAAACGGAGTCACTCTGGTAATGCACGAATTCATGCACAGTACAGTTTCAATAAAATGTGATACTAGTGTCTGTTGCCGTTCAATTAGCGCTATTTCATGTTGAATCTGGGTTAGGCATCTTGTCGGACCAAATTCGCACTCTTCATTAGGCATTATCATGCCATGACTTGGTGAGGCTAGACCTGTACTGACGGCCAAAACCGTAGGTCTCTGTTTGAGCAAGTTTTGACCGAGTACAAAGATCTTATTTTGCTCCACGATGACCTTACGGACTCAAATATAGGAGATGGGAATGGATCCCGCTATTTCATGTATCTATGGCCGTATGTGCTTGAACAGTGAATTTGGAGTTTTCAATACTAAATTCTGTTGACCGGGGAATTTCCTCCCGTGCTGTCCACATGAGGTGGCCGACCTACTCAGCGACCATGAGGGCGGCGAAAATGTATTCCCGTGGGAAAACCTTTTCGCTGTCCTGTCAAATACTCTCATCGCTAGGGTCTGCTATCAACAAATCTGCATAAAGCTGACATCAGCTACTCGTTGCTATGGATAGAAAGGGCAAGACCAACTGCGTGTGCTCTCGAAATTGGCAACAGATATCGTAACGCTGGCCGCAGTTAGTGCCGGCCGCATGTAGAACCGTGGATGCGACCTGGATTGATATTTCAGCGCTATTTTCGGCAATATAACATTAGGGGTTCCTGTGGTCTGCATCGGAAACACTGAGTAAAGACGGGGCGGCCCACATTTGTGCATCACGACGGAGAGTTCGGCCGCAAAGCCGAGTGAGCAGCTTCAACGACGGGAAGCCTATGAGTCCGTTCCGGCGTAGTACACACTAGAAAACGAAATACGGTATTCTAGGGTATTCGTCGGCGGGAGCTCGCACACAGGTTGGAGCCAAGATACAGATCACTGACGGACGGGCTTTCTCTTTAAGCTCATATCCGACGCCAAGGTTCAGCCATCGGTACCTCGGCCGGATAGTACTTGGACTACAGTGATGCAATTCGCGATGAACGAACTATTTCATAATCGTTCTTGAGCTACGTTATCTTGATTTTGAAAGAAGACCGAATCCACGAACAACGTTAGATCCACGTGGCCATGCAGAGCACTCTTCCCGCATCGTGGTACCGTGAGCCCGGCTTCTGTCAATTGGAGAGGCGGGCTATCTTCAGCAAATCATGGATCTTGATTTCCCATTCATGCCAGTTCAACGAGTCCGGCAAGTATGCCCGTTATGAGGTGGCGGGGTACCGAACGAAGCCGTGTCTTCAAGGGCGCAATCGAATGCATGACATACTCGTATAGGATGCGCACCGACCCAATGGTAGCGCACTGGTCATGGTTGACAAAGTGCTACCACGAGTGGCATGCGTTCGCCATCATCTTGTCCGAGCTGTCGAGCCGGCCTCTGGTCAGGGACGCCGACAAAGCGTGGCGAGTGGTGGAACAGAGTGCGGTGCTGCGCTGGGACTCGTCCACTAGGCATCGAAAGGTTCACCAGTGGCGCTCGGTAATGAGGAGTATCGACAAGGCAAGGAGGCGCAGGAAAAAGGAGCTTGGTCGCCGGAGGCCTGCTACTTCTGTTTCTTCATCGGCTGTGACACCATCCGGAACAGGCGCGAACACCCAACAGCAGCTGTGGCCGGTAATGAGTGGGTCACAGGGCGATCTTAGTCACATAGGACCTATACCGCCCAATGGTCTAGATCGTGATCCTCAAATGTCGGTATATGGAGCGGAGGGGATCATGGGGACTCTGCTGGACGATGAGATGTGCAATTTCGCCGGTGATGATGGGCAAGTTTACTTTGTCTAAATACTTTTATGTAGGCGAATGAAACAAGATGGTTAAAATGAGGGTTAGCAGACCAACCGGCCCTTCAAAGCTTCCTCCATGTCTTCCTTTGCCATCTCTTCAATACCCAGTCGCTCATTATCACCTTTGTATCTTCCCGCAATTCCCTTCCCAAAGGTTGCCCTCGTTAAATACGCCCCCAACGCATTTGGACTAAACTTTCCCAGCGCCCACTCACCCAGCGCCTCCCTAACCAGATCCGTAGTCTCCACCGCCACGGGTGTCCATTGGTGTCCCGAGTCGTGCTTCTGGATCCTTCGAAGCAGTTCGTTGGGAGTTATCGAAATATCGCTGATGCGGACAGCCCGGTTCTTCGTCGCTTCGAATTGCTGAAGAACAGCCACAACGGCTCGCGCGACGGTACTGATCCTGGTGGTAGAGAATGGTGTATCTCCGCCGTCATAGATATTGACAGTCCTAGCAATGAAGTCACCGAACACAATCATATCCAAGCCATCCTCGAGCAAGAGACTGTTGTAAATATAGGTGTAGGTCAGACTACTGCGGTCGGCGAATTTCTCGAGGTACTGCTCGGTCTGGACCTTGGTTCGATTTGTAGGAAATCCTCGAATTTTGGGGTTCTGGAGGTCCGCCCCGAACTCGGATGGTATGAAGCGCTTCACTCCGGCAGCGACTGCGGCATCGATGAGTTTGAACTGGCAATCTAGCCCGCTTCTCGATCCGAGGGTAGAAACAACCGCGTCGATGCCTTTGAGTGCGTTCTTGAGGGATTGCGGTGATTCGTAGTCTATCGTCGTGAAATGGGCCCCGGACGGGTAGTTGATGAGCGTGCGTCCCCGGCGTACCAGAACTGTCACGTCGAATGTCTCCTCCTCGATGAGGGCTTCAAGAACCTTGCGACCAAGGTGTCCTCCGGCCTGTTATAGTGGTCAGTCATCGTCATGTTGCCACGTCGAATCTTGGCTATAATTACCCCGGCTATGGCAACAGTGTGTACGGTTTGGCTGTTCCTTGAAGGCATATTTGAGGATACTTGACTAAAACCTGATTCAGTGTCTTGGATGGGGATTCATTCTTGGCCGACGAAATGGGCAAATATTTCGATGATCATGATATACCCCAGCCTTAATGGACATATAGTTTTCCATGTCAGGAGGTAACCAGGCTCGCATCAGTCCTCTTCTTCGTCGTCCGACTCCCGGACCCTCTTAATCCCCATGAGATTCCCGAGCCCCTCCAAGGCGACCCACCTGCTCTGACACTGCCTACAAATTTTATCGATAGACCGAGCAAATCTTTCAGCTCGCTATTGTCAACATGCGAGCCAAACTGACGGAGATCACCCGCGGATTCGGGATCCGATGGCTTGGCTTCTGGGCCGTGGCCCGAAGCCTGGGCGCGGCCGTTGTTGTGTGGGGTTCCCTTCGCTTTTTCCGGAGTGCGTCCAGAATGGACGCTCCATCGACGCTCGGCTGTGGACGAACCGGCTTGATTCGGCCGTTGAGCGAATGCGAGCCCGGTCCAAACCGTTTGCGCAAGCTCGTACAGTCCACTTACAACCCGCCCTGACCTAAGCACCACGTTAGGCTTCAAAGACTGGTCTCAGTACCTGCCCCGTCAGTTTGACTTCATACCTGGTGTTCTTAGTGGGGAGAGCTGGGAATGTGTGACGCTGCGTGGCAACCCTCACCACCCTGAGTCTGAGTTTCTCGTGAGGCTCGGGGCATCTCAGGGCCCAGGAAACCGGGCCAGTTCATTACATAAGCCCTGTACAAATAGGGTATCGTCGTGTGAAAGCTACCTTTACCGTGTTGGCCATATTGTGCGACGCGTGTCGGTCAACCTCGGCCTGGATATCCGAGCTTCAAGGAACTCATTGACCACGGCTGACTGGCCATCAGCAATGGACAGGGAGCTGACGGGTCCGAAGGAACAAAATACGGGTCAAGGTCAAAAATATGATACTTGGAATTGCTCATCCTCCTTGGCTGTATCCCGAGGTCATTGTCTGGTCTTTGGTCGCGCCAATACAACAACGCTCAAGTCTATCAGCACCATGGATTCATCTTCAATGCAACCCCAACAGACCATGCGCGGTCGCACAGCCGTCATATCCGGCTCATCCAAAGGCATCGGCGCCGGCATTGCCGCCGAACTATCCAATCGCGGCGCCAATATCGTCCTCAACTATCCATTTTCGTCTCTTCAAGCGGAATGTGAGGCAGTAGGGAAAACCCTCAAAACAGATTGGATCGCGGTATGCGCCGACCTCGCCTCACACAGCGGCCCAACCGAGCTCGTGCAGCAGGCTGTAGCCAGGTTCGGCCAGATCGATATCCTCGTCAGCAACGCGGGCTACGTCCCGATCGCGCCTCTCTGGGATTCGACGCTGAGCATGTGGGACCGGGCCATGGACCTCAACGCCCGTGGTGCGTTCGCGCTGGTCAAGGAGGCGCTGCCATACCTGACCCCGTACAAGCCGGCCGAGCCCCCGAACATGTCCGGCGCAATTGGTGGGTCGCGTATCATCCTTGTTGGCTCGGCTGCTTCGCGAGTGCCCAAAGCAGGCCAAGGTGTCTACGCGGCAACCAAAGGGGCGCTTGACTCGATCTTGCGCGTGTGGGCGAAAGAGCTACCGCCAAAATACGGTTGTACTGTCAACTTAGTGGCCCCAGGGCCCGTGATGACGGAGAACCTTCTGTCGTTCTTCACGGATGAAGAATGGGAGAAAGTGCGCGAGTCACTGATCCGCGATACGCCAGTGGAAGGGGGCGCAGCATCTGTAGAGGATGTTGCGTGGGCAGTGGCCTTTTTGGCAGAGGAAAGGTCTAGGTGGATTAACGGAGAGATCATGCTTCTTTCCGGAGGGGTCTCAATGAGGTAGTAGTAATGAAATGATAATTATTGCATGCATTATATTCTGCAAGCATGCTCAAATGAATGTGCCTCCGACCCAATGTTGTACCTCAAATGAAAATTCGAGAGCACAGATAATGCTTGTTGGGACGATTAATAAAACTAGACAGGGTACCTAGGCCTAGGTAACCAGCTCGAAAAGAAGAGCACCAAAATGAGGCCTTCAAATCTCTTATTGATGGACCACCGTGAAGGATTCGATTACATAAATGTAACGCTTTGAGATTTCTGTCCCTAGGTACTTCACCGAAATGCTGAGTTTTACCTCATGTTGGATCTTTCAATTCCTTATCTAGTCCTTAACTATTTCGCGAAATTTCAAAGTATCTACATCACCCCCCCCCCTTTTTTTTTCTTCTTCTTACAAAAGAAAACACGGCGGTTTTTCTGGCAATACCGCGACATCATCGGCTTTTCATTGACAGCTTCCACTCTGGATCTGGGATAACCTATGCACACCAGGAAGTCAGCCACACAGCGCAAGAAATTACAGTGAGTGAAACAACTTACTAGACCCTCAAACTCAACATTCTTTGGCCGTTCCTTCACATCCTCTGGCAGACCAATCTCATACCTCGTTACGAACTCAATCAGGATAAGCTTCAAAACCACTTCTGCGATGTATCTACCTGGGCACGGGTGTCTGCCATAGCCCCAGGTCAGATCCTTCTTGCCAACCGTGACCAACTGGCTAGTGTTGCGGGCCTCTTCAGTCGCCTTTCGAGTCTTGTAGTACCGGAGGCCGTCAAAGGTCTCTGGATCATCGAAGAACTGTCGGTCCATGTTGATGGCTCCTGTCGGGAGCACGATGCGGGAGCCTTTGGGAATGCGAAGTCCGTTGGAGAGGGTCAGGTCTGTGAGTGCCTTTCGTTGGAAGGTAGCTATTATTTTTCAAGTCAGCGAAGAGTCTCTTCTTATGCCTGTGGGGCAACAAACTTAGGTCCGAAGGGTTGAAACGCTGGGTCTCCTTGATGAAACTGTCCAGCTTCCACATCTCTGTCAACGCCCGCTTCTCGATCACACCACCGTTACTCGTGGTTGTCATGTGAATCTCTTCCAGGATTGCAGACACATATTCGGGGTGCATCGCAAGATCCATGAGACATTGTGTCGCTGCTGATGCCATGGACTGAATGGCAGCCACGACCAAATTGATCTGTGCAACAGTATGCCCCTCAACATTATCAGGATCAACCACTCCGTCGCAAAGATGATCCAAAAGTGACGGCGGGTCACTCAGAGGTCTGCCTTCATTCGCCTTCTTTTCTTGCAGAGTCTGGGCGACCATGACCTTGCCTTCTTCAAAACGCTGCATCATATGCCTCCGGCCTTTGACGAAGCGATAGACAAAAGGGCGTAGTAGGGCAGGCCATTTCTTCAATCTCTCAGTCCATACCACGGTAGAATGGACGTGCTCGGTTGCGATGTCTAACCAGTGGTCATTCTCAGCTGCGGCGGCGCTGTGAAAGATTCGCGCGGAGATGCCGGAGACAAGGCGCATGACATGCGGCCAGGGGTTTGTTGTGGATTTGCCTTTCCAGCTTTCAATCAGCAAGCAAATTTGTGATATCGAGAGAATACAAATCTTTGTTCATTGAAGAATTTTCTGGGGCTTTGTCGCAACTCACTATCATAGTGCTCGAGTGGCCAGTGTCTGCGGATGAGCTCCTGGATGACAGGAACATACTGGGCTGCGGTTGTTAGTGTATAGCATTATTTGGGTGATCTGACTGTGTTCCAGACTTACGAAGCGTTGGGTTAAGCTTCTTGTTCACTGTATTGATTTCCTGTTCGTCGAGGTTCCCCACTTTGGTGTATTTCCTCATGCTGAACTGTGCGCAGAGAGAAAAAAGACTTGTTAGACCAAAGAGAAACTCTTTATCCCGTTCTTTCCGGCTGTAGTATCCGTACCTCTTCTTCCAGAAAAGCTGAGAAGCTCAGACATTGTTTGTTTCCCAGGCCTTGTAGCAAGTCCAGAGGAATCACAAAAATTGTACCTGATGATGATGTCAAACAACCGCTCTCGACCTTGCTAAGGTCGTCAATTGAATCACCTTCTGTCGTTGTGATTCCAAATACCCGATCTTGAAACTAGATATTTTCGAATCAGTGCCCGAGGCTCCAACGAGGTTTCAAAGGCATGATCGTCATACCTTTTTGTAGCTGCTCATGAATAGCCTTCTGGTGTCTTTGATGAAGATGTCAATTCTCTTCTTTCGGTCTGGTACCTCCTCCTCCATGGCAATGGGTACGTTGACCATCCTGTTGGCAAGCACCGCCAACCAGACGGTATATGCCGCAAGGATGACAGCATCCAGTACACCCCATCCCGACACTCCAAAGGCAACATCGTGTCGAAGTTTTTCTGCCACAATGGGGTAGCCAATATCGATGATTTCAGACATGTCTGCAACCGTAGGAGCAGGGAAACGTGGTGTCTTAGAGGTGGCGTAACATCCAGGAGTTGAATCCGAGTTGATTAGCCAAACCCTTTTCATCTTGCGAGGTCAGCGTTAAACATAACGCGATGAATGCTTGTCAGGGATGCGCACACCTCCAGCGGGTTCGCGTGTAGGTGGAGTTTCGGGATCCTCGGCCGATCAATCCAGGAAGCCGAAAAATCCACACTCTGATGCGTCGCCACTATCAACGCTTGATACCCACGGAGAAGAGGGTCCGGCCCCTTTGGCTGCTGAGTTGCGGGACTCGAGGACTTCAAACTTGTCGAATGAGAGGATGGCGAATTGGAATTCACCTCCCGTGGTAGGATCATGAATGTCACTGAGTTTCGATCTGCTAAGGTCCACGATGAGAGGCAAGCGGTCGTCGCAACCATCGGTGGAGGGACATCCAACAGGCTTGAGGCCCAGGCTGTGATGTGAATGAGTCCTCCCATTCCAGGGCGATATGTGATTTACTGCACTCCTCGATTCATCAGAAAAATATATCCTTTGTCAACACAATGCAGTACATCGCTGAGCTGGGTCCCTCAAACAGCCAAGGGGAGCATGCTCAAGGAGGAACGAGGTATTCCGAGCCCGACTATCACAAACTTTGAAAGATGAAAGAACTTGCACTTCTACGCAAACTAATGAAGCGCAAATTGAGGAGAGCCTGGCTCGGAAGTCTATTTGAATCAATTATGCTTCTCAAGCAAGGTGGAAAGGCATATGTACTCTGAGCATATCTCTTGCCCCTCACGCCCAACGTCTCAATGGTGAGAATGACTCCTGACTGTTGCGCAGAGACAAAAGGTAACTAACATCACTCTGTATGTCTCTTAAACTCTAGGGGCAGCCTGTAGACTATTCGGTGAATGCTCCAAAAATCGCCGCACCGCCTTGCCGCGTCGTGTGCTGCCCAGATCTCAACCGCGCATTCGGGAAACAGGTATGAGTATGCGCCCCTCGGAAATAATGCTTGCCCTCTACAACATACTCACCGTATCTGGAGAAGGACATTCCGGATTCCCAGAGAATGCCATCACCGTGGCCAAGTGCCTGTCAATGCCCGAGAGAAAAGGAGACGTCAAACTTGCAGTGGGAGCTTACCGGGCCTGCTACAAATCTGAGCGTGCTGATTAACAATTCGTAAAGCCCAGCCTCATTAGTGACATCATTACACCTCGACATCTTATTTTGTGATCGCGGTTGCCAGTGAGGTGCCGATGGCTATGTCAGTATTGATCAAAATACGAGACCTTGCATGAGCTGAGAAGACGGAAAGTCCACCCAAACCGGCACATCGATCTACACAATGTCGCACAGCCGATGCTCCTTGCCAATGACTGACACCAAGAGAAAAGAACTATGATTAGAAATGGCAGTGAATTATGGAGAGCGATGATGAAACTGGACGGCATTCGACCAATGCCACCACACGGCAGCCCTCGGCCGAACGCTCTAGGCGTTCTCGGGATGCTCGGAAAATTCTCCGAGAGTGTTGGAGGAACCCTCAACTGCTTGACAAACTTGGAACGACTTGGCTGATCTGCGTTTGATCCATTGGCAGAGCCACAAATTTTCTATGTAACGATTAATAATGGACAACATAGTATGTACCCGGGTGCCTGGATGTAGAGGTAGAGGTAAGAACAGTTCTGGGCAGAATTTCCCACTACGTTTATTATCAGGCGAAGCAAACACGGGGGACAAATCCACTGTGAAAAGAGGCACGTAAAAGGGCGTGATCTTTCGAATTGAACGCCGCAAAAAGAAAAACAGTGACATTCCTGAAGTCTTGTAAGATCTGCATATTTCTTCGTAAACTAGATTCTCGTCGAAGGGGCTGGGGTTGTTCTTTTCTCTGGGGTCGCTTAGGGTGGCCCACAATTGAAACGCAGATTCAGGGGTTTCATTTCTGTGCTAAAGTTAGGCGGCCTCGGGAGGGACGAGTCATCCTTGCCTTGCTACCCTATCGACACCTACACAGCCAAAAAAACGCCCTGACCTGCAGGGAGGGCTATGCTTCAACATAAAAGTTTGCTCGTCCAGGCAGAGAGCATTGGAGCTGTCAACACAGTCTTTGCTCCAACAGCCATCGACGAGGAAGCTCCTGGCGACATTCTGCATTTTTGATCATGGCTCTCATATCGCTCGGCCCTGTGGCCTCGCACGCGCTCATCCTGGTGGTGGCCATGTGCAATATGTGTATCCTTTCCTACGACGCCGGCATGATCAACAACTTGAATACGGTGAAGCCATTCGTTGAACGTTCGTCAGCCCTATCGTCGTCAAGAAAAATTATCTTCTGACTTTGAAATGTAGACTTCAAACTCGACAGCACCCTCACCGGTCTGAACTCCGCAATAGTTAGCGCGGGTTGCATCTTCGGCGGTCCGGCGATATTCCCAGCGCGCCAAGGGCGTAGTAGCTGCCCAGTCGATTGGCTACGCCTTCAGTTTCCTGAACCTCTACACCGCCCCTCTTGCCATTGAAGCGATTTCCTGGAGATACTATCTCATTAATGCCTCTTGGAATGTCGGGATATTGGCCGTTGTCATCTGGTTGTTCGTCGAGACGAAGGGGAGGACCCTGGAGGATATGGATGAGCTTTTTGACGGCACGGTTCATAGGAATAGTGTGATTGTGGGGCAGAACTCCCACACCAAGTTGAGACAAGAAGAGTCGATTTATCTGAGCAGCCTTCCGAGCGGGAGCCTGTGATTGACCACAACAAACAGGAGTTAGATGGGTTTGCATATTTGGGTAGGCGTTAGAAAGGTTAAATAGAATGATAGACTTGTTTTGGATTACTGCCACCGTCTGCTGCTCAGGCTGTCCCCATGAACTAGGGATTCTGTGCTAAATTAAACACAACCCCCGAGCAGATCTTCTGCTGTGTAATGGTCTTGCCGCGAAGTCCAAGAGTCTCAAAGGTAAACTCTAGTCGTGCTAAGTGATAGGAAACCAAAGGAGAAAGGCAAAGCCAGCTGTTGTAGGAAACCGACGTGTGTGCCAGAACACACGGAGTTGCACCAAGTCTACACATCAAACTGCCAGTCAGGCCGTCCATCCCGCCACTCGTCAAAGTCTTTCTGACCGGGCATCTCAGTCCCGTCAGCCAGCCTCAGCCTCGGGAAACTCATCTTATCCCAGGCATACGCAGGCTCTTTGTCTGCCAGCTCCTCATTCACCAGGACCAGGGCACCAGAGTGCCATCCAGCAGCACTGACCCCCAGTGCAAAATACGCACCAATCCCATCTTCTTCCTCCATTTTGTCCCAGGCCCTGCTCTCCTGTTCAATCCACTCGCTCACCTCGCCCTGAACATTGCGGTTGTTCTTGAACAGAGTCCGGCGCTCCTCACTCTCGGCGGGGTCTGTGCCGCCGCACACCAGGTGGTCGAGCCAGTCCCTCTTCCTGTCGTCGAACCACACCTGGCGGCCGTGGGTGTATGCATGTGGCAGAAGCGAGCCCTGGCGGCTGAACCGTTCGTAGACAACACCGCGGGCGTGGCCACCATTGTTCGTCCCATCGCCCAGGCCCAAGGCGCCGCAGGCACTCGCCTCGGCGCCGTAGGAAGTGATCTTGCCGCTCGAGTGCAGGGCCAGGTAGTGGTAGTCGCCAAAGGCAACTTGGATGATGTCTTTGTGCTGCAGTGCGGGGATTCTCTTGAGGCCCTGGATATCAGCCTGTTCGGTATCGGTGTGCCGAGCAAACCAGCATGCCTCGAGGTAGTCCTGGTCGGCGGTGATGACTTCCCCCTTGCTGAAGACTGCGAAGCGGCGGAATGAGCCCTGCACGTCGAACGGCGACGCCACCTCGCTGTGAAGTTGTTGTAGCTCGAGGATCGACTCCACGCTGTTATTGTCGCCGAAACGTCCGCAAAACACCTTGCCGAGATCGGTGTTGAACACCACGAAATGCTCGAGGATGATGTAGTTCAGCACAGTTCCTACCTCAGCCCCGAGCGCCTTTTCGTACTCTGATTCCCCAGACGTGTCCTTGACGCGTTTGTAGCCAGTCTTGGGGACCTCGGCGTGCTCTAAGGACACGGTGCTGTCTGTGTCCAGATGTCGACTGTCAGCGATGTCCCACATGACGATACCCACGCCGTGGATATAGGCTGAGCTACGGCTCCAGCCAGCGACAACCTGCCTGACTAGGCCGTTGGAAGACGATGGCTGACGGTCCGCATGGGCGAATGGGATCTCCTCGACGTGCAGGTCGGTAAATTTGATAGGGGTGCAGGGCTCGTTCGCATCGCTCCACGACCAAATCCTGCCACTATCAGAGAGGGCCAAGACATGGGATCGACCGGCGGAGAACTGGCGAATAGAGGTGCTATGCTCGTCATCCTGTACCTCGGCAGGGAAGGTGAGTTTCTGCAGCCGATGGGGGGCGCGAAGGACCCTCTCCCCGTTCATGACACCGGCGGTGTGGAGGGTGCCCTTTGAGGTGAGGAGGGTCGTTGACCAGCCGCTAAGAAAAGGTAAGCTGCGTTCATGTGCCCCTGTTACCTCGAGTCACACCGGCAATAACATACCCGCACTGCATGTCAGCTATGACACCCAAGCTCCTAGTATCCTCCATCTCGATAGGAAACCCGCTGGGGCCCCGGTTCTGCCGCCTAGGAATGGCTGGGATGCCCGGTCTGGGGAAACCACGAGGGAAAATGAGGCTGCGAGTATTAGACGCATAGCTGTGGCCCAGTCGTGTGTGGCCGTTGCTGCCCCAGGTGAAGACGCGGGTCTGGGTGAGCAGGCGGCGGTACATGTGCTGCCAGCGGGCGCCATCATGCTCGACGACGGGCTGGTTGGGCACTCGGAAGGTGCTGCGGGTGGCCTGTCGCCAGTACGATGCCTCGAGGCGGATCGAGGGCTGCTGCAGCGACTTGCAGGTGGCGCATAGTGCCAGGAAGCTCTTTGGGTCCAGGTGGGGGAAGATGAGGAGGAGGATGTCGAGGGGTAGGTTTGTGATGGAACTGGGGTTGTCCTCCATGGCGGTGCTGTTGGTTTCTGACTTTGTGTTGATGCTGTTCGTAAAGTGGGTTTGTTGATGTCTGTCTGTCCTCTGCAGGTGTTGTTCAGTCCCAAGGCATCTACTACGCCCCTCTGCAGTGGCCTGGTTTGGTGGCAGGTGCGGCGGCTGACGTCATGCTCTGGCATGTGTCACGCTGCCTTCATTGTAATTGACCCGTGTCTTACACCAACTTCCCCGTCTTACAGCGTTTGAAAACCACAAACGGAACGGGTACTTAACTCACATTACCGCTAAATTTGGGTTTCAAAACCTTTGATCACGCAGTCTGCCGATTTGAAAACATGTTTTTCTCATTACATTTCGTGCCAGGTTGGTTTTTAAGATGCTGGAATCAATGAGCTTCAACATCGTGGACGAAATTCCGAGGCTGACAAGATTGGCTTTAAAAGCTGTGTAGCTGCTTGACAGAAGGCCACTCAAACACACAAATCTGGTGCCCATCCTCCGCTACCATCTCGTAGAAGTCGGCGTGATTCCGAGTTGTTGTTCTTAGACAGCGCTGCGCTCCTTCGGCGAAGCCATTGTGAACGAAGCTCAGGCTTATCCTCAGCAAGGTGTAGGCATCGTGGGATGGGGTTGAGGGACGCAATAGGCAGTCTCAGCACTGCTGGCGGCAATGATAGTGATTGTGATTTTTGAAAAGGTGCCAGTCAAACCAGGTTGTTGACGTCAGCTGGTTCCATTAGACACTGGACCACAAAAGGGCACCGAGACTGAGCCTGTAGCACGCGTGGTTGGATACAAGACTGCTGTGTCGCAACCCCCCCCCCC
>JUJX01000230.1:7029-85654 GCA_000800745.1 Diaporthe longicolla | reverse complement strand
GCCGCTGATGGACATCGCGGTCGCGGGCCGGCTGACGCCTCCGCACGTCTCGGCGCACCTCGCGGCCGTGGTGACGCGGGCGTTCCGCACGTACCTGTCCAACTACTACGCGAGCAAGGTGCACCTGCACCGCGTGGCGTACAAGGCCTTCCCACTGACGGCCGAGGCGGCCGACGCCCTTGCCCACATCCGCCGCCTCGCCGGCCTGCTCGCTGAGGGCCTCGACGGTGACGATGATGCCCTGCCCGTCAATATGCTTTGGCCACTTCTGATGCTCGGCTCAGAGCAAGAGCGCGACCCTGAGGAGCGGGCATGGGTCATGAATCAGATCCTGCGCATGGAGAGGGTCGCTGGCAACGCGAAGATCACGGCGCAGGTGCTGGAGGAGGTCCAGGCGCGGCAGGACGCTGCCAAGGAGCGGGTCGACATCCGGTCTGTGATGCATGCCATCTTCAACCGGTGCTTTGCCATCGTCTAGAAAACCCTAGTTGTTCCTCTGCACGACACTCCGCCCCCAATATGCCGTTCTGCCGTGAGTCCGGCCGCATGTCTTGCGATCGGCTTATTCAGCACTAGATACCTGTCATAGGACTGGTTGCTTCACCGCCGGGGTCGCTGTCAACTTCTTATACCGATATCGAGCCGTATTTGGGCTATAATTAGTTGTTTGTCAGCAAGATGTGACAATCATCATTCGAATCCACTAAGACCTAATTGTCCTGGAAGTGTGCAATCTCGTTGCAAAGTGCAAATGATACCGGATCGGCTCATTCGTGCGGGAAGCATCCTTGAGCGCTCGCGGTAGTAGGCCCCGATAGGATCGCAGGCTCCATGTTGTTGGGTAACACAATGGCTTGCGGAGGCCCATACTCGACATGACCGCAAACTGTTGAGCCTCTGATAAAGATGCAAGCAGGTTGCAATGAGTTCCGTGTTGGCCTCCATATCAGGATATTTTCACATGACCGTGACTAAGATGCCAGCCTCTTGAGTTCTACCCTTTGAATAATAGGCGAGAAAGGTGTTGTCTTGCCGGTTGTTACCCTCTTTGCCTGCCACGGCGTGTGCATGGGAGTCTGCCTTGCATTAGAGTTCATGTATGAGATCATTGGCGCAGCATACTGGCCGCATTTTGAACGCGAGCGATCTCATGTAGATACTTTCCTGGCTGGGGTGTGACCGGACGAGATTCCGCCAGATGATAGGCCAAAAGCGGCTCGTTGGTCACGCCTTGAGGAGTTACGAGCATGGGTGGTTGCCAGGTGCTTCGAGGAACTTTTAGAACTGATTCGCCTTTCGGAGTAATGCCAGCTGTTGTTCTTGTGGTAATTAGATACCAAGGAAAAGTATGTCAAGCCTAGACGACGCTGCAACATAGCTGTGCATTGGACAGGAGCGAATCGGCTCATCCTCCCTTGAACTTATACTTCCTTATCACTTGTCACTTGCTTGGCATATTGGGCTAGCCTCATCCTTCACTGCATGAGGTGACAACAATCTCTCCTTCTGATTGAGACAGGGGTCCAAAAAGACCGCCGGCAGACTCTGGGGTCTCAGGCGGCCGGCCGGCCTTGATGCTACCTGTCATCCTGGGGGAGCACAAGACAGGCTGCAACATATAGAGCGCTCGCTCTCTTGTTCCGTCACAAGCGGAATATTTCAAGATACTATCATGTCGTGACTTGCAGCAGGGGGGCATTGCGTCCGCCCGATCAGCAGGCCTGACGGAGTAAATAGGATCAAGTGCACGAACTCGCTGCGGACTTAGAGTGGCCCCATTGAGTATAACCTTGTGGAGCATCTGATAAACTTGGCACCTGTTGGCGTCAGATTGTGCGGAGTCACTTTTCCAGGCTCTCCCAGTCACGACTGTAGCAGTTTGTAGATTGGGATCTTTGTCACACATGAGCGAATTTGGAATTAAAAACGAGGCAAGAAGAGCATTTCGGCAACCCACTTTCAGAACCCCATTTCTCAGCACTTAGACACGACTACGCAAGTACTTCATATCTCAGTACCTAATGACTGCGGACACGACAAGTCGACCCTTGTCTTCAACTAAAGATAGAGCTGAAGACATTACTTTTGCCGTGGAGATCAAATCCATCGTCCCCATCCCCATCAGGCCTAGCAAGACCAAGTTTCCAAATGAGGAGATGAGACCATTTGTCCCTCACCGACCGAAAGAGAGCTTGGAGTCGATGACCGAATCTGAAAAACAGATCCAGAGGAACACACACGAATCGATAGCCACGGCTCTGCATTCTCTCCCGGGTATAAAAGTAACGACACACCATCAGATACAGGAAAATAGACTAGAGCGAAGTGACTACTGGAGGACACATTGGATAGTGTACAAAGCCAACTCTGCTGTGCCAGAGTTTGTAAGCTATAAAGATGGAGACGACGAGCGGCCGGTTATCGACGAGAGAGCAGCAGAATGTAATAGATATGTGTGGGTCCCAGTAGAGTTGTGCTCGCCGAAACTGTGTTGGAAGAAGAGGCAAGAGGCGGCAGCCGATATAGGCTCGGTGTGCAGGACGCTGCAGGACGGCTTCGACGCCGTCGCCAACCACTCCACCGAGGTCCACGTCCACGTCGGACGCCACGACGGGCGATTCTACTCGCTCAAGGGCATGAAGAAGCTGGCCACGGTGCTCTGGCTGGCCGAGCCAATCCTACGGGGGCTCAAGGACCCGAACTCGCGCAACTTTGACCACACCTTCACCTGGGGGTTCCCCTGGCGGGAACACAGCCGCATCGCGCTGGCCCTACAGGGCAGGCTGCCGGACGGGCAGACAATTGAGGACCTCGCCACGGGCCCGGAGGACGAGTTCGACACCTTCCTGGCCCGGGCGAACAACGCCCGGGTGACGGGGGATGGGGCCGTCGGCGGCGGCAACGGCATTGGCGAGGTGGATAAGCTCCGATTCGCCGACGAGCACCGCTTGGCGCTGCGGGCCATCTGGCGGGCGTCGACACACAGGGAGCTGGGCAGGATGCTCTGCGGCACCGAGGCCAAGTACCGGCGGCTGGGCTTCAACTTCCACGCGCTGGGCGGGGAGGACGCGCGGGCCCGGGCGGGCCCGCGGACGGTCGAGTTCCGGTTCCTGGAGGGTTGCATCGACGAAAGGGTCGTCGCCGGCTGGGTGCACGTGTGCGTGGCCCTCGCCAAGCTGGCCATCGACCAGGTCGAGGACTGGGAGTTCTACGACATGGTCGTGCTGCTGCTGGCCATGCCCGCCGAGTGGAGTCTCGACGCGAAGTTCCTGGCCATGATGCACGAGCTCGGCGTCGCCAGGGAGGCATATGAGCCTCTGCGGGCGATTGTGCGGAGGAATTACCCGCCTTCTGATGGGGTGGCAGAGGACGGGGACATCGGAGTCATAACGTAGTAGATGCATGCGCATGTTTACCAATGCAGCCAAGTTAATCTCCTAATTCAACTATCATCTCCCACTGCCGGACGCTCGCCTATGCAATGCAAACATGACACCACGCAGATTCCAAGGTTCCCTTTTTGGTCCATTTGCATGCATTCCAGCCCCGTGTTGCGTGTACTCACAATAATCATAACGACCAAAGTAAACTCTTTGGATAATTCCAGGCCGGAGCATCCAATATGGAGTAACTTACTCTGCCAATGCCATGAACTACTCTTTCTCCTCCTCCTCCTCCTCCTTCTTTTTCTCCTTCTCTTGCTGCTTCCTCTTCTTGATGACATTTCCGTCGTCATCCAATAAGTCACTCTCACCCTCCAGCCCAGACCATTTTGCGATCCCGTCGCCCTTGAAGTCAACAACCCTCTGCGGGTAGAACATGTGGCACTTCGACTCGAATGCCTTCCTCGCCTCAGGGGTCTCGATTCCATCGATAAGAGTAGGGTAAAGCAGGATCATATTCCTCCCCTCGTCCATAAGAGGCGTCCGACAGAAGGCGCACTGCACCTTACAGGGGAGATGGTGTGTCTGTGATTTTGCTGTCGGGTCATACCAGCCCAGGTCATGGTGGCCGTGGGTGAAGTTGATGTCACTCTTGTGAAAGATGGTAGACCACTGGAACGGGGCGCCGTGAAGACGCTGGCAGGTGTTGCAGTGACAGAATTTTGAGATCAGTGGCCGCTCGCGGCTCAGCTGGAACCTGACTCTCCCGCAGTGGCAACCGCCTCGCCACTTCACGGGGAAGTCCTCGTCGGACTTATGGATGCGGTATGGATCACGATGCTTCCACTCGTCCAGTTCGCGGTGAGTGGTTGAGCCAGCTTGGTGCTGGTGTGCCTCACTTGCGGGCTGGGGCTTGCTAACCTTCCCTTCGTGGTTCCCATTTGAAGACATGCTGTATTTTTGATACTTCTGACAAATTGCGAAATCAGCGCTCTTCAATGACAATGTTTGTGGTGATCGTAGAGGTAGGGCAAGTGTCGCGAGATATCTCATGCTGAAGGGTACAGCTTTGCCATAGGTGCTTTCTCAGTCATGACTTCAGGAAGAGACCCTGAAACGATCGCTTCTGCAGTCTTCTTATGAACCCTTATTTTAGACCGGAGTCGGTGACGTTGTGACTTTTAGATCGCCCAGGAGACTACCACAAACTAATAAACGGGCACTGTTTGTCGCAAAACAACGTCCAAACTACGTCACCATTCGCATACTTGATGCAGCGCAGACATCTCGGACGATTTGCTCCGATCTATTTGAGTTAGATCTAATCTGAGCTAAAGAGAAAGAGAATGATCACATTGAATTACATCGACTACAATCAATCCATTGCATTGAAAATCTAGTTAGTTTGTAGCCAGCCTGTGTTGAATCCCGGAGCTAAGTCCGGCGCCAAGGTTGCCCACACAGAGTACTATAACGAAGTGATTGTACCCGTGGACATTAAACCGAGCATGGCAGGAAGCTTGAATTCATTGCGATGTACGAACAAGCAGTGAGTCTTAAGTATGCGAGATGCAAAACTTTCTGACTAGGCAACCCATCAGAAGAGAACCTCATGTGTACCACGTAGGTTCCGGCACTTCGCCAAGTAGCTGGTAGCGCCCCAACTCCCTGTTCTTATATGACACCGGGTCATGAAGAGTATGGGTTCGAATGTCGCGCCAGTATCGGTCAAGGCCGACTTTTGTGCCCGTAGCCTTGGCCCCGGTTACCTCAAAGAGCCCTGACGTTACCCTGAGTCCCGTATCAGTCGCGACGACCTTGATGCTGGCAACCCATTCCGCGAATTCGCCACGCTCAAGAACTGTAACTTCGGCCTTGTTAAAGGGGTACTTGGTGTACACCGAGTCTGCAACTAAACCAGCTTTATCTGCTAGAGCCTCTGCCGCGCGAAGATGGGCCAGGAAGTTGCCCTATGTGGGAGATCAGTCAGTATGCTCTCAACAATGCCACAACCTCTTTTCCCAGAGAGCCTCTCCATGGGCTCAGGTTACCATGAACTTATGGCACTCATCAAAACTGCGCCATCATAGCCTATTCATATGCCCTGTACTGAACTCGTGCCAGGTTGGGCTGGGGCAGTTCGAAGAGCCGGGTGACCATGTCAAATAACTTACGTATGTAGAGAGAATATAAAACTCATCCGTGGCTTTGTCCTTATTCTTCTCAAAATGTGAGCTCGACTGGAACTAGCAGGCATCGAACTCCCGGACTGAGCATTGACTTACATCCCCGCCGAAAGGCCATGCTCTCGTACTTGATACGGTATACTTGGAGGCATACTGGAGTGCACCCAGTGCGATGCCCAGGTAGAAATTACTGAACACAAGTTGAATACTGCCATAGAAGAGTCAGAGGTCTCACTTTCCCGTGTCGTACCAGGCAATCCGTATCACTTACGTGGGCAAGAGTAAGCTGGCGAAAGGGATTCCCAGGACTGCTGGATCTGGACGCTTGGTTTTCACGTCCCAGCCGAGTGCATCTTCCCAAGGGGCGGCCACTTCCTCGATTGATACACCGCCACTTTCGGTCAAGCGGAGCCCGACGTTGTCCCAGTTGTGCGCAAACTTGATGCCTGGCTGTGCGGTTGGGACAATGGCGAAGATGTGGTCTTCCGTCCCTTCAAGCACTCCCTCAAGTACAGTCAGGTCCGAGACGACACCGCCCGTGTTGAAGAACTTGCGTCTTTACAGAATTGAGAGTTAGCCATCAAAGAACCAGAGGATTAGTTTCATATCAACACAGCAAAGTAGGCCATAAGGTGGCTATAGCATGTCTTCAAACCTGCAGCCCGTGAAGTCTTTGTCGTATAGGCCACGGATAGGGTATGTTTGTTCTTGAAGGGGTAAGAATTGTATATAGAACCTGCTTACCCGTTGAAAATGATCTTGTCTCCGTTGTCTGTGATTTTCAAGTCACTGTCTCTGGGATTCACTGCGCCTCCGATGAAGTAGTTGTTAGAAAGGATGAGTTTTTGAAAGCGAGTTGCCTGTTCCAGGCTTCCAACGACATTAGCAGTGGTGCTCCAGAGTAAATGGTAGCCCAAAAGCATTCCAATGGAACTGTGGCTCATATGTTAGTGAACCAAGAAGCACGAGGAAACGTCCAAATGCAAAGGATTTAAACTGACCCATCAGCCTTTGCGACCTCTCGAATAGCTTTGTATCCGATGCTCCAAGGCTGCTCGCCTCCACCATACTTCTTTGGACCGAGGATCTTGGTCAGACCTGAGTGCTTCAGAAGAGCCACCTCTGCACGCGGTGACTTGTTCGCTCGCTCACGGGCGCTGGCATCTGTCTCCAACACAGAAGCAACATCCTGCGCACGTTTGATCCAGCTAGCTGCGTTTTGCGGCTGAGCTTCCCATTTTCTAGCGTATTCATCGTAGACTGCGGGGTCCGTGGCAGGGTGGGTACCGTTCTCTGCCATGTTGAACGTGTCCTACCAAAAGAAATTGCTTTAATCTAGAGTCACGATGCGAAGACAGGTTGAGCAGGTCTAATTGTGTCCAAAGCTTTCCGCAAACGATTTGATCAGACAGACTGAACACGAGATGGGATGAGAGCTGAAGCTGATGCAAAATAGAGACTGACGGCAGGTGCTGGCTTTTACCATATTTGAGGCTGGTGATAATACACATTGTAGCATCCTTATCTCCACTTCGAAAGCAGGTGGTGTGATGGATTGCGCAATCGAGCCCAGAAACGTCGTGTCCTCGCCGGCTGCAGCTCTCAAGTACTGGTGATACCGAAATTCTGGGCCTAGTGATGCGTCCCCCACGTGGTTGCAGCCTAAGGTTCACACTAAAGATTTGCACACAACTCTGACCATGGCGTCAGGTTCGCCAAGGACGATGGTGCGGAAGCGTCAGGAGCGATACCCGCAGTATCGCTGTGCGTGATGCTATGGCAAACTGGTGTGCAGTATGATCGCCAAAAAGGTCCATTTATTGAGGAGTCAGTGGTTTTGCAGTTGCTCATGCGGACGTGTGCCTCGTTGCTTTCATTTGGATCACCAAAACATGGAAGCAGTAGTTCGCCCAAGCAAAATGAACCTCGGAAACCATTCCGAGTCCTTTAGTACCAGCGAACGCATATGAACCAAGCATTTTGAGCAGATTTTGAAATTCCAACAATACCCGAGTTCAATTGTTCGCGAATGCCTTTTCGATAAATATGGGAAATTTCAAGCTAGCAAGGTACATATGAGATCAACTACTTATGAAGCCACGAGAACGTGGGATATCTGGGTGGCACGCTCTCTAATGTCTTCACCTCCCGGGTCTTCGCGGAACATGTATCGGATCGTAACATGCACTCTACTATCTCACACTTCCAATTGATCGAACCAACTATAGAGTCTTCCAAAATCGGAAAAACAGACCCATCTGATTGCCTGGCTATTTGTTTTTCTTGCCGAAGTACCGGGACGTGTCACCAAGTGGGACGTCCAACAATGACTCCGCCGTAAGATGATGAAAGGTCAAGTACCTATGCTGAAGTGAGAATTACTGTTTCCATATCATTTTTGTCGCATTCTTCAAGCGGGTAGGCAAAAGCTTACCAGCCACCCAATCCAGCCAGGAAACAGAACACCCCTCCAGCCTTCTTAAGGTTGACTGAGGCGACAGGATGGCCGTCCGCTGCGGCGAAGTAGCTGCTCGCTACGGATAGGAAGCCAAGTACCAGAAAGATAAATATCACAATAAAAGTGAGGTTCGTAGGAATGACCGCGATCAAGAGAGCGAAAACAAAGACGGTCCATACTATCAATGATAGTACACCTCATCAGCAAGCATTTTTATAGCCAGGGCCCAATCAAGGCTTACGTATCATAAAAAAACCAACAGCATTATTGTACTGCTGTATATCGTCGCCGTATGCGTCCGCAACTCCAAAGGCCGGCGTGAGCAATGCTGCGTATCCCGCATAGAACAGGCCTGGTTGTGTTAGGAAATCGTACCTAGATACAGAAGACAGGGGCGACGCGAAACACACCGAATGCGCTGTAGACCGAGTATGCGAGGCCGTTACCAATGGCCAGCTCCCACTAACGTTTCGTTAACCTTCCTTTAACTTCCATTCTAATTCCTGCTATGATTCAAGTTTCATAGAATAAATACCTGGGCTGTGACCACAAGGCCAAACGCCGCGATGAAGAAGAAGTTTGCGATGTAGACGTTAGTTGTCGTGACACCTCGCCATTCCATGAGCGAAAGAGACAGAGTCGTCAGAGTCGTGGCGAAGGCGCCGATCGGTAGTATCGACTGCGGGAAAGTCAGTGTAGTTCTTCATCCGGCGAAGGAAAGATCGACCTACGCCCGCTCCCAGCGACTTGTTCTTTACGATAGGTAGAGGTTCATAAATGACGAATGGCGCGTTGAGTTGGTTCTCCGGATCTGATCTCGTCACTGACGACTTCAGGGTCTCATCCTGAGCCAGTTCAGATGCGGAAATGCCTGACATATCAGCGTCTGCTCTGAATAGTGATCAAACGTCGCGCACACAGAACCTATTAGCGTGAGGAGTAACCAGTCGGGCTGGGGATGTATCGCATATGACTATACAAGGCAAGTGACACAAGCTGTATTTGCATACACATCGCCGACGGGTTTGGCAACGAATCTAATTGGAGATTCTGCCATATCTATGTTGGCAGCTAATTGTAAGATATTAGTACAGGACCTTGCCTCAACATTGAGCTTAAAATTGTCTCTTCGCATGTCTGTCTCGCGCCATGCAGGCTAACGCGGAGCTGGCCATACGGATTTATTATTAATCAGCCCTTAGTCGTAGTCCAAAATCCAGGGTGACATGACTTATTCAGCTCGAGAAAGCATACCGCTTTTAGAGGTGCCGATCCGAGTTCTAGATTCTTTATGGGATGGCAGTTGAGGAGGTGTTTGGTTGGAAGCTTAGCTATATTGCACCACCAAGCAGTCGGGTGGCGTAACCGCGAGCAAATTATAAGCTGCACTAGGAACAAGGCCAACCCATGTAGCGCCCCAAAGGGCCTGATTACATTCGGTTTTAGTATAGTCTAAACCCCTAACTAGTAACTTTCTCGCTAAGCAGCTTATATATATAACTATCCCCTTTTAAGAAAAGAAGAAGAAGTTACTAGTTAAGTTTAGATTCTATTACTACCTTTTTATTTTAATATAGCTAGCCTATAAAAAAAAGTTATAAATATAACCTTTATAGCTATTAAATTCTTATTTATATTATAGATAAGTTAATTATAATATTATTTATAAGCTACTATAATAAATTCTAATTTCTTTATTAGTCTTATTAATAATAGATTTATTAAAGATAGTATTTCTATATTTAGAATATTTATTAAAGTTCTTTTAAAAAATAAAGTATTATTAAAGTAGCTTTATAATAAGAATTCTTTTAAGTTTATTTTTAAATTTATTAGTTAAGTATATTTATAATTAAAAATAATATTAACTAAACTATTAAATTAGGTAAATATAAAAAAGTAGAAAGCTATATTATTAATAATAGTAGTATCTTTAGCTAAATAATAACTTATTTTATTATAAAGAATAATATTTTCTCCTTTAATAATTTAAAAGCTATAATTAAAAATATTATAAAAGTAAATAGATTACTTTATAAAGATATTAAAGAAGTATAAAATAAAAAGATTATTTAATTTATTAAATTTAAAGTAATAGGGATTTTATAATAACCCTACTTATAGATTCCTTTAAAGCTATAAAAAAAGACCTAAAGCTTTAATATAAAAGGAATAAAAGGGGGTAAGAATTAATCTTACTATAAACTACTACCTATAATAAAAGTCTTTCCTCCCTTCCTTATAAGTCTATTATACCTAATATATATACCTATTATAATTCTAATTCTTCCTTTAACACTACTTATAATACCTTTATAAATTAATTTTATAAAAGAAGTATTCTAAGTAAGTTAAAGTAATAAAAAAAGAAGTTTAAATACTATTTAAATAAAAGAGGCTTTATAACTATAGTAAGAAAATTAATATTTATAAGATTAGCTTAACCTTTTACTAACTACCTAACTTACTCTAAAGAAATAACTAAAGAACCTTAAGCTAGTTAATATTATAATACTACCTATAGATTACTCTCTATAATAATATAATAGCTAGATAATAAACTTTAAATAAGTATATATCTTTTAGCTTTAATCTTTTTATAATAACTATATAAAAGTAATTTATATCTTTAATTATATAAATAAAGAGTATTAAAACTATTAAGATATATATATAAAGTTTTAAATTAAAGATAATTACTCTACTTTTAACTATTATAAGTAGGAGAATTTCTAAGTATTTAATATAAATTATAAGAAAAACCTTTAGAATATTACTAAATTTATTTAAACTTTATTAAATAATACTTACTAATAAAAGAAATAGGACTTATAAAGCTTTTACTAGTATCTTAAGATATTTAAACTAAAATAAAAACCTTATAATAACTAAAAATAGATAGATTTCTTCCTTTCTTAACTTATTACTTAGCTTTTAAATTAGATTTATATAACCTATATAATAAATCTACTTAAGGAATAAAATAAAATAATTATACTAGCTTAAGTAATTTAGGTTAGTATATTAAAATAGGTAAGAAAATAAAGATAGAAGGAAATAAACTAAGCTAAAAAGGGAACTTTAAAAACCTTTAATAAAAGGTTTAAAGGAATATTATCTAAATTTATCTTAAATAAGTAAAGAGGAAGTTTTAACCCTATTTATATATAGTACTATATAGTTTAAAGCTATAGGAGCTAAGCTAAATAGGGTATAAATATTAAAGATTAGAAGTTTTTTAAAAACTTTAATAAATTATTCTTTATATAGAATTTTTTAAATAAATATAATAACCTTATAAAGTACTTCTATTATAAAAATACTTCTTACTACTTTAATTAATATTTAATACCTATAACTACTAAAGCTTAAGTAAATAATATAAAAGGATAAGAAACCCTTTATTCTTAAGAATATTATAATAGTTAAGAATTTAAAGAAGCTTAAGGAAAGGGCTCTTTAAGCCTATATTTAAAGAATAACCCTTTTATTTAAAGATAACTATATTTAAAGAATCTAATAGTAAAGATAAAGAATACTTTTATAATCTTAAGTTAAATAGCTATAAAAAAAGATTTAAAATAAATAAAGATAAATCTTAATACCTAATCTTAAGTTAACTTAGTTAGTATTTCTTTTATAAAATAGTATTAATTTATAGAGTTATCTAAAGCTTTAATATTCTTAATAAATATTTAATATTTTAATATCCCTACCTTTAGTATTTACTAAGTCCCTATTCTATTATATAACTACTATAGAAACTATAGAGAGGTAGTTTAAAACTATATTATAGTAAGATACTACTACTTTAAATCTATAATCTTACTAGGGATTTTAGAATTAGAAGCTTTTTATTTAAATATAAAATACTTTTTAAAAAACTAATAGTTCGAATAAAATAGTATTTATACTAAGAAATAGTTTTTATAAGCTTTTTATAAAAGTTTAAAGAAGACTATAATCTATTACTTTATAGTTCTTTTAAAAGATCTTTTAAAACTTTATAAGAGTTTAAATAGAATTCTTAAAATTTAAAAAGAATTAATAAAGTTAAAAAATCCCCTTTAAATACTACTTAACTATACCCTTACTTTAAAAGGCTTAAACCTTTCTTTATTATAGAATAAATAAAAAGCTTTCCTTTAAAGTAAATAGTAGATTATACTATTAATCTGTGCTGAGACAACGGTTGATTGCTTTTAGGCTACAGAAAGAGTTCCAGAAGTAACAGGACACGAAAAGAGGAGCTTTAGAGCTGGTAACTGGAGGGGTGGCCTCTCGCCGTTGCCCTCCAGGGCTTGCTGTTGAGAGGGCATCATAGCATTGGCCGTCTCGAATACCAGTTCGTTCGACACACATCTCACAAATGAACCTAGAACATCATTCTACCATTCTTGAAGCGAGCTCTTACAGTTGCATTCCCCCTTTTCAAATCTGCAGAGATGCCTCATTGCATAACATGCACGCGGGTTGCTTACTATTTAGAATGACTGAAGATCTGATTTCAAGCGTCTGCCCAGGTACTAACTAATAGCCATGATATATCGAATCCTACGCTGTCCTGATCCGGAGCTTAGACTGTGAGATAGCACTGTCGATCATTTTTCAGCAGGTGCTCAATGTTACGTGCTTACTCAAGCTTTCCCGAGGAAGCACGGAAAGAGATGTGGTGATCGGTGTCATCGCAGACTACTTCCTGAGAGCCTCATACAATTTGCTAGGCACGCAGTGGCACGGTGATTGGTGGGAAGTGCAGCCATGCTACTATAGACAGAACGCACGACGAAGGACCTGAGCCGTGGGATACACGGGCCTGCGTACATATACGAGGCGATGAGCTCAGTCATCGATTTGATGCATTCCGGCCGTAAGACATGTTGATCAATCCAGTCTCTTTTTCTTTTCACACATCGACCATATTAATCCCGTAGAACGCAGCAGCGTTATCCGCCGGCGCTCGTGAGCAAACCTTGCCTGCAAATCGGGCTGGTCCCTATCATTACCTATGTAGCAAAGGATGGCTCTCGTTGCAGATCACCTATGAGCAGTAATCACTTGCTAACAGAGTTGATTACTTACCAGAAGCAATGATCGATGCATCAGACAGACATCAGACAGACTCATGGCAATCTGTGGGTCTTCATGGGGCCTTCCTAGACTTGGCCGCTACTTCTGAGACAGCTTTGTACCTGCCTCACATGGTCCGAGTCGTCATGGTGGTAGCCTGGCACATTATTGCATGGCATTGGATCCTCGAGAAAGATCCGATGGTCTGAGTCCGAATCGCTGAAAATCGCCGCAGGTCTTTTTGTGGTAATATTCTGGCCTCATGAGGGCTTCAAGTGTCGATCATGTAAGCCATGGATGCTTTTCGCAGCGGAATCCTTCGCCGATCTGCCTTCTCCTAGGCAAATTTTTGCACTGCCTGAAGTCAAACTCTGGTTCAAGAGCCTCGAGAGATGAAGTTCACGCGTTGATAGGTCGCTAGACATCTCGGTCATCTTGGTTGTCTTGGTTTTGCTGACGGGTGGTCAGCTTACGTACAAATGCCGAGTACATCAAGCCTCGCTCTTTCTGAGAGTTACAGCTAGTGAGCATCGGACTCAACATCGTCGAATAAGTTGAAGATCACTAAGCTGAAGCAGTAACAGTGCATCTTCCAAGGGACAGAACTGAATATAAAAGGGAGCACAACAGCCACGCAATATCAGTTCAACATCACATCATCATCTCCAGACCTATCACTTCACAATACTCTTGCACTACCAATTTCAAGACTCTCTATAAATTCGAATTCATAAAAATGCAGTTCTTCACCATCGTCTCCGTTGCCGTCACCATGATGGGTTTCGCTTCTGCCAGACCCAGCGAGCACATCACCGGTAAGGGGTCATCGTCCCCTCTTTTCTTTTAGAGAAAGTCATTCTAACTACTTGCACCACAGAGACGCGTGACACCTCGGCAAACTACCTGTTCCGCCGCGCATGTGACTGCGACGGAGTTGTTGCCTGTTGCATCAATGACTGCGGTGGCCGTGAGCAGTGCTGCAACACTACATGCAGTAAGCAGACTTTTAATACAAATTTTATTCCACCAAGAACGATCATGCCCCCTTTTCAGCCTCCACAGCAAAGAGCAGGCTATGGAAATTATGTGGTCCACTCCTCACCGTATTCCCATGAAACTACTTATTCGATCTCTTGACAGCTGACTCTGGATGCTATAGTGGAGAGGTTCCCCGATTGTTACAACGCCTGCTAAGGGCGTGTGCGAACTGGCACGCTCTGAGAAATTTCTCAAAAATCTTTTAGATTGTGGAAATCGTTCGATTCAGGATGAAGGAGAGCAACTAGGAGACAGGTAGACAAGGAAATAAAGAGCTTGGTCACTCTCATTCGACTCTGCCCAGAGAAACATATGAATCTGACTCTGTTGAAGTGTAAGGTTGGGAATGTCTGAAACTGTGATACCTCGAAATTCGCAAAGATACCAGCCCGTGGGTCCTGACGGATGAGAAAAGAACTGGTATCTTCATCTAGTCAGAAGTATTACAGCCTATGACTTATCTAGGTAGCATAAATATGGGCATGCCATGAGCTCTGAACTCAACAATTCTAAGAAAAGCCAAAGAAGGTTTTGAGGAATAGCCCCATTCTCAGCTCTTGCCAATAGTTGAAAGAGACTTGAGTACCATCACTTGGTGAGGAATGAGGGTTGGTCCTAGTTGCAATCGAGAAGTAAGATTGTCTTCGACATCCATTAGATACCCCAGCCATCTTAGCTGTGAGATAACTGCTCCAATGTAGGGGAACGGACAAAAGATGGACCTCAGTGTCCGCCACCACGTACATTTTATATGTATGGGGGATTGGAAACGCAACCGCTCAGTGTCCGCTCGAGCAGGCCGAGAAGCTCATTGGGGGCATTGAAGCTGTCAATTGAAGCTGGAGTCAGATCTACTCTCACTAGCAGTCAACATTAGGGTTCAAATAAAATATTACAAAATGGGAAGGATGAACAAACGTTATGAATTTACATGAGGACAAATGCTGAGATTCGTACATGCCGGCGTGATCTTTCGCTCCGTTACCGCTCGGCTTTGAATTTTGTGTAGAGAATTCCCAAGTTCGACTCACGCAAACAAGTGTCATACAGGTTTAATTAGAATCATTCGAATTGGCAAGCGGTCCGCAATGACTATTGAACTGTATAGACACCAGTGGGAACGTCATGATACCCCCTCTTCCCAACCGTATGGGTAAGCTGACTTCGCCAGTCTTGGCCCCGGGAGAGCTTCCCAATGCACGCCTCGAAAGTGAACTCAGGCTCCCATGCCAAATCCCTCACAGCCCTTGAAGAGTCATAAACCCGATCAATTCTCTTCAGATGCTTCCAACCCATTTGTGCAAGGACATCACCGCACCCGGGTACACGTCTCTCCATCACCGCCGCCACGGCCTCCTCCCCACCGTCACCATTCAGCAGCCTCATCATCTCCTCGTCCCGCCCAAAAGGCGTGGGCGCACTGATGATATACTTCCCCCATCGCAAACTCCCATCCGTGGCTCTTTGCACTGCACACACGCACGCGCCTACGGCATCAGCCACATCGACCCGCCTGTACGCCAGCTCACACACCTTGAGGTTATCGCCGTCCATGGCAGCCCTGCGGGCATCGTCGTCATCCTCCTCTGGGAAGAAGCGGCTGGTGCGGAGCACGATGACTGGCAGGGACGTCTCAATGTGGACGAGGTGGCATATATCCTCAGCAGCAACTTTTGTCGCGCCGTAGATGTTCTTTGGCACGGGCGCGACGTCCTCGTCGATCCAGGCCGCGGGCTCGCCCGGCGCGGGGCTCAGGGCGGCGCCAAAGGTGGAAGTCGTGCTCACGAAGACGAAGGACTTGACCTGTTGCGGGTGGAGGGCGGCTGCTTCCTCGAGGAGGTCGAGGGTCCCCGTTATGTTTGTTGATATGAAGTCTTCTTTTGTGTGGCTGCCGACGTGTGGTTTGTGGAGGGTTGCTGTGTGGATTATGTGCTGTATGGTTGGTCGGGAGGCGAGGAGCTCGCGGATGAAGAGGCGGTCGGTGATGGAGCCTTGAAGTGTGTCTGTTCTGGTTGAAGGCTTTACGTCGATACCCAGTGGGGTGTACCCGTAGGACCCGAGAGTTAGCATGAGCGCGTGCCCTAGGTGACCCGAAGAGCCGGTGACCAGCACATTGGGGGCTGTTGGGGTCATATTGAAATGAGTATCTCTCCAGTGTCTTATCCTGGCCGTGGGAGCTCTCGCGTGGTTGGATCTAAAGCAACGGGAATTGGTCAGGCTGGACAACCGACGCTGTCGCCAGGAGGGACTCCGGGGCCCTTGAGCGACTTGGAGCATTAACAAGCTAGGCGATGCTTGGCGGTGAGTCAACCGGGGAGAAGATTTCATCTAGTTCGGCCTACGACCCTGAGCCCTTTGACCGCTTCCACATTAGAGATTCGAGACCTGTTCTTCAACCTGCAGAGTGAGTGCATCGCGAGGGTCTAGGCTCTTTCACAAATAATTCTCAAGTGGCAGGTTGGTAAAGGCACACGTAAGTGATACCTTACAGTCTCCGTGGCACACGCCATGGCATTGCCAGCACCTCATCCGCGGTAACAGTCCCAATATTGCGCTGCGAATATGTATTTCGAGTTGTTGCCGAGTCTAAAAACAAACGGAAAGATCATGTGGTATATTATGCTGCTCCGTACATTCACTTTCACCTGGCAAACTTACAGCCAACAGCCCCTCGATATTGATTTCACAGTCACAAAAACATATCCTCAAACAGAATTTTAATACAACTTTCTGGGGATCATTATTCTAGATTCACACTTCAAGTTGCGGTTCAGTCCTCTCGCCCACCGTTCCACCGTTTGGCCCGTCGTGATCTGGGAGACACACGCAGTCGGCCACTTGCTCGGTTGATCGATTGCAAAGTTAATGTTTCAAATACGGCACACCCCAGCACATCGCCTTATTCATTCTTTGCGCGACCGTCAGAGATGCGAACTGCCATGGTCGATGTTGCTCTGCGCACAGGCATATATCTATCTGCTCACGCGTTGAGTGTAAGGTGGACCGGGTTGTTTCTAGTACACCATGCTCCACATTCAGCAAAATTCTCCCGCCATGCTAAATATAAACACTTACCTTGCTGAATCTCCTGCCCGGGCTTGGCCGCGAGGATGGGCGTTCAGAGTCCATTTGCATCCTTCGCCGCATCTGTAAGTGGTAGTTGGAGGGTCAGGGCCTTCGGGTAGCTCCTCCGAGGTCGCTCCCCCCAGCTTTGCCTCTGCCGCTTAGCCGTGCAGCCCAGGCCCTCTCAGAGCCGTCAGAGCCGTCAAAGCTGGGAATTTGCCCTGATTTTAAGTCTGGACGTAGGGCTGTGTCCCTGCTAAATTCTCCGATGGCAATCCTGTGCTCGAGAGGCTCGGGGGGCGTTTGACGTCAAAAAGCATGGATGCGCCTCCCTCAAAGCCACAGTGACAACGTCATCGTCCTGTTTTCTCGAGGGCCTCGCCTGCTCGCTAATCTCCGCTCCCAGAGGAGCAGGCGGGCTACGGCCACGGATTGCACAGCCATGGTCCGTGCCAAGAGACATATAAACTCCACCGAGACTGCTTTGAGGGCATCGCACCACTATAAGTCGTCGTGCATACCTATGAACCTTCACCCCCTCGGACAACACTTGCTCACAGAACTTGATATTCTACATTTCCTGCACCGTCACTCGGCGAATTCCTGAATCAGAAACACACTCCAGTCTAGAAGCAATCAAGCCCTCCAGAACAAGTACCATCCACAGCAGTCAACATGGCTCGTCCGGCGTCTTCCACGACCGATATGATCGACTACTTCATCGCCATCTTCATCCCTCCTGTAAGCCCCGTCCTTTGCATCACCTCACCCGTGTGACCCAAGTAGCTAACAAGTCTCGCAGCTGGCAGTCTTCCTCAAGCGCGGGTGTGGGGCTGATCTGCTCATCAACATCTGTCTGACCATCCTAGGTTGGATCCCAGGCCTGATTCACGCCTGGTGGATCATCAGGTAAATGAAATCTTCATCTTGGAATAAAACAAAATAATGGATGCTAACGTCACGTCGCTGCAGCAAACATGAGAGGCCAGCCATTCATCATGGCTGAGAGTCCCAACACAAGAAGCGCGGGACCGAGAGCAGAGCATGCGGGCAAGAAAGCTTGTTGATTTGGCGTTCTTGGTCAACCTTCTTGGGGTGTTCATCCGACCGTCTCTAATTTTACCTTTCCTTTTACTTGGTTGGATGGATTCAGCAGGTTTGTTTTGATACCCACCTCAACTGTCTTCTCCTTTGAAGAGTTGAAGAGTTGAGACCGGTTTTCCCCGGTGTGCAAGAGTCAGTGGCCGGTTTACGATACGCAGTACGGTCTTAATTGAAGATATCCCGGCAAATTTGCCCCCAGTGGTCTGAGCTTAAGCTCCCCTTGAGTGCTACATCGTGACGGCGGGTCTGCTTCTGTCCGCACTCCACGTCTACTATGCAGATGCGATTGATTCCCTTGTGACATCCGTGTGAGGACGAGGAAGCGTGCTGATGCGCTTCGCATCAAGAAGATGGGCCTTCCGAAAGAAGATGGTCCAAAGCTCCATAAAGACCGACTAGAACATGCAATCAGGATAAGGTTGCGGGCCGCGATACGGCGCCAGCTCCCATTGGTGACGTTCCAGAGTCGCAGGTCTGCTGTCGTCTGTGAGGGTTGCTGGGCGACGGTCACGCGTGTGATTGTTGGTGGATTCGCCATGGCGCGCAGGAAATACGGAATCAAGATGGTCGCAAGAGATAACAATCTTTTGGAACGTGTTGCTTGGGCTTGGAGGCTCGTGGTGACCTGACTTGATGTGATGGGGTTCTCATTCGGTCATTGATGGTGAATGTCGAGTTTTTTTCTCTTTTTTTTTTTCTTTTTTTTTTTTTTTTCTTTTTTTCTTTTGAGCTCAACAGTCCGAGCATATCGCTTAGTACACAGCAGACTACCACTCGATCCATAAAATGTTGACTCGGCATTCTTTGTTCATGCTGGCGGGGTAGACTCGGATGGTTCCATCAGTAGCGGGACTGTGGGCTGTGGATGCACTGGCCCGCGGGGAAGTCAGCAAGGGGTCATGGTGAACAGCGGTTAGAGCTTGGGAGCAAGGGATGCCATCTCATCTGCTGTAAGCCGTGAAGGTAGATAACACCCTGCGAGATCATCTTTCTGAGAGCAGGTAAGATAAGAGAGGAGTCACCTGAGCCGTGGTCAGATGTGCCCGTGCCTTCACAACGGGAATATTGAAGGTGGTGGTGGTGTTGAGGTCGAAATACATGCTTGATAAGAGCGGTCGGTGATCAACCCCGTCCTTTGGTTGATGCGGAGCTTGCTTGGCAAAGAGTCTGAGAGTCCGGTTCACACGCTGGCAGCTGACAGAGCCAGCCCACCACAAGAGAGGCCTCTCTCTCTGGTTTTGCCCCTGGGACGGCCTGACAGCCTGACACCCGAGGCCTGGCCCCGGTCCCTGGTCGCATAAGTGCTCTTGGCTGGGTAGCTAAGCCCATTTGCCCCTAGGAATCAGTCAACAGTCAGTCGTCAGTCGATAACAAGGAGATGCACAATCTCAATTTCGGTTTCAATCTTCCATGACACTTCTTGTCGCCTCTGACCCGACGAGAACAAGAGCCCTAGGGGACAAGACGAAGACGTTGAGCTCGTCCCGTACTGTTGGCACCCTCGGATCTGAGTGCTTGCCTGCTTATTAGTGGCAGACCGACCAGTGGACTCCAACCAGGCTCCACTCTTGCTCCCCACCGTCTGTCTCCTCCCCCTCAAAAGCTGCCCTCTACTGTACAAGCAATCACACCAGGGCTGGGCACATTGCCGCACACGCCGACGTCACGACCAAGAAACATCCCAACCTTGTCCTCCCAAAACATACTCCACCAGCACGCCCACATACGCAGCAGCTACTAACCTTATCATCACCCATCGCGGCCTTTTTGACAGCTGTCGTGTGGATACCCTCGCTCTGAAGGGCACGCACGGGTTGCTCATCAGCTTCACCGTCCACATAACACCCACCACCTCCATCCAGCCGGCCGTCGCACCCGCTGCCCCTCGGAACAACACCGCCCAGCTCGTCATCACGGACCGAGGGCCCACCACCCATCCCGACAAGCCAGCGGTTTTTGCCCACCGGTTCTGAGCAGAACCCGAGCACTCCGCCACGACCATTTGGGCGCTCTCGGAGCTTGCCCCTTGGTGCGAGAATGGGTAACACCAACGCCAAAGAGTCGCGTTCAGGCGACGCCGGCCCTTCCTCCAGCCATCGCCATCACCGAACCTCCCTTGCTCCCGCCTTCGACCCCTCTGCCACATCAAATGATCGCCCATCCTCAAGTCACCGCTCAAGGAACAGGGCAAGCCGCAATGACCTCGGCACCCTGCTGGGCATCGGCCAGACCTCCTCCTCAAGCTCCCGTCCCGACCCTTCCTACGAACGCCGCGAGACCAAGCAGGAGCGGGAGGCACGCCGTCTCGAGCGCGAAAGGGTTCAGCGCGTCAAGGAGCGCGAGAGAAGCATCAGGGAGGAACATGTCGACGGCGGATACCTCGTCACGATGGGCGTTTATGTCGGCCCCGAGGACTACAGCAAACCCGTCGTCCGCCAGCTGCAGGTGTGACACCTATCCCTTTACTTACTGCCCGAAAGACACCATTCATCCCCTATGCCAGTCCGGCAGGTTGCTGACGACCATGACTTGCTATAGATTGAGAGGAAAGTCGCTCCTTTCTGGAGAGGTCTAAACGATTTCGACGAGCAGTGGGCTGAGCATCAGATTATTGCCGCTGCCCGAGGCCTTCCTATCCCCCCAGCCGACCAAACACCGCCCGACGAGCTGGTGCCGAGGCCGCTGTCCTCGTCCGCATCTCCATCCACCTCCACCCAGAACTTGAACAATCTCACCGTCCCCATGGGTCCCAGAACCCAGTCCGTGGCATCCGACAGGAGCGCTTCCAACGTGGGCTCTGCACTGCCGTCGCCGACCGGTCCCGGCAACAAGCCATCCGCCTCTCCGTTCAAGCCTCGCACCAAGGCACTCGCTGCAGCTCTGAGTCTTGGTTCGCGTAACGGCTCGAGTGCAGAGCTAGCTCCACGAGAGATAAATCTGCCCAACGATCCATTTGTAAACGGACAGCCGCTCGAGGTGTTCCTGTACAAAGAGGGAAGCGAATGCCCCATCTGCTTCCTCTACTACCCCCCATACCTCAATCACACTCGATGCTGCGACCAGGCCATCTGCAGCGAGTGTTTTGTACAGATCAAGCGCCCCGACCCCCACTTTCCCGAAGGTCATGGCGATGGGGAGCAGGGGGAGCCAACCCCAAATCCGGAAGAGCAAAGCGGCCTCTTGATCTCGGAGCCTGCGCAATGTCCTTACTGCCAGCAAACTGAGTTTGGTGTCACATACGACCCTCCGCCATTCCGCCGAGGTCTTACCTATGCCATACCGCCGGGGGGCGTCGGCACCATGAGCACTGCGATGAGTTCCAGTAGCTCTCTAAACTCAGCAGCTCTGTCGCCGACGCCTATGTCGCCACCCCCATCTGGTGCCGGCGGAGGAAGAAGGCGAACGCAGTCCCTGTCCGCCAACGCGCCCAATGTCATTACAACAGATCGCGTACGCCCTGACTGGGCAACTAAGCTTGCAGCGCAACGGAATCACCAGGCTCGCCGCGCTGCCGCAGCGACAGCACTACACACTGCTGCGTTTCTCATGGGGGACTCTGGATCAAGGCCGTTTGGTAGGATGAGCCGCTTCAGCAGGAGGAACACCAATAGCGAATCCAACAACGCGGCCGACGGCAGTGCTGGAGCCGCAACGGCAGCGGCAGGAGCTTCGGCAGGAGCTTCCTCGGGCCCCGAACCTGGTCCAAGGAACAGCTCTGGTCGTGGCCTGCTGGCTGGGCCTACGAACGATCGGCGCCAGAGCCACATGGAGAACCTCGAGAACATGATGCTCGCTGAGGCTATTCGACTATCGCTGGCGGCCGAGGAAGAACGGAAGCGCAAGGCCGAAAAGGAGGAGAAGAAAGATGCAAAGCGGAAAGAGAAGGAAGAGCGCAAGGCTGCTAAGGCAGCTGCTAAGGGGCATCCGTACTCGGGCAGCGGCCAGAGCTCTACCAACGGAAGTACGCTTAGCTTGCCAGGCCTCGGGGCCATTGGGCGACGAAGAGGCAATAGCGCTGCATCGAATCTGAGAATGGAGGCCACAACGGCCAACGCAATAGCATCGACGGGAAACTCTAGCGGCGCAGTCAACTCGACGCCCGCTGCGGAGGCGGGCGCAAAGGGGAAGGGCGTTGACCGTGGTCCGGCGCAGACGTCGCCTGAAACTGAGATCGGAAGGGCCAACGTGGACGCTCTGCATCCCGAAAAAGCACCCACGTCTACTCCAGCTCCGCCACCTACCTCTGCACCGCGTCCCGTTCCTTCACCGCACCAGCACGCCGGCCCTTCCCACCTTCGTCAGATGAGTAACGCATCTTCCGGGTCGTCCCTGCCCGATTCCCAGCCCGGAAGTTACCAGAACCAATCCTATCTCCAGGAAGACCCCCATGCCAGTGGTGTGTCTCTTGCTGGCAGAAGCGACGCGAGTGACGAAGGCGGCGCGGGACGATCTGGCGAGAACGAGCACGACGATACGAGCAGCACAGAGCCAATGTTCAACTACCGGAGCCTAGCACAAATGGTTGGAGTTGAGATGGATGGTGTCAATGCAGGCCGTCGGCTGAGCCAGATAGGAGAAAGCCATGCTGAAGACGAAGCCAATGGCACCATTCCAACTGAGACCCAAAGCGACGATAAACGCGACTCTATCCACGAGGCCAGCGCGGAACACACGGAAGATGTATCATCACCGCCCAAGCCCGAGGAAGATGATAATGACAAGATGTCCAAGAGCGTTGCGACGCTGACACAAGAAATGATGAACGCTGGGAAAGACGGGGGTGAGGCCGATGGCCCCGAGGGGGCCCAGTCTAGCGGGCCTATGAACACACCGCAACTGATGGTTACCCCTGAAACCCCCGTGCCGGATGATGACGACGGAGCCGAGTCGAAGCAGCTGGGCTTTCAGGGCACGAGGACGGTAGAGATACCGGGGGAGATAACCCATTGAGTCTATGTTGATAACAGCGGGCTTTTCAAACCAGGAGATTTAGGGGCATGTCATGGACGCGTGGATGGATCGAATGCATGGGAGTATGGGTGGATTAGATCCTCTTGATGACGGGGGAAAGTGGCCGAGGGATAGACTGACTATGACCACCTAGCAAGCGATGGCTTATCTATTTCAATGCATACATTATAGTACATGTCCTGGCCAACTTTTCATCTGATTGACTTTTCCTCTTCCCCTCTGCCCGGTGTGCTGGTGTCATGCCACGATCAGTATGCTCCTGGTCTAGAAGCGAGATCCATCATGTAGCCCTGGTTCCCACCATGATATGTTCCTGACAGCCACATAATGGAAGTCGAGATCAACGGCGGCTATGCGTTCGATTACCAATAAATTGGATAAACAATGAGCCACTTTTTGTGGATACCATCTAGCGTTACAATCATCTGGGGATACGGGGCATCTCGCGCCTATCCGAGCAGCAAAATGCCGTTATTCGGAGCGCCAAGAAGGAGACTTAGGTAATACAACGACCGGAGCAAGTTGAGAATATTTATGGGGCCTCCTCCATCAACAAGGCAAGCTCTCGTTTCACAGGTGAGGAGACTCGGCGACCAACGTCATTACCGCTCATTTCTCTCATAGCAAGGCCTGCCACGATGTCAACCACAAAAGTCTGGAGTCGACGCGCGGACGCAGAGGAGAAGGCACGGCAGCCGCCTGCACCGGCCGGGCCTATCGCAGCTCCGCCAGGCGATGTATGATATCTCACCCAAGCTTTAAGACCTCATACCACCCACTTGCCGTTGCGGACTAGAATTACAGCTGAAACACCGCACAGGTCGAGGCCCTCAAGCAAGACGGGGACTCCTTCACCCTCGCCTCCTTCACCTACGAGGACGCCTGGGTCCTCGGCAACCTCCTCCGGCGGCGGCTGCTCCCGCTGCCCACGGCGACGGTGATCTCGATCGCGCTTGCCAACAGCGGGCAGGTCCTGTTCCAGACCGTCACGGGCTCGGGTGTCATGCCAGACAATGAGATCTGGGTGCAGCGGAAGCGCAACACGGTGCTGCGCTGGGGATGCAGCACGTGGCTCATGCACTGCAAGTACGACGGGGACGAGGCTGCGTTCAAGGCTAAGTTTGGAATGAGTGAGGAGATGGCGGCCAAGTATGCGATACATGGCGGGGCGGTGCCAATCCGTGTGAAGGGGGTTGAGGGGGTGGTTGCGGTTGTTGTTGTTAGTGGGTTGAAGCAGCATGAGGATCATGGGGTTATTGTAGAGACCATTAAGGAGAATTGGGAGTGAAAACTCGCCAGATCAAGTTGGACTTCAAAATTGAGCTGCTCGCTTTGTGCTCGCGGAACTCTCGCCGGAATGGCAACCCAGCCCAAAATGCAGGAGCCAGCTGTTCCATCCCCTGTTCACCGGACTCATCCGCAGAACTCTGATCATGCGCGCGTGACCCAATAGCAATCGGGTCCCAGGTGAAGAAGCACCCAAGCCTCTCAAATTTTGCTGGATGCTCGCATGACCTGCCCACTATCAGCCCGTGAATCTTGTTCAGCTGACGGCAGTTGATCTCAGTCATCTCTTCCAATAAGGGAATCATAAGCAGAGGGACCGCTTCACAACCTTGAATAAATCCAATGTAAAACTCTTCTTGAACTTCTTCGCGTCGAACCCGTCGCATATTTCTCTGTCTAGTTCCATCAGGGAGCCACACATCCACCATGGTCATTGACCTGTCGAAATGGAGTTTGAACTTATTCTCAAAATAGCCCTTCACCTTCAAAATTTGATCCACTCGTTCAGTAAACGGTTCGAGAATTCGGCTTGCCTGCATCCCAGCTTTCCAGATTTGTTCCCTGAATTTGGTGAACCCGGAAAGCACGGAAACCGAACGTGTTCATTGTCGATGCAATCGTCCTCGTTTCCAGAGCTCTTATAAGCTCTGTGATCTCAGAGATGGCAGATATCTGGGAGTAGGTTTCAAATTTTAAGAACGGGAGAGAAGCCTAACTCTAGCCTGGGGCCGAGCTTTCCATAGCATAATTGGTATGGTCTAAGGCGCCCCAGAGCAAACAAGGTATCAGATCTCCTTGCCAGATTCCTGCATAATATTCCTGTCCCAATCTGCCTTGGAGGACTGCGGCTATTGCCGAGACCGCAACCAAGTTGTCGGAAGGGACTGTGACATCGCACTCGCCGTAGTGATACAGATACTGTTCCCTCCAGCAGCGTAAGAGTTCATCATCTGCCGGCGTCTCGCAATATTCTCCCAATGTAGGGGATCTCGCGTCGCCACATTGACGCGACCTTCCACCATTCACATTCGCAAGCGGAAGTGCTTGAACACGTCCAAGAAGTGTCGAAAGATCCAATGGCCAGATAACGACGCGCCAGGAGGCGTTCTTGAAGAGCCCAAGCCATGCGGTCTGACGGATCGATTGTTCCTCGAGGCCTTTTATCTTGCAGAAGCCGGTATTTCAAAGCTAGACCGCTTTTCTTGTCCCGAGTACCCGAGAGTTCCAACGAGGACTCCCGATAAGTCTTTTGTTCCTTGAGAAACCCATGGTTTGTGGGTGAGGCACTGGAAGCTGCAAGGGCCATTTCTGCATGCACGTAAACAAACGCCATCAGGCTCGATTGCTCTTCCCCGTCAGCGAGGCTGTCTTGTATAATGCAAAGACTGTCAATCCAAATGTAATTGAAGCCGAGCGATTCCGTCATTTTCACGACGTCTCTGAAAGTAGGCGGAAGCTCATGCATGGCAATCCCCCTCTGGAACCTTGCAACGGCTGCGGCCGTCATCTTCAGGGTCGGCGTCGAGCCTCAACAATGGCTCAACGCTACGTATTGTGGCCATGTTCCACAAAGTTTCACGCGAATGAGAACCAATGATTCGTCGCATATCTGAAGTAAACGTATAGATTCACTAGATAATCTAGGTGAATCCTGATATCTCCTGGGCATAATCGAGCAGTCAGGTTGATTGTTCCGACATTTAGTGAGCCAGTCTCGCGCATATTCTAGTGCAGGATTGCCGTGATCGCAAATCTGAAAATAAGGCACCAAGTTCAAGCGGAACTCATCCGACCCTGCAGAGAACGTGAGCGAAGACCAGAAAACGGAATCAAGCTCTGAACACGAGTTCACAGACCCCTAAGTGAAAAACAAAATAAGGGATGGCAATCAAATTGAGAAATTGGCATCGTATCGTCGAGGTAAATAGTGACTGTGCCCCGAAATTCGCTCTGATCGGTCTCGGCAACATGCAAGTACGACATCCAGACAAGCTCAATGGCCAGGAGATACCGACCCGTTGACACATTGCGGGCGAGAACAACTTAAAAGATTCTTGGTGTCGTTGCCTGTACGGTTGCCCGTAAGTATGAGTCTGCGATAAGTTTTTGGAATTGAGCACCCATGCTTCTCGATGGCGTCGCGGAGGGCCGCAGTGATGATATTGCAGAAGGGGCAGCCTGTTGTAGTAGCACACTTCTATTCATCCTCCGAGTGGTTCTTAATTTTGGACGGGTCTAATTCGGCAAGATCTGGCCAGTCAAGCTCTAAACTGGTGCCACAGAGGAGACGATGATTCCAGAATGGGCCGAAGCCGTGTTTCGCGGCTAATAGGGCCCTGTCGCCATTAGCTTTGGCTGTCATTCCTCAGTATGATTAGAATGCTGGATGGAAGTCATGGGCTGGCCACCAAAAAAAAAAAAAAAAGCCAATGCACAGCACTCGCTCAGCATTCGGTCCTCCTCCGGTGAACCTTCCGGGCTTCTTCTCGTCAGCGTGACCCACGGCTTCCGTCCAATTAGAATGCACACCATATTTGCCAAGCGGCTGACGGTGACCATGCGTTCACCTGGGCATCGCTGTCTATCCACTGAAGGCTGGAACATTGTGCTAGTCATGGCTGCCGTGCACATGAGTACAATGCAAACATAACAGACTCAGAACGATGGTAAAGAAACTGTACATGTGAGGCGGCAAGATAGCTTACAGACATTCACAAATATTTGCACATCCTTACACCTACGGTAACATTCTACGGTGGGTGCCGATGTAAACAATACAAGCACTGGAGGACGGCACAAACGACACCGGACATGGCGCTGGAACAGGTTCTAGTAGAGTTTATATATTGAGGTTCAAGACTTGACCTAGCTTTTCGTCCAACAGACAGGGCATGCTCAAGCATAGCAGCCCGGACCCCCAGCCAGCATGTAAAGACACACAGGGGCACCAGTCGCCACCCCGGCAACAGCACAGGCCGAGTTCTCGATACACGCGTATCCCTCCCCGCAGTCCGCATCAGTGGCACACGTTTGAGTGGTGCAGGTGAGGCACAGGTTGCAGTACGCGGTGCCGTCGACGTCGGACTGACAAGACGAATACGGGTAGGCCGAGTTGCAAGGGCTGTACGGCGTGGCACCCGTGTTGATGTTGTACGGTACTATGCCAGCCGGGCACTTTTTTCTCCCGGCGTGGGATTTTGTTAGACGCGTTTCTTCGCGGAGGAGTCAATCAAACATCAGACGGCAAAATGCCGATCAGGAAAGGGGGAAAACATATGCTCACGTTTGGGAAGAGTCCGGTCTGGGTGGGGACGGGCGGAGCAGTGGAGGTGGGCGTGGCGGGGCAGACGCCGCCCTTGTTGTAGAAGGTGTTGGCCGAGTTGGGGTCATAGACGTTGTTGCCCTCTACTGTATAGTTGTAGAGAGCACACGCAGGGGTGGACAGGATGCCGAAGCTGAGGCAGGCCTCGTTGGAGTCGCACAGGGCGAGGCAACCGCCGTATGAGGCTGAGTATGCATCCGGGTAGAATCCTGAGAGGGGGGTAAGTAGATGAATGCCTATCGTTACATGTTGCTGTGATGCGGCCGACTTACCGATGTTGGTGCCGGTGTCCCAGCCGGGATATCCGGTACATGTCGGCGCCGCGGTGGGGATCGGGAGTGTGGATGTCGCGGTCGGGGACGGGATTGCGGGGCATACATTTCCCCTGTTGAAGAAGTTGTTGGGGGACGCCGGGTCGTAGACGGCATTTCCCTCCACGGCATAGTCGTAAAGGATGCAGTTGGGCCCTGCAGTGTTGTACGAGAAGCTCAAGCATGCGGTGTTGGCATTGCAGAGGGAATTGCAGGCGGCCTGCGTGGCCGACAATGGGTCGCCGTAATAGCCGATATCCACGCCGGTGCCCCAGCCTCTGAACGCGCAATCCTGCGCCAGGCATGTGCCGGCGAGGAAGGGGGCCACGGCCACGATATACTTGGACAACATCTTGATGCGAACTTCTGGCGGCAGCAGGGAAACTGGCAGGGGGAAGGACAGACTGGTGCGTTGGACGGTCACGCAAGGCACATACAACCCGGGCTGCTACTGATGTTGATGTTGCTTCGCATCGCGGGCAGCTTGTTTAAATACCTGGGCATCACCACTCTGCCCTCACCGGCGCGACCTTGCCATCTCGTATTCATGATATGACCACCTTCCGGATAAAGGAGGGCGATGCTGCCAAGCCGAGGGGGAGATGGCCAGACGCGTGCATTTCTTTCGCTCCGCACGCGCAGGTCGAGTTCCTCTCTGGGCGTAGAAAGCGACCGCGGCTTCTCGCTTCCGCGGTGTGTTCTGCGGTTCACATTGGTGATACAAATGTCAATCTCGCTGCTCTTTGTGGGTAAAAAGGCTGGACCTGCGCCGGCGTAACCAAGGTAGGGGGAATGTCGTATGCTCATGGCCTTGTCCTCATTTGCCTCGATCGATAGTCTATATGCCCGCTTTAGAGTCTGCAACGCAGTCCACCAATGAAGACGCGCCCGGCCCCCCGCGTGGTTGCAGTGAAGGATTTTGAATGCATGGGGCGTCCCGCCGCGGACCTGCATTCTGGGCCGAAAGCTGGAGATGGCGGTCCAAATGAATTTTCAAGGTACGACTTTGCAGGGTCAAAGGGGTCCGATATGAAGCCCCCCCAACCGAGCGCCCCGATCTTCTGCCCGCACTTGAACCGGATATATCGGCTCTCGCACAGCATGGCTCTTTGGGCAGAGAGACAAGTACGCCGACATCGACCCGGGTCGGACTGCTCCAAAACACCGGCGACCAGGCCGATGAGACATTCCAAGTGGACTGGCAGTTGGGGCATAGTCCAAAATTTGCTTGGCGTCCTGGCTAACGCGCACGGCATCTCATCGGCGTGGTGGCTTGATCGAGTTCGGAGCCGGGCTTGGAGGGAGGGAGCTCCCGCCCAGGCCGGGGGATCGCCCCTGGGGCCGCGGCGGGTCGTCTGACATGCATAAAATGGGACGTTGCAAGCGAGCTCTCATGATGAGCTGCCGAACACGCCCCTGAATCCGCTGCCTAAATCATTATTGGGTTTCCTGTGATGCTGGCCCTTCTTGCGTATGCTGGAGTCCAAGTACCTGCTCGACCTCCTCACTATAAACAATGCTGTGTGCTAAATTTCAAACTTCCAATAGCCTGCCTTTTGCGAAGCTTGAGGTGAGAAAGCTTTTGGGTAATGGTCTGCTGGCCTTGATGTCGACCAATTGTGCCGGCCGTCAATGTGCTGGTTTTCAATTGAGAACTTGAAGGGTTCAGAAAGGGGTCCACTGGTGATAATATTGATACGATGACTGCAACCGCATTCGAAATGCGCTGGATATAACATAACACACGCAAGCTGAAGATGAAGCATCCAGGATGACATTGAAGGTTTCGGTGACACTCCGGTCTGCCAGTTCTGATCGCCTCACAGAGCAGGAAGGGGTCTCCTGAAAGATCGGGAGGGGCGAGCACCAATGAATGTGAGAAACTACCCAGGTCGGTACCGCATTCGGCACAGTGCAATCAGCCGGGGCAATATACATTTACTACCTCGGCATATAAGAGACGTCGATAATAGCTGTGTTGCTTAACCGCAGCTTGGCAACCAGAACCAGTGCAGAACTGAATGAAGACTGCGCAATTTGCCTAGGGGATTTGCGATACTTGAGGTTGCCAACGTACAACCGGTTGAAAAGACAGGCCGACCGTTCAATGCCTCCCGAGTCACCTGGTTTGAGCGTCAAGATGCGATATTGTCGAGATCGCGAACGAGCCAGCATGCCAGCATTTCTCTGGGAGATAGAAAGCGGATGCTTTCCAGCCACATCGGTGACGGCTTGCTGTCAATATACAGCTAGTAGAGAATTGTATCACTCCATGCTTTTTCGCCGCGTAGAGCAGCCCGAGCTGTTTGCATGTGTGTGTCTTGGGACAGTACGGGAACGGCGATTCCATGCAGGTGAATTAGATGCTCAACGGGGCCCACAAAGCGGGTACAACCATGCAATATACCATCACTACGTGCAAGAGACAATGTTCTGAACTCTACAGTTTGCCCGGGGATTTGAGACTCGTCACAATCCACATGGATGTGAGTCTACCTTCGTCTATCGTCACTACCCTAGGGTATCTGGGCAACTGTCAGCAGTATTGCGTGAGCCAGACAGCAGATGGCATCCTGAGACCAACTGGCCCGAACGCCCGTGTGCGATATGCAGCATTGCTCTTGACCTTTACCGGTGCCACTTTGGACGCTAGAAAACTAAGAAAGGGCCTAGAAGATGTTGAAAAGTTTTCGGAGAAAGGCGTCAGGAGTCGGTCTCATTCTGTCAATGGACAAAAAGCATTACAGACACGTCTTAAAAGAGAGTCCAGGGCAGTCACCGACGCCTCTAGCAAGGGACACGGTGAGAAACTTTTGTGGGCGTAGTTTGAGGAGGCTTGACCGTGGCAGCGGATAGGGGCTACGGGGAAGAGGCGATCTGCTCGCCCCATGGACATAATTGGTTTCCCCTCGAGGCCCGTCGGCAGTTAGATTCTGATCATCGTCGTCCAAGAATGACCATAAGTGCTAAGGTCGCGGATTATGCCATGATCCGTAATCCTTTCACACTGACAGAGAAAACATAGGTAGAGCTTCCTGATCAGGAGGCCTTCTTCCTCACCTCTGTGACATCTCCAACTTGAAACTCCAGTGAGCTTCCTCTGTACATTGACCTGTGTGATTTGCGACCACTCCCGTTCATGAATACTGTGGGCCGTAAGCAATCTAGCATTTTCAGACCTGTCTATCGACAAATTGTCTTAGAATCCATGTCATTGTGGTAGATTTATTAGATTTTCACTTGTGAGCTCTGCGTTGCGTAGCGAATATCAACATACGCGGCAGCGTGTATCGACCTCAGCTGGACGAGACTGAGTCGCTGCCTAGCACGCCGGAGAGCTCCCATGAGTCCCCAAAACATTGGAGATACCCTGAAGAACGACTCGCGACTGACGAAGCATGACTCACGAATGGCATTCTAGTCGTCGGTCTTCTCCAACGGCAGATGTGGAGCGCATTCGTTCTACACAGTAGGCCCTGCTGCCTCATACTCCTGCCGGATGGAGAAAAGCCGCAGCGAAGAGGCCCCGAACGACGGGCCAGAATGACCAGCATTTATCTAACCTGGATCATGCAAGAGCGCGTGTGAGCATCCGAGCCTATGAATCTTGTTGACGCTAGATGGGGCGAGGGGCGAGACTCCAAATTCTGGGCCAATTTTCAAGGACTTGATGGCAAGGCAGGGAAATGCCGTGCCTATATTTACACAGCTCCCCTGTATGCCAAGTTCGCCGGACGTCTTTGCGGGCTGCTAGTATATCAGCGTGTACAATAATAGGAACACGTCTCCCACGCAGAACAATAGCGACGAGATGAAACCAACAAGGCAGGTGTAAGGGACATGATATCCCGTTAATAACTCGAGGCCGGCGCATGATATGGCTGAGGATTGCGCCTGGAGGTGCGGCTGTTGTTAGTTTATATCGAGGTCGCCTAAGCTCCGGGCACATGATTTCGGTTTCAAGCTCTGGTGAGTTCTGCACGTGCAACGTGGCCCCACAGCATTAGGGGATTACAGTGTGGTTTGTCATAAGGGGAGCTTCGTGAGGCAGGCTGTAAACAGCAGTGATGTGCACGAGGCTTTGGGATATGTGGTCGGATTATGAGGTGGGGGCCGTGCCAAGACGGGGCGGACGAGTTCTGACGGGCAAAGATTCGAAACGACAGCGGTCGGCAGGAAGCCAAATGTGGAGCCGACTCCGGATTGAGTTTTGTGATGGTTTCTAGCAGCAAGTACATTACATTAGTGTAGTCTGCGGGCGCCTCAAGGTGCCTGGTTGAAGGGCGAAGCGTCAGGACTCCCCTCCCCCCCGGGGCCCCCCGGGGCGATGTCGTTCGATGGGTGCATCACAACCGGATGACTGGGCCGGCCTTGGGTCCCCCGGGCCCGGGACGTGCCCTGCAACAGGGCCTGCAATAGAGAAAGAGAATAAGACCGAGGCAGGGCGGAGTGCAACGTGGTAGAGCCGCAGTGACATGTGCTGTGCGAACAGGGTGACAGGGTGGGATTTATTAGACTTGCAGAATGACACATGGCCCGTGTGTGATAAAATGTCAAGACGACACGAGTGTGGACGGGCAGACTGGGCAGACTGGGCAGACTGGCAGACCGGCAGGAAGGAGGCTCAACTGATTCATCCGAAGGGAATAAGACGGGGGAGGCAGGCTTAGGCTTCTTACTGTGTGTGGTAGGGGAAGGAGGAAAGGTCTGGAACAAGAATACTCCGTAGAAGGTGTGTGAGGCACGACATGCTGACCTCTGCACTCGCGGCTTGATTCGGCTAGCAAGGTTTGATCGGGCCGTCTTATCTTATCGTTCATCCCTGTGGTTATCAACCAGGCTGCCAGGCTGCCAGGCGACACTGGAAGCCTCGGTACCATGGGCCGACTTTGCCCTGGGGTTGCAGTTACGTGCCCTGCCAGTACCCACAGGCACGGGCCAGAGTGATTGACGTAGATCGCCGCCCGCCTTGCCCGCCTTGCCCGCCTCGTGCAGCATATCTACCGACGGAAGGGCGAGGCCCAAGAGCCAAGGGCTCGGGTTTAAGATGTCCCACCACAGATCTTGTGTCCAACTCTCTTTTGTCTGGACTGCATTGGACACTGGGCATGGTGAGTGATGATGTACTGTGTTCGTTCCTCCCTGCACTGCACCGACAGAGTGCCCCATTTGTTCCCTTTGTCCCGCTCCGAACTCCCGCCGAACTCCCGCCAGTGCGCCCCAGCCCAGCCTGGTCCGGCCTGGGCCCGGTACATGACTGTGCTCGGCAGCGTAGCCCATCACAATGTACTGCTCGACGGCACAGGCCTGCAAAGAGTACATGGCCATTGGCAGGGTCTTGTGTACCCGTCTGGTTGGTAGTCTACCGCTCATCACCTTCCCCCCGTGCCACAGCACAGTATTGAATCGTCGGCCTTGATGATTTTTTTTCAATGGGCACTTGGGGGGCCTTCTTCCCGCTCCTCCCCTTCCTCGCCTATATCCCCTCTCCCTGTCGTCCCTGTCGTCCCTGTCGTCCCTGTACCTCCCCATCACGGCCCCCGTTCTGCCCGTCTGACCCTGCCTCCCTTGTGCCGAGAGAATGCAGTAAAACTTCCATCGGCGGGTCCACCTCAAGGGTGTGCGAGACGAGACAGCGCAGAACACTGCAGAGCCCACACACCACCGCCCTCGTGATCCTATCGAGTCAAGAATTCCCTACCTTGTCCCTCCCGTTGCACTACCACAGTACACACTCCCTCCAATATATGCCAGATACTGGCTCGACTGGCACATAATCTCCCCCACATGGCCCGTCGCATCTGCCCCAGATTTGTACTCCCTGCTCCCCCCTTCCGAGAATTATCCTTCGGATGCCATCGTGTTACACAGTAACACACCTGCCAACCACTCACACCTTGCCTATCAGACTGCCTCTCTTTGTTTGCTCGCCGGGCCCGACCTCGTCCATTTGTCCGTCTGTCCAACTCATAAGAGTGTCTGTCCTCCTGCACCCAAAATCACACCCCTCCCCCTACGAATCTTCCCAGCAAAGCCACAACCACCCACACTCTTATCCGTACATCTCTCGTGATAGCATCAGCCAGAGTCCATATGGGGTCAACCGGCTCGCCGGCGCCCACGCGCCTGCCCATCTCCTCCGTGCTACCCCCCTTGATACTGGGCACAGCTACGTTCAACACCCAATATGTCCATGACCCATCACAGATGCCATACAAATCCATCGTCTCCCGTGCCCTGGAGCTAGGCGTTAACGCATTCGACACTTCGCCTTACTACGGCCCATCTGAGATCCTCCTGGGCGATGCCCTGCACCATGCTACCCTCCCCAACAGCGCAAACACCAAGATCTTCGACTCAGACTCTCAAAAACACCCCCGCGACAGCTACATGATCCTGACCAAGGCCGGCCGCATATCGGGCAACACCTTCGACTACAGCCCCTCATGGATCCGCTACAGCGTCCTGCGCAGCTTGAAGAGGCTGCACACTCCGTACCTGGACCTGGTCTACTGCCATGACGTCGAGTTCGTCTCCCCTGCCGAAGTCCTCGCCGCTGTCAAGGAGCTCCGCCGCCTGCGTGACGAGGATGGCGTCATCCGCTACGTCGGCATCAGCGGATATCCTGTCGACGTTCTGTGTGACTTGGCCGAGATGATCTACCGCGAGACGGGCGAGGGCGTCGACGCCGTAATGAGCTACTGCCACTGCTCCGTTCAGAACCACCGCCTGGTGGAAGGTTTTATGGAAGACGAGGACGAGTACAGCCAGCCCGCTACAAACGGCAGTGCCGTTAACAACCTCCCACCGCTCGTGCGGTTCAAGAACGCCGGCGTGTCCACAGTCCTCAACGCCTCCATGCTCGGCATGGGCCTCCTGACCACACGAGGCGTCGACCACGGGCCCCAGGCCGCCTGGCACCCGTCGCCATCCCCGCTGCGCAAGGCATGCGCCGACATGGCGGCCCGCGCGACTGCCGAGGGCGAGAGGCTGGAGCGGTTGTCGATCCGCTGGGCCCTGGACACGTGGGCGCGCGCCGGCGCGCGGTCCGGGCTGGGCGTCAGCCTCAAGGGGAGGGGCAAGCACGAGAGCCTCAGCGACAGCAACAGCATCGGCGGCAGCGTCATGGGCATCACGACGCTCGCGGAGCTCGAGGAGACGTGGGGCGTGTGGCTGTCCGTGCTGGCCGAGAGCGTGCCGGATGTGAAGATCGGGGAGGGCGACGACAACGACAACGACGACATCGCTCGGGAGGCATCGCAGGACGTGGTGGTCGTTAACGGCGACAGGGACCTGCAGAGCGCGTCGTTGAAGCGGTGCGATCAGGTCCGCAGCCTTGTCAGGGACAAGTTGTGGCCGCTGCTGGGCGATTGGCGCAACCACAGCTGGCCCTCGGGCCTGGCGGAGGAGGGTTTCCGGAACGAGAGGAGGCCCGAGGATGTCGGTAAGGTGCCACTGGACGACGGTATCATTGCTGAGTACGAGGCGAGGAGGTAGCATTTCAGCCGCAATGGCGAGATGGGATGTGGAGCTCTTGGGCAGGGGAAGAGTGAAAGACATACATCGCGACGATGGGTCAGTTTTCGTGACGTTTACGACGACGACAACACGTGTATTTTTTCCGCAGCGGCATATACATTACATTTGCTGGGTTTTGACCAGGCGATAGAGGACATATACAGGGACGACTTGTTTTCCTAGCAGATCAGAAGGTCAATGAATGCCTACCACACTTTTCATGCTCGATTCCTACCATCGAGGGGATTCCTGTACTGCTCAAATATGTTTATGAGTGAAATCGAGGAGCGTGTCCGGATAAACGAGTGAGACGATAGTAACGAGGAGATGAAACTCCTCGCGGTCTCATGACGCTCGTTTCTGACTTCGCCCTTCTAGTCTGGACCCGCCCGAAGCCTGTTTCGCATCATCGTTTGGTGTAAATGCTGTATTCATTGAAGTAGCCGTCCTTGTCCATTCTACACCGCTCTGGCTGGAAACAAGACCGACGCTTGTTCAGCAACTGCTTGCGAAATGCGCCCCAAAATCTCCTTCATCATTTTGTTTGGACTCCTTCCGCCCCGGTGCCTCTCAACGAAGCGCTGGAGCCCTCAAAGCCGGGCCGCAACCTGGCAAATTGCTCGGGTGTTCTTTTTGCCCATCGACTGTTGTCCGAACGCGCCCCTCGTCTTCACATTTGCAGAGATGCTCGAATCTCTTGCTACCACAACCCTCAATTGCTAAACCCCATGTTCCGTGCAACCCCCGCTCGTCACTGTCGATCGAGAGTGACGGCAGTCCGTCACGGTTGCGGTCTGTTTGCCTTTGATCAACCAAGTGCACCTTGTCCGCCCTGATACAGCCAGACCGGTTCTCCGTTCGATTACTCATCCTGTTTTGCGACTTTCTCAGCCTTCTAGTCCGGCTGCTGGGGGTTTCCCGTCTCCAGCTGCTCAGCCTCCCCCTCAGCTGGCTGCTCAACGTTTGCCTCTTCCAATTGCTCAGTAATTTGTCCGAGTCCCGGGCCGCTCCAGTTATGGTTGTCACTGCCCATAGGAGACCCCAACATCAGGGGCTCAGCCGGGTCCCAGCCAAAGTCCGCTTCCGGCATGTCCAACCACGGGTCCCACGTCATGTCTTGAGCCGGGCGAATCACCCGCTCAAATCCATCGCCCCTTGGACGTGCCATCCAGAATCCATTCGAGCCCGAACCGGCCCATGCCCCTCCCAGTCTCCGCTGCCAGGCGGTCCAGGAGAGCATAGCGCCGAAACCATAGCTCCCTGCCCCCAGCATGCAGCAGCCAGTGGAAGCGCAGGGCGTTTAGAAAGTTTTGGACGTAGCAACATGTCATGCGGATATCCTCTCCATCGACATCGGCGGCCTCGTCGTTGCCCGTCCCAAACAAGGTCCATCCAAGCTCGTGCACACCGGGTACATACTCGGCGATGCGGAGGGTCCGCAGCGACGGCGGCAGTAGTTTCGTGATCTCGGCCTCCATGTCGTTCTCCATTGCTTGAGCCCATTCTTCGAACGTGTCTGCGTCGCCGAAAAGGGCCTGCAAGGGAATGGTCAGGTGCGTCAGGCTACTGAGTTCATGCAGATTGGTGACTGCTGCCATTGGGCCGAAGTAGACCTCCTGAGGAGTTTTGTGTGAGTTGATGTCCTCGTCGGTGTTATGGCACTCCCAGTCGAGTGACAGGGTGTGTAGACCGCCACCCTTGTCAGAAAGGAAGCGGTCGAGATCCCAACTCATATGGTAGGGGAAACTGGTCACCGATTTGCAATCCAACCCCGGCCCGTCAAATTTCAGCGTGTGGAACTTCGATGAGTCGAATATAGGCCGCTCTGGGCTCATCATGTCCCATTCCGCTGGGGCCCCATGTCTCATTGTCGTCGTGGTGAGACGCTCGACGAACTTCAACGGCGGACCCTCACCTAGATTCTCAGTGACGAGGTCGGCCTCCCATCGACCGCTGGATGTGTAAATTTCAAGGCGCCGTAAGCCTGGAAAGCGAATGTGCATCACTTTTGGGTCCAGCCACCTGAGTGTGCTGATCGAAAATTGCCGAAAATTGCGTGGAATCCGTGGAGAAAGTGAGTTCATTCGGAGCCATGAGAGTGATGCGTAGCGTAGTTAGGTTGGATAGCTCCAGATCTTTGGTGTAGGGCCCACCGTACAAGTTGAACTGCGGGATGACGAGGGTTCGCAATTGTGGCACAAGCTGTAACATGCGCCTGAGCAGGCTTCCAGCACAATGCTTTCCAAATTCTGCATAGAACTCGTTTTCCAGGGGGACCGCCGCGCCCGAATCCCAGCATCTGAAGTTAGCAGTGTCGTGGAGGAAAGTGAAGTGGAATTTCTGTGTGAAAATTCCATGATATGTGGGGACCGAGATATGCTTGACGAGAGGCTGGAGATTTTGACGTGCCTGTAGCGAAGCCACAAGGTTGTGTGGTGCTTTGGGTATCGCAAGATGCGCGCATCGGTAAAGAAGTATTGTGGCCGCCGGATTCAGTTGGCGACAAACAAGGCAGACATTGCGCAAGTCCTTGCGACAAATGGGCTTACGGTAGGCGAAAAATGGCTAGTTGTCGACATCGCTGTAATGATCGACGTTCTTGTCTGGAAACCCAGCAGTGATCAAAGACGGGTCAACCAAGTGCTCGAAAACCTGGAGTAAAACCTCTTGCGGCAAGGTTTCGACAGGCGAAATGCTCAGAAAATTCTTGTCAGAGGAATCGAGGATGTCTGTCTCTGAGCCTCGTCGATGGCGAGGCTCCGAATGGATTGTGTCTCTGGGAGGTCGCTTGGTAGGACGGGGTGCCTCAGATGGATCGCAGTCGTCGTGTTTGCGCTTTGCGACGTGGCACAGGCGCCGAATGTGTTCGAAGTCAGGCATGATAAAACGAATGCTCCGTCTATTAGGGATGAGAGGTTGCGATGAACGAGATTGTGCTTGATTTGTAGATGATCGACCCTGTTGGAGATGAGGTTGTTATGTTGACGCAAGACTGCAAATCCGAAAGTTGGTAGCTCAAGCCTTTTGCAGCTGAGGCTGGCACCAAGTTGATGGATGCGAAAGTGAATGTTGGCGACACTGCGGTTGGAAGAATTGAACAAATTTTGTCAGGTGACTTACACCAATGAAAGAAAGAGAATGAATCCTTCTGACGCTGCATCCTCGCCCGTTTCCTTGTATACAAACCGCCTGCCTTAAAATCGATATAATACAATTCAGAACAGAATGTAAAGTAAAATGCAAAGAACCTAAAACGACTTGTACAATAGCCCCCTGAGAGAAAAAGGACCATCTGATGTCGGGCGATGCCAGACAAGATAATCGTTCATAGTATCGTTGGACAATGTGTGAATAAGATACACGTCGGCTTCGATGACGCTGTGCTGTTTTATTCTATGCTTATCCGTTCCGGGTATTGATGTTTTACGTCCATAATGTATGTGGAATGATCTCTCGCTGTTTGGCCGGCCCGGTCAAAGAGCCCAGTCCAACGATTCCTCAGCACGGGAACGAAGTCAGTCGACCATGCCATACCTGAACAGTCCTGACATTTTATTGAAGTAGCCGGAGAGGCAAGCAGTTGAGGCAGACGGGAATCATCCATTAAAAATTGTCTACAAAATAAGACAAGATGGACTACTGTACGTGTGTGCACTTAATGACAAGTTCCGGGTATCAAATCGGTCTATTTGCTTCGATGTCTGGACTCAACCTCAAGAAACGGTGCCACCTTTAGCAGGGGCCCAGTTCCTCAACCATTCCCTTCCCTTGTCCATATTTGGCCCCTCCGCCTCAGCAGCAGCAATACACCACTCGAGGTCCCAGACGCCTTCCGAAGCGAGCACCTCAGCCACCATGCGACGCTTCTGACCGCCCTCGTCAACGCAGAAGTACATCGGCTTGCTCCGATCATCCACCTCAGCAACAAGCGGCTTGACCTCCTGAATCAGCCCAGCTGCGCCTCCGGCGGGGGCCTTGGGCTCCGCGCCGAGGTTCTTCCTGCCCGTCTTACACCATTCGTTGGCGCACCAGGCCTTGTTGCACCCGGCCATGAGCTGGGTCAGGTAGCGGCGCTCGATGCGGCGGCGCAGCGCCTTGCCCTCAGGGTCGTGCATGGATGCGTAGAGCGGGCTAAAGCAGATCGAGCAGAGGCCCAGGTCATTACCCGGGCCCTGACCCATCCGCGTGCCCGCGCCGATCTGCCCCCTTGGCCCCACGCCGTGCAGTGTGCGCCCGCAGAGCTTGTCGCGGCAGATCTGCGGCGCCTCGCGGTACTTCTTGTCGAGTTCGTGGTTTGCGGTGTGCGCTGCCATATCTCTCAGCCTTATGATCTTCCCGCAGAGGTGGCAATCTGTCGTCCTGGCGCCGTCGGCCCGCTCGTGCGGAGTGAGGCCTGAGATGGCTGTTTCCGCCTCAGAAGCCGGATCTGTGGGGTCGCCTTCTTGTGGGACTTCAAGGTGGCAGAATTGGCACAGAATGAGTTTGGATGGGCACACCGTGGTGTGGTGGCGAGCAAGGAGAGGGAGGGATGGAAAGGTCTGATCGGGCCCGCAGCTCGAGCAGGTATGTGGTGTGTGGAAGATGTAGTCGTGCTTGGCTTTGCTCTCCCCGGAGCTGCCGTAGCTGTCGTCTTTGTCGCAGTGCCAATGATTCTGCCATTCCAACGATCGCTTCTGAAAAACGTTCTTGCAGCGTGGGCAGGCCACGTTATTCCGCAAGCAGAAGTTTTCATGCATAAACATGGTTCGTTTTGGTACCCACTGGAGACAGTTCTTACACTGCTCGTCGTCTGCCGAGTGTTCTTCGATTTGTTCGGCGGAGATTGAAGTTGTCTCTTCTGGGGCCGCACGAACCCTCAAGATGAAAGGTCTCGGGCTCATATTTGGGCTGGCTCGAGTATTCGGCACATAACCATGGACTGAAATTCGCAACCCATCTGCTCCGTCCAACTCGGCGTTTCGTGAGGATAAGATGATCCTTTTAGATCCTTGTTCTGGAGTCGAAAAATCACCAAAGACGTGCTCGGAGTCGCGAGGTGAAACACGAGAGCGAGCGGACCGGGGGCTGACAAACATGTCGATCTCATCACCATCCTGTATGCCACTCAAACCTATCTCCAAGTCGCGACTCTTGTCCCAGGAGTCCAACTCATAGTCAACATAGTCCCCTTCTGTGACCTGGCCTTGAACTGGCTTCCAGATGTCGATCGTACCACCGACTGAGCTGCCATCAGCGGTACCCGGGGCGCTTTGAGCCTTGGCCGTGATCTGACGCAAGGTTTCGCGGGCTTGCTCTTCATTCAGAGCCTCGATGTCGACTTGCAGGTCGGTATCAACGACACAAATCCCGTCTCCTTCTGGTTCAAATTTGTCAACCAGAAACTGGAATGTCTCGCCCTTCACTCCACGGACTGATAATATGGCATCCTTGGTCAAGGTTGTGAATGCGCCTCGCATGTGTCGCTCCAGCAGTGCTTTCCAGTCGTCTGGGTTGTAGCCAGCTTCTAACGGGCGCAGTCGGACATATGTTCCCTTTGGCAGTCCCTTGGAATCAACCCTGATATTTGCTCCTCCTGATTCGCCGATTGTACATGTGAGGTCCACTGCATTGTCCACCCCAACCGTGTCTTTTTCACCTGCCACATCGATGTCCAACGCTTCCAGCAAGTATGGGCTCAGAGCAACCTGGCCCTCCTCCGCTGAAAATTCGCGAATTCCAGCATACACCGTGTTCCCATTTGTGGGATTGACGAGGCGGAACATCAGGGGGTTCGGTAGCTGGCCGGTGAAGCCCGCCAAGGAGTCTGAGTACTGTGGTCTCGCTGTGCGTGAGTAGGGATTCGAGGGATCGTACGCCGAGCCGAGATTGTTGGCCTGTTTGGTAGACTCGGAGAGGAGGTTCTCGAGAGCAGACTGGGGGAGGCGGATCTTGTCGCCCTCGAGGCCTCGGGAGGCGCGCTCGGATGGTGAGGCAACATTGTAGGATGCCGACCACTGCAGGCTGATCGGTTGGTCTGCCATTTTGTGAAATAGGCGTGGAGGAAGAGACAGGAGCAAGGCTCTGAAGCTTGGGCTGCGGTGGTCGATGAGATGCAGGTTGGGTGACGTTATTACAGGCCGGAGTGGGTGGCAAGGGGTCGAGGCGGCTGGTTGTGGACCACCGCAGGCATGGCCGAGTTAGGTCGAGGGTACTTTGTTTATAGGTGAGTTAAGGCATTTCTCAAGGTTGAGGACAGCCGTCGATAAAGGTGAAATGGTATTGCTGCTCGGTCAGCTTTGTTGAAAAGGTAAGTAGTCGTTTCTCCCGAGTTCCATCCAGCTCCAATTGCAAGGCGGTCCGAGTCGCAGGCAGATCTGCTATCGTCATCTTTCCCGAGGCGTTCTTGTTTGTGTGGGGGCAGGCAGAGGACCGGAGCCGAGATCGGCAAACAGAGGCCGACAATTTCGGTGACATAATCAGTTGGAGTAGTACGGAGTACAAGAAAGGCAGGCCAAAGTCGACTAGTGTGGGCATGAGTGAGTCAAGCAACATGGCAGCAGCATGGCAGGACAGCCACACGACATGCCATGAACCATCTGATGAATTGGTGTGATACATATGATCAACCAGCCTACTCCTGTCTGAATTGCCCCCCACGGCGCCTGCGTGTTTCCATTCCATGACCCATCAGACCCATCTCATGGTTGCAGTCGACGGGCCGTCGTTCCCTTTCGCTTCCCGTCCATTTCGGTCTCGCTCTGCCTGACTGGAAGGGGTCCTGCATGAAACAACTCATGAACAGACATCAGACCAGGGCCCAGTGTCCCCTGTTCAGCTCTTGCCACCCTGCCAGTTCTGCGGGCACCACGCAGCTCAACCAACTGCTTCAACCGAGAGTGCTGCATTGACTGACTTGACAGACAGGACAGTGCAGCCAGTGCAGCCAGTCACTGCGGTGCAAGCATATCTACCTCTCATCTTCCCCGCATCTCGTCAACAGTCTGCGACAAGGTGAACCTGCCAGATGATGTTGCAGGGGACCATAGATCCCAATTCGTCAACCCAGATCTGTCTGACTCCCTGATATTGTGCGGCTAATTCGCCGATTCTGCACCTCCTGCGGGGAATGGGAGCCCCGGGACTGGGCTGCCCTGACAGTGCTGACGCTTCGCCAAGCTGACCCGTGGAGTTATTCTGGAGTATCTGCATGCTCTGGGCGCTCTGGATGCTCTCGACGCCCTGGACATTTCTGGATCGAGAAACAGGCTCGACAGAAACAGCAACACTCTTCGGCCCTCCATTCGGGGGATCGACACTCATCCCTTACCCGGACAAAACTTCCATTAAGTGCCAAGTCGCTCCCAAGCCCTGCCAAGCTGGAGCTTGACCTCTGCCCGTCCATCCGTTTGGTTGGCGAGCTGTTGAGCCCACTCCAGCAAAACGTCCCACAGACTAAGAGGTGACATCCAGCCTGCACTGCCGTCTTGGGTCGGGGCGAACAAGCACGCTCGGGACGACAGCTCCTGCAACGCAACGCAACATAACACAACAACTGTGCTCTGCATCGACTGTGATACGACAAATACAATCTCCACGCGAGCCATTAATATCTCTCACCGCTCTTCAAGCGGTCTCTGGCGCTCTCCGTCTTACAAACACCACCGCCCTGCACCATCCGTGCTACTTCAAAACCGCCTGCACCATCCATCCCCCGGGCCTGTCAGCACAATCCCCGAGACACCCTCAACTCCGCCGAGCCTCTCCAATATCGAACAATACCAAGCATCGGGCCACCTCCCAACGGCTCCATACGGCGCAGTTGCTCATCTCAACACTGCCCATGTATCTTCCTCTCACGGCCACAGCTCTCTGCGAGGCTCGATCGCACCAGGGCACCCACCCGAGCAGCGACTCAGGTGTCAGGCGTATCCTCGCCCCCTTCCTGGAGCTCTTACCGGCGGCCACCGGTGGCGCCCGCCCGTTACCAGCTGCATGTGGCGACCCCAACATGACTCCGATCAGCCATGACCATGATCACGGCGGCGGCGGCGGCCACGTCCTGCCCGATGAGATCCAAGAGGGCACGTTGCTCTTCTTACTCTCAAACCCCCTGTTACTCTCCCTGACGGTCGACCACTTACCGCCGTCTGCCACTGTGAGTCTTGCAGCAACGTCCCGGGCCTTCCGGAGTTTGGTTTATCACACGCCCGGCGTCTTCAGGCGGCTCGATCTCACCCAGGTCAAGTCTGCCCAGTTTGATATTGATCCTATCGACCAAGGGGGTGAAGTATGGCGGAACGTGCAGCTCGACGAAAACCTGACAGAGGATGAGTGAGCTTCAGCCCCGAACCCGACCATCGAGCGCTGTACTGATCTTTCCTGGATAGCTTTTACTCTGGCCCTTTACGAGGGATATTCGGGGCCCTTCGGCGACAGCAGATTCTTCGTGACGTGTCGACGCTAATCTTAGACGGTCTTTCAGTCACGGCTGAGCTGGTTCACGAGATAATCAGCGACCATTCATACTCCGTCCGTATTCTCTCCTTGCGAGAAGTGAAGAACTTGAACGAACCGAAGCTACGGGCGGCACTGCAGATGGCAGTCCGTCCCAGTCGGCCAGAAGGTATGCCGCGGCTCAGGGGTCTGTACATCTTCGGATCCAAGGACCCACCGTCTTTGACCGTGGACACCGCCTCGTTTGGGAATGGAGGCAACGCCACGGCTGCTGGATGGAACCAGCGTTCGCACCAGGCCCTGTCCGACGTCCTGCATCAACCAAGCGATCTGTGGTATGATCGCAAAGGCACGGTGGTCCCACGCCCTGTTACCATGGAATGGGCATCCACCATACTGGCCTGCGCAGGACTGATCTCATTTGATGCGGTCTTGTGCAGGGGTCCCAGGCATTTCAACTCGCCTGCTTTTGGCCAAGTCAACATCGGCCCAAGCAGCCCCCCGTCGCCCCAGGTTCCTTCGAGCTGGGGAGTCGCGACCCACGCGCTGGACGGGTGCGCTGGTTGCGGCGCAGCACCAGAAGGGTGGACAGTTTGGGGTGAGTCGGCCGGCACAGACGGAGACGACGATACATGTCGGTTCCCTCTGCTTGCGCCACCACCTGTGCACAGCAGCAACACCAGGGTGGCTTGTTGTCCCTCGGGAGCCGACGTCAAACCTTCACGAAGCCGCGGGCCGAACAAGACCGAACAGAGACGCTTCCTTGCCAGATGCATGGAGTGTCTTCGCGACCGCTACTGCTGGGGCTGCAACAAGTGGTGGTGTGAGAAGTGTTACGTCCCTGGGCAGATGGACTCGCACGTCGATGGACTCTACTACAAGGTACGAGATGGTCTCTGTGAAGAGTGCGTGGGAGTAGACGACGAACTTTTCGGTGGCCGCCTTTCCGACACCCCACGCTCCGAGACGTGAGATCGGGGCGATGGTGCGGGAATATGCCTTCGGGAGTGCGAGTGTCGACTCCAAGGAAACACAACCAACGACCTTCCCTCCTCAGATCGCCCCTGTCACAACCCTGAGGCCGACGAAATTGTATGCGATGGTTATGCCCCCCTGCTTGCTTGTGCATGCAGGTGCCTAACTTTCTTGCTTTTATCTCCCAATCCCTTGACCCAAATGATGTATCGGAGCCAGTTCATCTCACCTGAGACTTCGCTGACGCGTCGTGCGCCCCCAGGCTCGGATGGCGAGGAGTTGCTGGGAATGCGGCAATAACGTGAGTAGCACCGATTACGATGGTCGGCCGAGAGCGTGTCCAGATCCGGTGCTAATGTCTTGGCGGTAGTGCTCGACTTGTATCGATCGAACGCAGCGGATATGCCGCAGCTGTCGTGGCGGGTATTGTATTATCCACAACGAGGGTTCGACAAGCGAAAAATGTGACTGTAAGTTCACGCCGGTCTTCTCCAATGTCCTCATTTTAGTTGTTGACTTCCTGTCTTGAAGGGTGCTCATCTCGTCGTCCTTCGCGGCGTTGTGCACTATAGGCTGGGCTATCCATTCCCAAAGCAACCATGAAGCCAGTGACAACACCTGCAGGCAACACTGACCTGGCCTGATCGAGATGTTGCAGGGCTCCTAGTCTCAGCAACGACCGCGTCACAAGGTTTCTGCCATGAGATCATGGCCCTTCGGAGCTCTCGCGCCGTCGTCATGTTGCAACAAACCGAGTACCTGAAGATGATAGCCTTCAGGGCACAGGAGTTTCCAAGAGTGGCCGTTCAGGAGTCTGGCCATTGACGAAGGCCGATCTGTAGGAGGATGAAATCCGTCAAACTTGAACATGAAGGTGACGCCGACGGTCGTCGCCACCGGTGAGCAGTGGGCATTCTGGCAGATTGAAGCGCAAAGAAGTGGCCGCGCGCCCCTTTTCCTTGGCATACCTATACCCACACAGTCTTTTCAAACGCTCATATGGCATCTCCTCTTGGTTGGCGTTTGATTTGGCAAGGAAGCGAGCACACCCCTCATGTGACAGCCGGCGTTGTTGTCATCGCCGGCAAAACTTCTGCTCGGCTGTATTAGCATTGCAATCTCCCAATCAAATACCACTCCTGTCTTTGACCACCCGCGGTCCCAGTTCCCGCCGCTTAGTCTGCCGCTCCCCACAAATTCAGTTTCTCCGCGCGGCAAGCTCCTTGCTTATACTTGAAGGTACGCGCAATAACCTTCATGAAGAGGAAAGTACGCCATGCGACGAAGAGCTTGGACCAGTTGCTGCACAAATCGTTCTTCGGGTGCAACTCCTTACCAGTCCTTGGTGCGTGCCAATGTACGTTTGCTGTCAAGATTGGTGCTTTCGTTCGACCTGTTCGCGGTTTCAAGTTTCGTCATGTTATTCGAAACAGAGACATGCAAACAAACGCTTCTTTCCAACTCTTTGGACCGGCGAGGTAGCACCGGAGAAGAAGGAGTACCGAGGCATGGGGCAAACATTCAACGAGGCCCATCCTGAGTCCCACAGAGCTGTCGTGGCCCGAGGCGTTGTCTGCTTGCGGTCCACATATGATAATGCAACGTGCAGACGAATATGGCAGCTCGGGAGAAAACACAGCATCACTGGCTTTCCGAATTATGATATGCTACGAATTTCGACAAGACTTTGTCAAATTCACGAGCTTTCGCCAGACCTTCCCGTCTTTGGCAGTCCTGAAAGTCCAGCCCGTGGATGGCTTTCGGGGGCGACGAGATAATAGAATACCATCGACGAATTGCGTTCGTCCGGTAGCAACGCAGGCGCACGCCTATGACACCTGCCAAGACATGCGGACGCACGCAAAGATTATGTTTGCCAAAGGCGGAAGCCAAGACGAGACAGGACCAGGTTCCTGCTCTCGCCCGTTGGCATGTTTCGTCCGGCCCGTCAATGTCGAGATCCTAGGGATGTGGTGGGAATGCCGCCGTCTATATGCCACTCCCGTGCGCGAGGTGGAGCATTTCGGCGAGCACCTGGGCGCCGCCAAGGCCGGGCGCTCTAATTCATAATACGTGATTGGCTTCGCCGCCCAGAAAGCTTACGACGCCCTCCAGGGCTGGCACGCACCTTGGCATGCGGCTCCAGGAACTCCCCCACTACCCGGATCCTTGCCGCAGTATCGGCGCAACCCCCCATAGAGTTATGGGGCCCGGCCGGAGGGAGCATGCATGTGAAGAAGGGGTTTTGTCAAATCACAAGGTTTCTGTTTCTGTTTACGCGTCAACGTTTCATTGCTCATGTAGGACCATGTCAACCCTTTTTCCCCTTCCCCTGATAGAAGCCGTGGAAATGATGGGGCGCACTGAGCGCGAATCCGCCCCAATCACTGCCCGCTTATTGCTCATCTGCCGGAGCAAGGTGCCTAATGGGGAATCTCTGGGGGCTGTATGCTTATATTATACATCTTATGGATCTCGGGGTAGTCTTGAACTAGATCTAACGTCGTAGATCATCCGCACGGCCTCCTGTCAAGATATTGAGGGGGCCTGGGCACATGCTTGACCGGTGTCCCACCCTGACCGTGACCTCTCGTTGTGTGTATCGGAGGGCATGGTAATGAAGCGCTGGCCTAGATCACGTCGTGTATATCACCTGCCTTGTGAGGAAAGGCCTTACTGGTTTGAGCCATTGCGCGTGTAATTCCGCCTCCGGGCTCCCAAGTGTCGTCAACTGGCCAGGCCGCCCGGTCGATGTCTTGGCAGGAGGCGATCAACGACAATGACGAGGCAGGGAGGGGATTTGAAGAGCTGTTGTGAATATATAAACCTCATAGAGGAGACCGGATGAGATTCTTTGGGTCAGAGTCTTCATCCTCACTCAACAGAGGCAAAGTCCCATTCGTTCTCTAAAGTCCTTTGCACAGTCACTACTATACTCCCCGAGCCAAATACCTTCAGTCACCATGCGTTTCTCCTCCGTTGTTGTCAGCGTCATGGCGGCGACCATGGCCGCTGCCCACCACAACCATGATATCAAGAGGGAGCAGGCTATGCGCCGCACCCTACTTGAGCACACCAAGAAGGATCTGAGCCACTGCGCTGCGAAGCTCAGGAGGAACGGCCTCGAGGATCGTAACGTGAAGCGTCGTGCGGACCGCGCCGCTGCCATTCTTGAGAAAAAGGGCTCAATGAAGGGTGGTAAGTGATAACTGCACTGTGGTGGCATGTTACGTTGACTATTGTAACATTATAAGCTAAATGCTTTTACTGTAGTCCGTGACCTTTCTGCCCTGAACACCTCTCACCTGTCTCCCGAGGACTATACCCTTGAGACACCAGAGGAGACCCTCTTCGCTAGCAACGCCTCTTGCGTACTCAGCCCGGAGGTTACCGAAGGCCCATACTACGTCGCTGGAGAGTACATTAGGGAGAATGTCACCGACGGACAGGCCGGTGTGGATCTGCACCTCGAGCTCCAGGTTCTGGATGTCAACACTTGCGAGCCTGTCGCGAACGCCTTCACTGAGATCTGGGGTGAGTTCATATAATTCTATAGCCTTGCTGCAAAGTAGACATACCTGGTGCTAAATATCGTCTCTCACAGCTTGCAATTCCACCGGCGTCTACTCTGGCGTCTCTGCCAACGGCAATGGCAACTCGGCCAGCGACACCACCAACCTGGACGCTACCTTCTCCCGCGGAATCCAATCCACCGACACCGACGGCGTGGCCAGCTTCGATACGCTGTTCCCGGGCCATTACACCGGCCGCACGACGCACATCCACGTGATGGTGCACCTGAACGCCACTGCGCGCGAGAACGGTACCCTCCTCGACACGACCGCCTCGCACGTCGGCCAGGTCTTCTTCGACCAGGACCTCATCTACGAGGTTGAGGCCACCTCAGTCTACGCCGCCAACACGCAGACGCTGACGCTCAACGCGAACGACGGTATCCTGCAGCAGGAGGCCGCCACCAGCGACCCCTTCGTCGAGTACGTCCTGCTCGGCGACGCCGTTGAGGATGGCCTGCTCGGCTGGTTGGCCTTTGGTATCGACCCCACCCTGTCCAAGAGCGTCAACGCGGCTGCCACTCTTTACGAGACGGGTGGTGTCCAGAACAACAACGGTGGCGGTGGCAGCCCCGGCGGCCCTCCTCCCAGCGTCTAGATCTCCTGCGTTGGTGGATGCGAAAAGGTGTGAGCACGATAGGGGAGAAACTTGGGTTGAACTGATTCTGTTTTGAAAATTCCATTTCTGTTTGTCATTGTGGCGAGATCGACAATGAGAAACACCGTATTCTTGTCTATACATAGTTCCGAAAAGAAAAAAGAAAGCTGTATTTGGTCCATTACATGATGCATTTCCCCTTGACATTTCGGACAGTGAAAATTTCTAAGCGGCCCCTAGGAGCCGGACAAATGTGCCTGCTCCTGTGAAGAAGAGTCTGGAGTGCCCTCGTCGATGACCTGTCCGTTTCTCATGACGATTATATGTGTGACAGCAAGAACAGTGTATTCAGAAAACACCTGATGTATAACCTCCATCATAGTGTGTTCCGGTTCCCTATCCAACACTCGCCGTGACCTCGTCCAGTAAAAATATACCGCCTCGACAACCACGCTTCTGGCGGAATCGTGCCCTGACAATAGCGATGGCGAGGCTCAACAGCTGCTTTTGACCTTGACTGAATACTTCCTTGATCATCTCTGTCTAAAGTCCTCCAGATCTTTGGATAACAGGCCATAGCCCTAGCATGTCTAGCGCCGATTGGCATTCTGCATCGGTGTTTCTGGAATAGGTGTCTAGGGCAGCTCTGAAGCATTCGCCTCGTGCGAGAAATACCATGTCTTGAGGCATGGCAATGATTCTCCTTCGAAGCGTATTTCGATGGAGCTTTCGGAGCAGAGTGCCGTCGATGGTGGCATTGCCCACTGTATCGGAGGTTGGGTCGAGGAGACGTAGAAGGAGTAGAATTAAGGAGGACTTGCCGCTACCCGTCCTTCCGATAACCTGCCGGGGGGTTAGGGGGGTGGGTCTTTTATTTAGATAGCGCAATTTATACACATAATATAATAATATTACTATATAATTAAAACTTAGATATTCTTAAGACGGACCCCTGCAGTGCTGCGTAAGGACGCCTTAGCTAAAAGACTATAATTCTAGATTACCTAGACTTAGAATTTAACACTTATAAGCCTATACTATTATAATTCTAGTAAAAAGCTAGTGAAAAGCTAGTAAAAACTTAATAAAATATTATTAAAAAAAATAAAATTATAAAAAATTATAATTATATTAATATTATATATATATTTAAATTATAAAGATATTTAAATTTAATTTATTATATAATTTATAGGAATAGGGGTAAGTATAATATAATTACTTATAAGGTTATATAACTAATCTATAAGTATATAGTAGAGGTCTAGCCTTCTACCTTCTAAGTATAAGCTCTTCCTTCTAATATATTAATTAACTAATATAACTATAACCTTTATATATATATAAAACCTATACTAATACTAATTAATACTTACTTTAGGTAGTAAGTATAGATAGTAAGGTATAAAGAGATAAATAACTACTTTAATAGTTAAATTCTTTATAAATCTTTAAATAAAGTAGCTATATTAATATTATAGGTTTTACTAAATTTATTATAATAGTAATACTATAATAAATTATATAATAATAATATAGCTAAATATATATTAATAGAGTTTTTATATTAGAATTATATAAGTATTTATTATACTTTAAAGAATTACTAGGTTTACTTAGACTTAAGATAAAGGTAGAACTTCTTATTACTAATCCCTCCTCTTATACTTCTAGTAAGTACTTTATAGAATACTATAGTTATCTATAAAACTTAAAATATATAATATTCTTTTATGAATAAGCTTTTTCTATATTTAGAATAATATTTAAAATAAATAATAATCTATAACTTTATTTTTAAAAATTAATAATATAATAGTAAATAATATATTTAACTTTATTAAACCCTTTAATTTATCTAACTTTAATATTAAAATAGATATTTAAATATATTATAATAACTAATATACTATTTAATAGAATTTAGTTAGCTTATTAAAACTAAACTAACTATTATTATAACTATAATTATAAACTATAGTTATAGTAATACTTTATTTTACTTTATTCCTCTCTACTCCTACCTTTAATAATATCTATACTAATAATATAACTATAGTATAAATAATATTAATATAGTTAGATTTACCTTTAAATCCTTTTATACTACCTTTTATTAACTTATTTACTTTAATTATTTATAAAAGTATAGCTTTTAAACTAAATACTAATTATAATACTCTTTTATAAGTTAATCTATAATAATTTATACTTTATTTATAATTAAATTAAATCTTATAACTTTAACCTATAAAGTAATATATTTTTAATAGAGAATACTAATATAATTTACCTTTTTATATAGGTTATATTCTATATTAAAGTATACTTTAAAATAAACTTTAATAAAGTTTATTATAAGTACTTTAAGAACTTTTAAAGATAGACTATAAAGATATTTTAAAGTATTAATAAGGATATTTTAAAGAAATTTAAAAAGATATTATAAATAAAGTAAATTTATACTAGGATTTATAATCTCCTATATATAACTATATTTATAAATATACTTACTATTTATTTATTTTTTAAAAAACCTAATAAAGTAATATTATTCTTTTAAAATAAAGATAAACTTTATTATAGTAAGATAATTTATAGATTTTATAAAGAGTCTTTAAAGAAAGGTACTATAAATTAATTTATTAATCTCTTTATTAATAGTAATATTAAAAAGAAAGAAGATACTATTAAACTATCTAATTCTTTTAATAGTAAGCTTTTTACTTTATCTAATAATAGTAAAGGTACTTTTAAGAACTTTATTAACTTTAAATAACCTATTAGATAATTTAAAGTATATAATATATACTTTATACTTTTACTAATAAAGATAAAGAACTTAATAATTAATATATAAATAATTATAAACTTTAATAAGTATTATAAGGATAAGAATATATATACTAGTAATTTATATAATATATTTAATAATAAAATAAGGTTATTTTTTACTATTTATAAGAATATAAGTATTAGTTTATATTAATTTAAAGTAGTATTCTTTTATATTTTAAAAGGAAGAGTAAAGATCTATTATATATAAAATATTAAGTAGGATAATTTATTTAAAATAGTATATTTAAAGATTAAAACTTACTTTAATAATTATATAAATTATTAAAACTATTATATAAATTAAATTATACTAATATTTATTAAACTTTAATAAGAATACTTTAATAAAAATTATATATAAATCTTTTAACTATTAATTAATAAATTATTTATCTATTATTAAGCTTTTAAATATTAAACTTATAGTAATTAGCTTATATAAAATAATATATTATATATAATTAAAGGTATATTAAAGTTTACTATAGCTTTATTTAATTTATTATAATTAACTAAATAGCTTTATTATAATTTATATACTTTAATTTAAACTTATAAGAATTAATAATTAACTAGATACTAAACTTTCTATATAAATAAAGTTAGTTATAATAAAAAGTATAAAGATAATAACTAGTACTTTTTAGATTATAAGTACTATAATAACTATAGTAGCTATAGGTTTAGAAATAACTAAAGCTAAAGTAGCTTTTATAATAATAGTAACTTTTATAATAATAGCTTTAAAAGTAGGTTAAATAACTATAGTATATACTTTTTTAATTATAGTAAATATAATAATTATAATAATAACTATAGAAACTAATTAAATAGCTATAATAACTATTTAAATAATAATAGCTTTTAAAATAAATACTATTTTATCTATAATAAAGAGAGCTATTAGTTTACTAAATATATAGCTAAAGAGTACTAATATATATATAATTAATACTTTATAACTTAGTAAAATAAAAATAAATACTTTTTAAATATTAACTTTATAACTTTTATTATTAATATAAAAACCCTTTATATTAATAAAATAAATAATAATAATAATAAAAACTTAATTAATCTTTAAAATAATAAGAATACTTAGTTTTTATAAAATTAAACTTTTAACTATAAGAATACTATATTCCTAATAAATTAAGTATTTCTTTACTTTATTAATCCTTTCTTTAAAGGAATAATAGGAATAAGTATAAGCTTAGTATAAGCTTTTATACTTAATAGCTACTATTCCTACTAGAGATTTTAAAGAATTATTCTAAATATAAGAGTAACTAAATACTCTACTAATAGCTATAACTAATTTCTTACTTTATAAAATATAGATCTATTTATAATACTAGATATATTTTATAATATAAAAGTATCTATTAAATTTAGCTTAAAACCTAATATCTTCTCTATTAATATAGTAACTATTTAAATATTAATTAGTAAAATAGTATTTTATATTATAAAAATACTAACCTTTTTTTTATTTTATATTTAAAATATAATAATACTAAATATTTTCTTTTAAAATACTATTAGTAAAGTAATATATATTAAAAAGAATAGTTCTAAGCTAATATTCTTAGTTATTTAAAAATAGAGATATTTATAGTTTATAGTAAAAAATATATAAGACTAATACTAAATATTCTTTATAATAGTTAAACTATAATAGCTTTACTAATAATTTAAATATCTCTTTATTAATTAACTCTTTTATTTTCTTTTTAATATTAATTACTTTATTAAACCTTTTACTTTAAAAGTAATCTTTAAGTTTTATTATTATTATTAACTATATAATTTTACTTTTAAAGGATTTAAGTTTAATTTATAAAATAATTATAACTTTAACTATAAAGTTATTATTAATATTATATACCTAATTTTACTTCTTATTTTATATATTATTAATTTAATAACCTTCTTTTAAAGTAGATATTTTCTATTTTCTCTATTAATAAAGAATATATAAAAAGCTTTATAAATAATATAGATTAATATATATTTAAAATTACTAGACTACTTAGTTTATAATATAAAAACTAATTTTATATCTATAGAATTTAAAAGTACTATATAAATTATAAGAATTACTTATAAATAGGTATTTATAAAAGTATATTAGTTAGTTAATAAAGTTAAATAATATTATATTCTATTTTAATATATATTTAAAATCTTATATATTAAACTTAAAAATATCTTTAGTAAAAAAGTAATACTATAGATAGCTTTTAAAACTATTAATAATATTATAAAACCTAATAGATTAGTTTTTATATTACTTATCTTTAGAATATATTTTTAAATTATATAGAAATTACTATTAATATCTTTAAATTTAATATAAATAATAGTTATTTAAAAGATAATAATAGTATTATAGATATTTATAGTATAGTATAAAGTAAATAATACTTTAAATATATAGAATAGTTTAAATATTATAGATATTCTTACTTTTCCTTTCTAAAGTAATATATATATATAGAGAGAGAAGGAAAGTTAGTAAGGTTTATATAAGTTAATTACTATTAATAAATATAATATTATATTTAATCTTAAAAATAAACTTATTATATTCTACTTTATATAAATATAAAAGTATTATTATAAGCTTTTAAATAATAAAGATAATAAAAATAATAGAACTTTATTAAAATTAATAATATAATTTATATAACTATTAATAAAAATTAATAGTTTAGCTAAGCTAGTAATAATAATAGTATTATAGTTATATTAATATAAATAGCTAAAAGATATAAAGAATAAGTTAAAGCTAGTAATATACTATACTTTAGCTACTTTAATAATAAGTTTTATAATAAAGAAAGAGAAGGAAAACTTTATACTTATATTAAAGCTTTAATATAATAATATAATCTATATTCTAAATAACCCTTTTAAAGAATTTAATAATTTAAAGATTACTAACCTAATTAAACTTAGTATCTTTATTTTTAAACTATTTAATAAAAATAAATATAGTAAAATATATATCTTTAATACTTATATAGTTTATAAGATTAAAAGTAAGAATATTAAGCTTTTTAAAAAGTTATAGATAATTCTTTAAAAATATAGAGATAAGGAGAAAAAGGGTATTCTTATATAATCTCTAACTATATAGTATACTAGCTAATAACTTCTATTAATACTAGTAGCTATACTAATTATACTTTATAATATAATTTTAAAACTTTATAATATTACTTAAATATACTTTTAATTAAAATCTAAACTAAAGTATATTATTTTAATATACTTATTATTTATACTATAATATAAATACTTTTCTAATATTATTATAAAAATTATTAAGTTACTTTATAATATTATTAAATCTAAAGTCTACTAGTTTATAATATACTAAATATATTATATTAAAAACCTTTAAATAAAGATTTTTATATATAAGAAAGATAATTTTAACTTAATAGCTATATAAGTTAATAATACTCTTAACTTTAATACTTTTAAGTTCTTTAAGTTTTTAAAGAAAAAGATATAAGAATAAAAACTAAAGTATAAGCTATAAATATAACTTAAAAAGAATACTATATTTAACTTTAATAACTTTTATATTCTTAAATAAGGAATAAATATCTATATATATTAAAAAGGCTAAGGTATAAAGATTAAACTTATAAATATTAATATATTTAATTATATATAGAAATATACTAAGTAATAAGTTTAAAGAGTATACTTAGCTATAGTTTATTAATTAAAAGTAACTTTTAATTTCTTTATAATAGTATAGATATAAGATTTAATAGATTTAAACTATATTAAGTTAAATAAGTATTTATATTAATAAGTTAATAATATAAACTATAAAATTTAGTTTATACTAATAGATATTATAAAAGCTAAGCTTATAATCTTTATAAATAGCTTCTTTATTAATAATACTAACTTTAGTTTATAAATTAAATTTATAATAGCTCTTCTTATAAAAAAGTTAAATATAAATAATACTTATTAAAAAGCTACTAGAAATATTATCTATTAATCCTTTATTAAATATAAAAAAGTTATATAAAGTATACTTACTTTAAAAATCTATAATATAGTTAATAAATTTAATATAAGTATTATAATATTTATTATAATTTATAAAGTTACTAATTATTTAAAACTTTTATAAATCTTACTTATTATTTATACTAATTCCTACTTATTATATAAGTATTTAATTAAATTAGATACTATTAAAGAGAAATACTTAATAATTAATATAATAGTACCTTATTAATTATATAAGTAAAGAGAGATTAATAAGATTAGGTAGATTAATAATAAAAATAATCTTACTAATATAATAATAAAGATAATATTAAATAAAACTTTTAAATAATTTAATTCTAATAATAAGTTAAAGCTTTATATTTAAGAATATATAGATTAAAAGATATTAGTACTTATAGAGTTTTAAATAAAGATATTACTTAGAGAATTACTTTAAATAAAATAGTTACTTTAATAATATTAGAATAAATAGACTTTTAAGTTAATAAAGTTACTCTATTTAATTAATATTTATAAAATAGTATATATTACTAGTAAAAGTAAAAAGTTAGATTAATATAATAACTTTTAAATACTATATTAAGATAGAACTATTTTAAGCTACTATATTTAACTCTAAACCTCCTTAAACTTAGGTTTATATTATTAGTTTTAAAGTAAATACTAGTATTTAAAGGATATATTATTAAAAAACCTTTACTCCTAAATAGTTTTACCTATAATAGGAACTATAACTACTTTTATAAACTTATAAAAGATAATTAAAAGAAAGAAGTATTATATTACTATATAAATAACTTTAATACTTTTATACTATTATATAATACCTACTATAAGGAAGATATATAATAAAATATCTAAATTAAATAGCTTTAAAATAATTTTATATTAATAATTAAGTTTTTTCTTTAATTATAGTTAGTTTAATTTAATTTAATTTAGTTTAATTTAAAGCTTTAAGGAAAGAATTATTACTTATTTATAATAGTATTATTATAAAGTATAAGTATTATATTTTTTATAAACTTTATATAAAGAAAATATAAATTAATAAAAGGTTAATTAAATTAATAAAAAATTAAATATATATAGAATATACTATTTAATATTTAATAGAATTTACTTTAAATAAAAAAGATTAGCTTATATATAAACTATACTAGTAAGTACTAATAATAATTCTTACTCTAATATATACCTTTATTTTATAGTACTATAGATAATTAAGTTAGTATACTATATTAAATTAAAAGATAGTAAGGGTTTAAGTTTAATTTAACTTTAAAAGAAATAATTTTTAAAGCTTACCTACTATTTAATAAAAGACTATTAGTATAGGAATAGGGGTAAGTATAATATAATTACTTATAGGGTTATATAACTAATCTATAAATATATAGTAGAGGTTTAGCCTTCTACTTTCTAGGTATAAGCTTTTCCTTTTAATATACTAATTAACTAATATAACTATAACCCTTATATATATATAAGATCTATACTAATATAATTTAAATTAAAATATTTATTAAATTAAATAATTATAGTTTATTAAAAGATATAGTTTTAAATATATAGTATTAATAATTAAAAATAAAATATAAATTAATATTAGTTTTTATATTAAAAGTTTAAATAAATATTAATATTATTTAAAGTTATTTTAAAAAACTTATATTATATATTTAAATACCCTTATTATAAGAGAGGAAATAGAGATAAATTAGTTATTCTTAATATATTAATTTAAGATAACTTAGTGCTACCTTCTATGTAAGGGAGAAGGAAGGTTTAAAGTGGTTGTGGAGGGAAGGTCTAGTCTTTGGAGGGTGTGGGCGAATGGGCCACAGTGGATGACTATGCAGCCAGTGGGGCCCCCAGCCCACGCACACACTCTCACAACCCCCCTCCCCTTTTGGTAGGGAAAGCTACTTTCTTACCTATTTAAATAGTTATCTAAATATCCTTAAGAACTAGCTTCCTATCGTCATTTTCATCTTTATACCTTTCTTCCTCATATGACGCATCAATCCCACTAATCACGATCTCTCCCTTCTCAGGCCAGCTCTCTGCCGGCCGGATGTCCTCTCCACCTCTATCCTCTCTTCCGGACTTCTCGCCTAAGTCCTTCAGCCTCTTGACAGCACCAAAACTCATCTCGAGGTGGATTCAGCTGTGCATACAGGCGTTCATCATGTTCCCGAGCTCCATCAGTGAGATCATACCCGCGCCGACGAAGCCTGCCCGCCCGGATAGCGACATGACTTGGGTCGCTAGAACCGTCACGAACACGGCTATAGATGCGACGACCAGCTTCAGCACTGGCATCAGCCACACCTGCGACATAGATAGGAGGTACGTGGCCGCAGGCTGTCATCCACGCGCGCGTGGTTCTCGGCCGTGTAGTATGGAATCCAGCCGAAGGCGCGGATAGTTGCGATTCCCCGGATCGTGTCCTGAAACCGTGGGTAGAGGGGGCTCTTGGCCTCGAGGTCTAGCAGGCGGAGTTGCCTGGATGTCCTGAGGTAGAAGCGGGCGTCTCAGAACGGCAGTAGGATATAGGCTGCAAGTCTGACGCGGAAGCTGCCCAGTCTTGTCGGAAGCAATCTATTCGTGCCCACAGAACTTTGAATACAGAACAACACAAGGTTTCACTCGTTCGGGGATTAGATCACAATTGGCAATGTAGATGTTTCACGGAGACAAGAGGGCAGATTCAGCAAACACTAACTTGGCTAATTCCATCCACTCAGACTCCACGGCCTGCTGCCCGTGTCCCACCGGGCTGGCTCACTGCCCATTTGGAATACCAACTCTGATGCAGTCACAAGTTCGGTGTGGCTCAGCCAGGATCTGTCCAGTGGCTGACCATCCAGAATAACCGATTGTGGATAATAGGATGAAGAAGACAGGTTGTCAGCTCTGACGGTCAGGATATTTTGAAACGGAGTGCCTGAAAGTAGCGTCACCCGGACGGCTTGGAAGCGTGGCGCTCCAAGCAAGTACAATGGCTGTCCTACCACCGGGTAGAAACCGATGAGGTTGAACACAAGCCACGATGGGATAGCACCTGCGTCTGTGTTGCCAGGATAACCGTTTCGCTGGTCATTATCTACGTAGGACGCCGTTAGTACACGCAACATCAATTATCGCAGCAGTGAGAAGACACATACAGAACCCGTCAACAATTGCTCGCGTCTGGTTGGCAGTCTTCCAATGATGGCCGGGGACGTAATTGTACAGAAAAGGAATGAGGAAAGAGGGCTCATTTCCAGGATTGTAAATTGCAGTGCCAGCGTTGTTGTTCTCACCACGGTCCGCCGCAAATCCAGGGAGGAATGATGCGTCGAGCCGTCGAATAAAGGCATCATCACCGCCCATGGACTTAATCACCTCGCTCATATCGTGGGGCGCCGCAGAGAAGCTGGTCTCCCAGACCGTAGCCTCGTAGATATCATCGTTCCAGCTATCAACTGGTTAGTAATCTTGACAGTCAAGATAAAGAGCCATGTACGTACCCGCAGGATGGCAAACATTGAGCCGGATCGTAACTGGTCGTGTTCCATGTGCCGTCAGCATTTCGCGGTGCTGGAAAGCCAGTGAAGTCGCCCACTTCCTCAAGAGTCCTGTTCGCCTCTGCGTTCCATTGGTTCCTCCACCAGCCTGACCGTTCCAGGAGCTCGTCCTGTTCGTTTTCAGCCTTTGCTAGACCCTTGGCAATGGTCCAGATTGAGAAATCATTCTGAGGGTATTCAAGGCCTCTTGAAATACTCCGGGAGTTATTTCGGGTGATGTATTTGAGTGAGAAAGAATCTTCGAGCGCACCGCGTCCATTCTTTGTCGCGCCGTCCGAAGTCACGGAGTCGGCGTTGCGGTCTGGCAGCACGGTTGCGTCTTTCATCCTGTTACGGGTCAGCGATTCTGGTATGTCTTCGGATGAGCGCTCGAGTGAACGTTACACTGCTCGATATGCCTCTTCCCAGTCGATTTCGCCAAGCTCTCCCAAGCCCTTCTCGCCGGTTGGTGATTGCACGTTCTTGACGAACGCATCCCCTAGGACTACATCCGCGTGTGTGCCTCCTTGAACTCGGCCATTCCAATTTCCGGCTCGTCCTGCAGGTAACCAGCCTTCGAAGAAAAAGATATTGATCAATCCTTTGACAATACGACTGTAAGTGCCAGTGTACAGAAGGTGGTACATGGGGAGCAGAGAGCGATATGTATCCCAAAGCGTCTGATATACCTCTGTCAGCATTGATAATTCTAGCATACTGTGTTTCGTATGGATTGGATTGACTTACGTAATGGTCATCGAAGTAAGGGAATGAATCGTTCGACGTCCACAGTGGGATCTCGCCCGTCTTGTCGGTAGGTAACACGGCGCTGTGATATAAAGCCGTGTATAACATTCGCTTCAGCGTGTCGTTCTGCGATTCGGGGCTCTCATCGCCGACCACCTCGACAGTGCTGAGAACCTTTGACTCCCACTCAGATCTCGCCTGCTCAACTAGATCATCGAACGAGGTTGACTCGGGCATTTCTGCCGCAACGTAGCTGCAGGCCTTCTCAGCAGAGATATGAGAGATGCCAACCTTGCTCTCGATCAAAGCTCCTGAGCCATTATTCGGCGCTGTAGGCGACTGGGACCAGCTGAAAAGGGCTCCCAGGCCCATCTTATTTCCGATCTGCGTGTATGCATCCACGTAGGACCGGACCTCAGGAGCATCAGTGGGAGGCTCGAAAAGGTTGTATTGCCAAAAGAGGGTCCCTGCTCCAAAAAGTTCAAGTGGTCATTCTTTTAATATCTTAAAATTAATTGCTCTTGGAACTTCTATTCTTAATTTAATTATATCTCTAGTTATTTATATATCATTTGATTTTAGTAGTAACCAATTTCAATTTGTACAAGAATATCACGATATGAGTTTTTTTGATATTTACTTAGATCAACGCGGTTGGCGCCAACCGCTCGAACATATTCGTTGCTGGGAACAAGGCCGGACACGGAAAAGTTCCCACAGAAATGGATGTCATATAGACCAATATTTGGCCAGCCACCGGCATAAGATGCTTTACCATAGTAAGAAGGTCCTGACTGACCTGGTCGGATGTGTATCTCGCCCTGAATGTAATTCTGGGAGTAAGTCTGGGTGCTTGGCTGGTATGCCGGGAGTACATGTGTTAAGTCAACGAGAATGTGGGCATCATTCTCTGTCTGTCTCTGAGATATGTCTGGTATTGAAGGGAGGGAGAACGTCTGATTTTGCTTCTGCGAAGGATATGTGTAGCGCATAAGGCTGGTGTGGTTCGAGGCAGTAATCTCAATCTTGACGTCGTTCAACAGTGTCGTTGTGAAATAACCGACGGATGCGCTCTCGCTTTCAAGCGACCGGTTCTGCCAATATGTTCGGTTGTCTCCTAAGTTGACACCGCCAAGGGTACCCAATAGAGGCGTCTGTGACACAATTCCGTCTGTCCACACGTGTCAATTATGTGTACCACTGAGACTGCGCACTGCGATCCTCCCATGTCGCACGCGTACTCACATGTGGGATCCCCTCCCGTTCCAGTGACGTGCATCATGCTCACCGCCGTGAAGTTTCCAATGGGGCTGTATCCTCCATTGTGGTCGGTCTGAGTCCCGTCAGCAAGACCCAGGTAGCTTGTGTCTATCCCGGGCTTCGCCATTCCGTTCGGGAGGCACGGGCCCGGGAAGACGTTGCCTGACGCGATGCTACTCAGCACGTTGGGTCCAGCAGTGCCGATCAATGGGTCGACGTATTTCCACATCGTGGGTGACAGCGGCGAAACTAAGATGACGACAGACGTTGAAGAGGGTCAACCGGTCTTCGAGGTGAGGTCGATTGACAGACCGTCAGCCTTGAGGAGGACATAATAAAAGTTGGTGCGGAGATTGCGTACCTCCTCTATCCTGGCCAAGCCATATGCGGGATCCCGGCATAGCCAGGAAGAGGAGTGATGGTCCCGGTGTTGTACCGGATGGCGCGGTCGCTATAGCCGAGAAACAGGTGCACTCCATGTACAATGCAGATGCAAACGGTAACACAAAAGCGGAGATGCAGCGCGATATTCGTGGCAGGGTATCAAGTAAAACCTTGATTCGCGTTGAATTGTGTACCCTCGCGATCCAGTCGCCTAGCCAGGGAGAGGCCAGAGAGCCCATGAAATTGCACGCGCAAGAGATAGTTCATCCAAAGAGTGACTTCCTCCGAGAACCGATCGTCTGAAGACTAGACTCGTCTTGGATGCAAATGTCATTCGCGTGGTCGATGCCTGGCTAATGTAACATTAATTCCCGGGCCAAGGTTCTGCTGCGCCTTTGTGCCGTCATATGAGCTGTTGTAAAATACAAACTCTGTCCGGGCACGGCATAGACTTTTGCGAGGCAGTTGCAGGTACTTCGATGTTCGTGCCTGAGCAAAGCCTGTGGGTCCTTGATCCCAGCTTGAGGCCTTCCCCCGCGGTGCCCTTGCATCTTTCCATACAACGTTGCAGATTAGTCGCGACACGATCCCAACTATATGGGCCTAACCATCCTGGGAAGACGCAAGTTCGCTGTTCCAGAAATATTCAGCTGTAAATTCTACAATTTGGTAGTGAGATCACGACACTCTTCTGTCCCCTGTCATATTCTTGTAGTGCAGGGTCTTTGTAAGTGGGACCGCAACTATGTACCGTGTAACAAAAACAATGTTGACCTCGCGGCCACACGATATCTCAATAGTTTCTAGGTGCCACTTTGAAAGCCAGCATAGGGTGGGTAAGCCGGGAACCCCCATGGAATGCTTTTGACCAGCAGCATCTGGTCCAGACCTTCTCCCCCACCATTTATGTACAAAAACTTTGTAAAGGGGATCGTAGCATGAAAGGAGAAGGATGTCTCGGCGGGAACGAATGCCACATCTCCCTGGAGTAGGCTCACCGTGTCGAAAGCATCAACCGATAGCACCAGCTGGCCCTCTTGGAGCTCTAGGGCAAAATGATGCGGCAGCGTGACCGTTGTTACTGTTTCGTTCTCAAGCCTCGGAGAAAGGATAATCGTGCCCATGGTGAAGTTGCCAGCTGTCTGCGCGGGCGTCACGAGCGGCTGGACAACCTTGTACCCAATCTCTGTGTTGAGATAAGCCGGACCGTAGTTGTGAGCAACGAAGTACGGCTCCATCGGATCCTCGGGAAGCGTGTTGAGCCCATCATGCCAAGGTAGCCCGGCATCGCCAGCTGTTCCGTTGATCATGTCCCGTCTGGGCTTATAGTCCTCCGCGGGCGCAGCGATGAGGTCCAGCGTGCGGAGCTGGGCGTCGACCTCGGGTGTGAGCGGGCCGAACGGCTCGGGGTCCTCGGCCAGCGGCACGTAAGGGGAGCCAACAACAGATTCGTATTCCCCAATACTGAACACCTCAAAGAGGTGCTCGAACCCGCCGGGATGGAAGACATGGTTCAGCTGGCTGTCCGGGTCGACGAGCTGAAACGTGTGGATGGTACCCGGCGGGACGCTGCCGTAGTCGCCGGCGGTAGCGACGCGCGCCTCGTGGTTGGCACCCGTGGTGTTCTTCTGGGCCCACAGCTCGGCGCGGCCCCGCTGGCAGTAGAAGTGCTCGTGGACGTGCTCATGGGTGTGCGGCCTGGCGACGGTCCAGCCGGAGGTCTTGCCGTTGTGCTGGACCATGGAGAAGGCGCCACCAGTGGAATTGGTCGTGATGGCGAAGCGGATGATGTCTGACGGCGTGAGCTTGATGGCGCGACCCTTGAATCTGGGGAGCACGTAGGGCCGGACGTGATCTGGGGCGACGTCAACGAGGAGGCTGCCGGGCTGGCGTGATGCCAGATGCTCCGAGGCGACGACGCCCGAATGAAGAAGCGCAGCGAGTATATGCGACTTCATAATGATTGGGGTGGACAGAAGGGTCTGAGAGGGGGATTCAATAAAGGTCTCGGATGTACTGTTCTTTTATCGGATAGCTAAGCGGGCATATACTCTCCAAGGTAGCATCGTGGCTGCTTACTGACCCTGGTTGCTCATTGTCTCCAAGTTAGGGAATGCGCGTGCAAAAGAACCAGCTGGCGATTGTTGATGGTCGCATTACCCATCACGGAAGATACCATTCTGGGTACTCCCTTCTCAGATGATATGATTCGTCCTGGTTCCACTTTGAGTGCGATCCGAAATTCTCTTGGTGTGAGAAATGGCCCGTTGACACGGTACCGATATGCAGGAACATGGCCGAGGTTTCTGTATCTGTAGCCTGCTCCGGTGACTCTCCTAAACCAGAATACACACACCGGATCAAGAGCCACTTTATCTGTCCGAAACGTGATTAATACTGCTGCGGTTCCGGCATTGGATTATGATTCTATTTTTTGTAGAGCTTTATAGAGTGGTGTAGCTTGTTAGATCCAACCCTATCCAAGTAAGCATTGTTACACACATCTCCGGATGTCGCATCACTACCATAGTATGATCGGATTTCATCATAGTTGTTGATGAAATGTGTTATTTGAGATGAGCCGGTCAGCACCTGGCCCACCTGAGGTTTATGCGAGACAAGGCCCCTGAACCAGTGTTGCTTGACTCGCCATTATCTACCCACGTTTGCTTGACTACCAAACACAGGTCAATTTTGGGCCCGGTTCTGTTTATAATACAAAGACAATGCCATCAGATATGGTTCAAGCAGTCAGTCTTGTTCTGTACGTACATCCATCTCAAGGTATAGCCAATCCCCTAAGGTCATACAGGTTTTCCCCAGAGTTTGCACACAAGAAACAGGTGCCTACGAGGCATGTGTAGTAAATGACATTTGGGCACGGCTTTCTCGACGGATGAATGAGTACATTCTTTGGTGCTTATTAAAACTTCTGCTATAACATTTGAAGTGAGTGAATCCGTCCGGCATAATTTAGTCCCCGACCAAGACGACCACACAGCAAGACTATAATCTTAATTTCCTGTCCGAACACGAATCGCACCGAGACCGCCGACTTGTGCAACCACCTTCGATAGTCAGGCCATGGTAGAAGTGTTGTGTTTAGTGCTTGCCCTTCTGCTTCGTGGATTTGGTTCTTAGTATGCCAGTGTATCACGATGTGAAGGTCTGTATTTGCACGACTTACGCAGCAGTCGCACTTATCACAGCTGGTGCAAGAACATGTATCACAACCGCAAGAGGCCGGCATGTTTACTTTTGGCAGCGTAATGTTGGTTTAGTGGATAAATGGATCAATTGAGGGTCGTAGAAAGGTTTACCAGATTATGAAAGGCATACACCGCAAGTCCAAGTCTTTTTAAGGACAGAGATGAGGGGCCTTCTTATACCCAAGTCTTGCTGGACTGTGGGAGAGGAGCACACTCACTAGCCCGGTCCACGACATGAACTCGCCTCAAGCTATCGGTACGGCAGTCGGTCATGCATCAAACCTCATCTACCATCCGAGAGTATGCACCATGGCGCAGAGGCCATGAGACCAATGACGGGCAGGAGGCGGGCGGGGCAAGTGTGCCGCCATGGCTGTTCCGAATGCAATAGATCAGCCGATGCACTCGCGCTACCTGTATCAGGCAGAGCCAGCTGGCTGCCCAGCATAATGCTTGGGTCGATGTCCGTCTCGATGATGATGCTTTGACACACCGGCGCCCTGATAAGCGAGCGCGAGGCAACAGACGCTGTGATATCTCAACGGCCTCGACGGGCTAGCCTGGCCGTTCGGTAACCAGTGACCGTTGCCCAATCGCGTATCATTCCAGCCGAAATCTTTGTCAAAGGGCCGACTGCCGAGTCGCCTGCTTTAGACTTCTTGGGTAAGTGCTCGGAAGCTTACTTAGAAGCGAGTGCATGATCGATGTTCGGGCCTAAAAGTTGGGGTGGACCACCTGGGCAGTGATGGACGGATGTTCCGGGCATGACGTTGACCTAGCATGTGGGGAGCAGGAGCTCCTCAAGTGCTCACAGCTGGGCTGCCAGGCTGCTCCGTGGTCTTTTCACCGCCGTGATTACTGCTCATCCTGCCAGCCCAGCCGCAATTCCTGATCCAGCAGGCGTGAACCAGGTGAAGTGGCAGTCCTCAATTGACCACAACAAAAGTACCTAAGTAAGTAATGTGGGTTGTCGTACCGTGGTCTCTCGAACTCCATTGTTTGCACAGACATATCAAAGACAGACCATACCAATTGCAGCCACTGTTCGCAGAAAAGTACAACAATCAGAGGGCTGGATGGGAAGAAAGGCTATGAGAGCGCAGAACGTGTGCTTCGTCCGGCAGTTCTCAACCATTTCGCCGTGGTCTCGCCCACCACACCTTGCATTGAAAATCGCGGGTCCGAGTGGTTGAACCGCGGGGGAAACAGGGCCGTTTGCGGAACGGCCTGGACCTTGTAGTCTTGACGCAAACAACGACTCACTGTGATTATCAGTCGAAGCAGTGCTGCGGAATTTCAGGCAAGTGGGAAGCCACGAGCTTGTTTGGGCCCCAAGAATGAGGCACAGACGCCAGGTGCCAGACGAGGTGTGAGCGATGCAATCCGAATGAGACGTGGGCGTCAAATCACCAGGGCCTTTCCACTCTGCCCTATTCGATCAAAAAAGTAGATTTCACGAACTCATACAAGGTCAAAAACGGAATAAACCTTCATGATTCCATTCATCCGCAACAGCCTGAGCCCTAAGAGCGATCCACACGTTACACGTAATCTGACTTAATTGTTCCTCGGCTTCTTTATGAAGGCGCAAAACGGCGGTGACGCCCTCGCATATATGGACTTACAAAAAGCCCCTTTATGTTTTATAGTCATCTTCTAAGTCTGGATTTCGAAGTGATTTTGATTCTTAGAGGGCAAGCCTCTACCCTCCTAGGTACAGATGGCCCAGGGCTGCGGTCGTCTTAGGTCTGGCACGATGAACGTCTAGACCTCCGACGGTGAAGTGACCCCTACCAAGGATCAATACATTCTAGTCTTCTTAAAGAATCATCCCGAGTTATCCTTTTCGTAGCATTTTTAATGTGCTTTGTAGTTAATATGTATTGCCTTTGTGCTCGATTTACAACATGGATGTGCGAGTCCGCATCTATAAAATGTGCTGCGTCTTTCGAGCTGTCTTTCAGGGTAGATGGAGCCTTCTCAAGGCCGAGAGTACGAGTGCCACTATTGCCCATCCATTTTGTACCAAGTTGTTGATTTGAGCGTTAGAGACATTGATTCGCTTCGCATGTGCGAATGCTCCGGATAGCACCGGGCATGTGCAAGCCTACCCAGGGTGGATGAGGAGGGTGAGTAATGGGCGAGGGCCTTGAACCTACCGTGGCTGAAATTGGGATGAGGGTATTTATGCATCTCGCTAAGACTGCCCCTAGATGTAAAAATGAAGACGAAGCGCGGACTGGGCGACTTGCGGAGGAGGGCACTTGAGGTAGTTTGGCCTTATACAACAGCATGAGCGAGGAGGTGTTGATCATGAGGACCCCTTCAAAGTCCGCAAGCGGCATATCTTTAACCATGCTAAGTTTGGAAATACCGGCGCTTAACATGAAAATATCAAGAGCTCGCTCATGAAGTTGATCATCGCCTGTGACCAAGATACGCCTGGCCTCCATTTGCAAAAATAGACCGAGTGTTCATGTGGACTCTACTCACGATCAATTTTTTGACCCCATCACTACACATACACCACAGGACCTCAATAAATCTCTCTTGGCCCACTCAACACTCAGGAAACAAAGGGGCTTCGAACGTCGCTTCCACGATGAGCCGTTGGCATTTGATCCCACAAGCTCCAATGCCTCTCAGATCCGGACGGAGGCTAGCTCTCTGGCTAAAAAATGTATTGACAGATTAGAAGAGGGGTGTTGTTACGGTTTCTCTACGATGAGATTATATTGGACTCGTTCAGACCCGATTCTCCTCTTCTAGGCATTTCTAATAACCGATTGATTGCTATTTTTGACATAGCGGCTCATGGTTTTACAGCGGTGAGTCTCATCATTAGTCTCTGCATACAGCCGTAGATCTTTGTCGGGCATAATTTTAAAAGTACTGGCCAGCGATTTAGCAACCCTAGCTCGGTCTAAGTACCAATAAGCATCAAATCCACGCGTTGAGGTTGTGGGTGCATCTATTTTCCTCTTGGCTTAACTTGTCATGATCATACGTAGTCGGAGCTGGCAGATCAGCTCTGGGTTCGGTGGTGGCCAGGAAGAGGTGCTGAATCTAACCAATATTGGAGACACGTATTAGAGGCATAGTCGACAGCTTCTTCCTCGAGAATTTGGATGAGTTCGTTTCATGCAAAGTGAATTTCAAGCAGAGTTCTCAGATGTCGTGTAAGCTACCAATAAGGTTTCGACCATCAGGACAAGGCCGGCTGCATTGGCCAGTCCCCCTGAATGATATTGCTGAAAGATGGGGGTTCGTACCTTATGGTAGGATGATGTCAGGTCTAAATCTGGCTATCAACGGTAGCTTCAAGACATGGAGCTTGCATCACCACACTAGCAAATGGATTTGCAGAGATCTTTTAAGAATCCAACTCATCCATGACATACATGTCTTGACAACTAAGCATATAAATAAAGGAAATAAGGTGGCAAATGATCGTGAGTTGTGTGCTTCCCAGCTTCGTTTCACCCCCCTCCCCCCTCCCCGGGATCCACCCCTAGCACTTGTGCCTCTCAGAGCTTTTAGGTATAATGTGGACCAGGAGTCCTATGAATGAAGGGCATTGGGCCTAGCTGATAACTTTAACGAAGCCTAGAGCTAGGTATTCCACAACCCATTGCGGCCCATCAAAGTCATCTTGCCGCGCTGCTCGAGAGCTGCCCACTACCTAGGTACCTATCTGATCGAGACCACCAAGCATCCCCTGAAGAATCTGCTTGTCTCTATTCGATTGGGCGGGAAAGTTGTTCAGCAAGTGTCGTATCGGCGTGCCGAGGCTTTCTGGGGTGGGAGTGCCGAAGTTGAAGCCGGGGGACCGCGTCGACCGGGAGCCAGGCAAGCCCTCGACTCTCTTGTTTGCCTGCTGGCCGTCATCCCCGGCCTTACGCTTTTGGCCGCTAGAATTGTCGGCAGTGGTCTGCCCGCGCGACCACCGGTCGTATTCGACCCAGTTCGGCGAAAGAGAGGGCGGATCAGTCGGCGGATCAGTCCCGCCGCGTGGGAGGCCTGCAGGAGGTCGTACTCCACGAGGCTGAGGTGTTGTGGGTTGAGCCCCAGCAGGTTGAGCCCCAGCGGGCTGGGCCCTAGGGGGCTGGGCCCCAGTGGGCTGGACCCCCGTGGGCTGAACCCCAGGAGTTGGAACCACAGTGGTACTTCCCCCAGTGGTAGTTTGACCGCCAGTAGGTGGTGCGTCAGTGGGTTGGTCTGTGGGATTTGAACCGCCAGGATCACCACCACCATTATCACCGCCATTATCACCACCGTCGCCGCCACCACCACCACCGCCATCATCACCACCACCGCCATCATCACCACCACCACCGCCAGGTCCAGAAGAAGGCCCTGGCGGGTTGGGAGGAGCATCTCCTGGGGCCTGAGGTTCTGGTCGGACCATTGTGAGAGGCACCGTCGGCATGTCGGCCACATTTGAGCTGATGGTGATGTCGGCGGCGGCGAGTGGAAAGTCAACCTCAAACTCGACCCAGTTCATGAACTCGGGGATGGTATCACGGGCGGCGAGCACTTCGGGGGTTTCGTCTTGGCGCGTGGGCCCGCTGGTCTCGATGCGGACGGTGCGCTGCTGCGAGCCCTCGGCCGGAGGTGACACGTAAAGCCTGTGGTAGAAGGTCGGGTCCTGCACGTCTCCGATCTCGTGCGCAAGCGGCATCACCCAAGGTCCCTGGCTCACAGCCGCGCCGCCGTCTGCAGGCGTGTAGCTCGCAGTGACGTGCAGTGCCCGGTACGGCAGCCCTGATCCATTGCGCATGCCCTCCACCGGAAGTGATGACTGGCCGTTGAGAGGACAGGGGCAGGATCTTGCTTGGAGCTGGTTGATGAGCGTCTCGAGACGCGTGATGCCCTCTACCAGGGCCGAGTCTGCTTCTTCCTCGGGATTGTCTCCTCTCTCTGGCGTTGCACCTGGCGGATCTGACTGACCTCCAACAACTGGCGGCGCAACTGGCGGCGCAACTGGCGGATCTGACTGACCTCCAACAACTGGCGGCGCATCTGGCGGATCTGACTGACCTCCAACAACTGGCGGCGCAACTGGCGGATCTGACTGACCTCCAACAACTGGCGGCGCAACTGGCGGCGCAACTGGCGGATCTGACTGACCTCCAACAACTGGCGGCGCAACTGGCGGCGCAACTGGCGGTGCATCTGGCGGTGCATCTGGCGGGTTTGACTGACCTCCCGCACCTGGCGCTGCTGCTCGAGACCCTTCTGGTGCTGGTGGAGGACCACGCGGGCTTTGGTCAGTTCCAAAATCTCTCCTCCGACTAGCCCGTCGTCGCTCTTCCCTTCTGTCCCGGACCCGCTGCTCTACTTGTGCATCGTGAATGGTTTGATCATACCCCTTGTTCAAAGCAGCTATACGAGGTCCCGTCAGGCCTTTTATGTCAAGATGTCTGTCTCTTGCGGCTCTTTTATTTTCTTCAGACCCGGAATGCTCCCATTGCTGAGGCACTTGTGGGTTGCGGTGATCTTTGAGCCTTTGAGCCAATATCCGTTGTTGATCGCGTTGCCCTCGTGTCCTGCGCGGGATTCCAAACACTTTTTCATAATAGGCTCTAAAATCATTCCATTCCCAGTCTTCAGCACGATCTATGTCTAGGCCCACGGGAATGGGCGTCTTATCGAGTCCTGGTTCACGAATCCAAGGAACCGCGCGTTGAGCCTCTTGGTCGTCGTCATCCGCTCCTTGACCGTCGTCGTTGTCGTCGTCGTTGTCGTCGTCGTTATCGTCGTCGTTATCGTCACCGCCATCATCACCGCCATTCCCGCCACGTTGGTTGACTAGATCCCATTCGTCAGAGTCCTCGGTCCATGCGTCAGACTGGAACTCTCCGGTTTCTTCAGCCTCCTCACCATCTTCAGTCTCGTCAACCTCTCCAACATCCTCTGCTCCCTGGGCCTTTGGGCGGTGATGACCCCCTCCTCTCAAGCCTTGAGCATTGTTCAATCTACAATTGCAGGCCCGTTGACCCCGCGCGGACGCAGCCCGTGTGGTTCTGCGGTGGCGTGTGGTTCTGCGGTGGCGTGTGGCTATGGACGTTGCCTGAACTACCCGGTGATCAAATGATTCTGCTTGGGTCCGTCTCTGCTCTTGGGCAGTCCTGATCGCCTGAGCCCCTCTTCTTTCTCTCTCCTGCCGAGCTTGCATGGCCCGCTGTCTCGCAGCCTCTGCCTCCGCTGGATCCACTTCGTCGTTATCATTTGTTCCTTCGGGTTCCGGTTGCGGCGGCCGCACTGGTCCCGGCTCCTCATGCGGCGGCCGGTCCCTAACGTAGAACATGATCCTGGGTTGGAAATCCCGATCCTGCTGGATTGAATCAAAGTCTCGCGGCTCGACGCTTTGCTGTCCTGCTAGCCTTGTGCTTTCCTGTGGCGCCAAGGCATCGACGTTGTCGTCGAGCCTAATGAAGCCCGTGTCTGTGCCACGGCGGATATAGCTTATGTAGTGGCCGACCGATGTCCCATCCTGTGCTTGGCCCCTGTAAAGAACTACCGCTTGTAGTGTGTACATGGAAAGCTGTTGATCTGCATCATTGTCGCACACTCGTGACAGATCCAGCCTCTCCGGAACAGCAGCTCTCTTATCGAAGTTGGCAAGTGGCCAATCCACCATGTTAATCCTTACATAATTAACATGGATGGGCAAGACCTCTGGTAGATCTTGAAACTTGGCAAATCTGCCAATTGCTCCAGCATTGCATTGCTCGTGGGGGCAGGTTGCAAGGTCTCCAAGACCTTCAGCTCCTTCACTGTACATACTTGCTGAGATTAAATCAGCGAGAGGAGTGTTATCAGTTTGACAAGACACCTCAAAAGAGTAAGGGCGAGTATCCCGGTCGGCTGGGGGGAGTCGAGCCTTGTCGTGTGCACACCTATAAACCACCCTCCAGACCATTGTCTGCCTAAAGATTCTTTCGAAGCTGGGTGAATGAGCACTATGATTACGATCAGCATCATTTTATCTGCGATTTTATTCTGGGGATGTTCCAATTACACTCTTTCACCGAATCGTAGTTCCGAGGTGCAGACTCGGCTCATCAGATGCAGTAGGAACTCGTTAGCATCTTGTTGAGCCGATGCTACCACACTCATATCTGAGTCTCCTTCTGGGCCTCTGTTGGTCTGGATATGATCCATTATAGTGCTCACCACGCTGTCGGCACCTCGGTTCCGTTCATTTTCTGTTCGGAATTTCCGGGCGGCTTCCCCTAGCTGACCATAAAATGCATTCCCTGTTGCTGCGTGTGCAAGTAAGACGACATTTAAGAAGTAGTCAATACTGAAGAGCGAGTGGAAAACAGAATTAGCATAGCAGGTAAGATGTGTGTTCAACAATGGGAGTGGCCTTTTGGACAGGTCGAACTGTGGCCGGTTTGGACGATAGAGCAGGGGAGAATCGGCCTGTGTAGACAACGCCATCAATTAATCAGTATACTATCAGTCATATTGAGTACCGCGGGTGGAAAAAGGTCCTGATCCCTCACACAGATAGCTCATCTGAACCTGGTTGGACAGCCATTCCTAAAAGCTCCAATCTTTGCTCAGGGTGATCACTCACTGGCAGTATGTCATCTCCGCTGTTATTATCCCGCGGTGGTGTTCGGGCGATTCGTCTAGCCTCTGAAACACCATCTGGATATGGGTATTCTATAATGGCTGGCTGTGCTTGAGCCATGGCCGTCTTACATTCCACGAAATATGGATTCAGGTACCCAGTGGCAGGAATATGAACATGGGAAACCCGATTCAATACAGACAACGAGCCGAAACAACACACAAGCAGGGTCCCTATCCTTAGCAGGACTTATCAACTTAGGAGACATGGCACTTTTTAGACACTTGTTATCCCATTGTCAATCCGCAGGGGAACAGCTCTACCCCCAGAACCTGTTGCCCGGAAATGGCAACAAAGAATAACCATGGGTATCTTCAACTGCACCCTAGCTAGCGTCCGCAAACAGTAGGACTGGCTTTATAAATTTCAGGAATTCAACGTTTTAAGACTGAAAGATCTGAGGTCGTTGCAGTCTCTTTGTTTTGATTTGCCTAGCCGTGAAGCTGTGAAGTTGTGTGGGCGTGTTGGCTTTGAGGCTGGGACGAAATCATCTTTACGCTACAAGGATTTCTAACTTTCGTTTCTCTTATCTTGTCTCTTCTACCTTTCCTCTTCATATGACACATGAGCTAAGCAGGGGCAGATGCTATGTCCGTCGCTCGTCAAACAGGTTAACCGCTTTCCGAGCCTTCTAGAAGCACGACGATCGAGCCTCTAACGGAAGATTCTCGTACAAAAGGTTTCACGTTACTATTATATAGTGATCAATGACTGGAGCTTAATAGGTTCTTAGGAGCATTAGTAACTACTTACTTTATAAGCGAGAACTAGTTTATTAAACTATAATAAATATATTTAAGAATTTAAAAGCTCTTTTTATATAAAAGTATATTTACTTATTAATTATTATTTTATAATTATTTTAAAGTTATTAGTTTAATATATTTAAATAATAAATTATAGTTATTTTATTTAATAATTATTTTAGTTTTAATTAAAAGATTACTTTTAAATAATTTAATAAAGTTAAAACTTATTTTCTTTTTAATAAAAAGTATTAAAGCTATAAGCTAAATATATATAAAACTTAGTTAAAGTTAAGGGTAGCGGCTAAGGGGTAGCTAAAGGTCCCTATAGAGGTCCCTATAGGGCCCCTTATTAATAAAGCAGCTATACACCTACAACTTCTACCTAAGGGCTAAGGGCCCTTCCTTCCTTCCTTTTTTTCTTCTTTAGGTAGACCTATTTATAAAATTTATATAATTTAGTATAAACTTTAAGCCCTTATACCGTGAAGCCTAAGTAATATCTTAGTTAGTAAGTTTATATACTTTACTTAGTTAAAAAGTATATATAAGTTAACGTTTTATTTAAAATAGCGCTTTTTAATTTAAGCTTAAAAGTAGCTTTACTTTTATATTAAAGCTTAGAATTTAACTTTCTACTTAGTTAATTAGCTTAAATAACTACTATATCTCTTATACTATTAAATTATAACTTTATTACTCTTTTTTTATAATTCTTTAAATTATTATAGTTTTAAATTAATAATTTTTTAAAGATAATTTAAATATTTTTTATTATAAGTTTTAAAAACTATTTTAAAAAAAGTATAATTAAAATCTTATTATAATTAACTTTTATAAATATTTAGTACTATAGAATATTATTACTTATAATTAAAATTAGATGTAAACTTTGCGCTAGTTATGATTTGTTAAAAATCGCTTGGAAACGTTGCTCAGTCTGCCTAGTATAGTGGTGAGTACACTTCGTTGTGGCCGAAGAGACCCATGTTCGATTCATGGGGCAGACACGCTCTTTCATTTTTAATTCGTGTTCAATATGATGGCCTTACCACACGGAGACGAATCAAGAACAATTTGCTTCACAGTGAGACCATCGAATAGCTATTTAGGTATTTGGCTGCTTTCACCCCTTACTCAGGTTTGTTTTCCCACCTAAGTGTGTGCATTTGCCCTGGCGGGGGGTCGCTACAGCACGATCTGCATTCGGTTATCCTGTCACACCTACACTGGCAAACGCAATTAACCGTGTTTATTAACCGGTGAACCAAGGCCACAACGGCCGTAGTTGCAATTAGGAACCCCCCCCCCAACTTTTAGAGGGTACGCCCCAGATTTGAGTTCATTTCTTGGGCCTAGGCTCGGACATTGGAAGGCTGAGTCGTCCGTATTGGGCAGCCGGAACCTTACACGCGAGTGAGGACTATGGTGGGCAATTAAGCCTAAATTCCACGTTGCCACCCGTGCGGCCTATGCAAAGATGATGTCTCCTCAGGCGGTCGTAAGCTACCTTGCGAGCCATTCAATTCCTCATTCGCTCCTTATGTCTCAGCCAAATGAGTCGGATTGCTTCTGGCAAGCCACCTGATTGCCTCCACAGCCATGGTCACATCGCGCTTGTGCATATGGTACGTGTGAACCATTGGCCGGCAGACACCAAGGTTCCAAATGCCAGGCGCGCAAATGTTAACGCCGTGAACAAAAACAAGAAGGCTAGTGACCAAGCTTGAGATTCAGGCTCATGTGTCTCGGTTCAATGGAACGCTTGACAGAGGCGTAGAAGTAGGCTCCACTTGGTCAGAACGGCAATATTGATGTCAGCTGTTCCAAGGTTCGCTCTCGGGTGTCGGCGTCTTGAGGCATACACACAATTCGTTCGGGAACGCTAGCTGTCTATATATATTGAATCAATACCAGAAACGCTCGTCGGCCAGGGATTTCTGTCGAGAATATATAACACCGAAGATCCCCTTGGAGATCTGCTTGCAACACCACCGACTGCTCCACACCGATCACCGAAGCAAGTAATCAACGTCCTGTTTGGCACATGCGGATTCACTTCAAGATGTGGCCCAATCCCAAGACGGCTTACCTCTTGCTCGCTGGCTATGGCCTCTTGACCGATGCCTCGCCCATCGAGGGGGAGCGAAAACTCGAAGAGCGCCAGTCGTGCCCAAGCATCCACATCTTTGGAGCACGAGAAACCACGGCGAGCCCCGGATATGGCAGCTCAGCATCAGTCGTAAACGCAATCCTCTCAGCCTACCCGGGCTCAACGGCCGAAGCTATCAGCTACCCTGCCTGCGGTGGCCAAGCCTCGTGCGGAGGAGCCAGCTACTCGAGTTCTGTCCAGCAGGGCATCGCGGCGGCAGCGAGTGCCGTCAACAATTTCTACACGCGGTGCCCTAACACTCAGATTGTCCTGGCTGGGTACTCTCAGGTAAATCACCAACGCCTACCACTGTAAGCTCGAGCTTCGTGCTAAAAAGAAGTGGAACAGGGTGCCGAGATCTTTGACGTTGCCTTCTGCGGAGGTGGTGACCCGAACCAAGGGTATACAAATACCGCAGTCCAGTTCTCTGCTGGCGCTGTCGGACAAGTCAAGGCAGCAATTTTGATGGGAGCTCCAACCTATCAGTATGGACTGTCCTACGGAGTAGGAACTTGCAGAGCTGGAGGCGTAAGCCACTCGCGCCCATTTCCCTTCATGGCCCTCTTATACACGATGGACTAACAACTCTGACAGTTCGATGCGCGCCCCGCGAGCTTCCAATGCCCGTCTGCCGCGAAGGTTCAGAGCTACTGCGATGGCCCAGACCCTTACTGCTGCAACGGGAACAACGCAGCCACGCACAATAATTATGGCTCAGTATACGGGTCACAAGCCCTTGCTTTTGTCAAGGGCAAGCTTAGCAGCAGCGGTGGTGGTAGCGGAGGCGGCTCCCCTGGCAGTACGACGTCGGCCCCAGGGACGACACCGACGGCCCCGGGTGGCGGGACCAACTGCGCCTCTCTGTACGGCCAGTGCGGTGGCCAAGGCTGGACGGGAGCGACCTGCTGCTCTTCTGGAAGTTGCAAGGCTGCCAACAATTACTATTCCCAGTGCCTGTAGGTGGGAGTCAGGGAGACGTGCAACAAAGACTTCACCATTCAATGTACATATCGGGTTCACAATGTAAATATTCTACCGAAAAGTGCTGGACACATGCTGTTACTTTCCAATGGACTCGACGTACTCCCTGACAAGACTCTCTGCACTATCATCTCGCTGTAATCCGAGGTTGACAGCGGTAGAGTCATCGATCTGCAAAGGCCAGCTCCTCAGAATCCTTTCCATGTCGACATCTGTTTCCTCCTTGATATATTTGAGTCGATCCTCCCCGCCAACCTTTGCCAACGAGTCCACCAGTTCCTGTACGGTAACCGAGATGCCAGGGAAGTTCATCCAGCGGATATGAGGCGGCAGGGCGTCGCTGGGTAGCTTCAGGACCCGCAGCAGGTTCTCGATCAGGGTGCCGGGGCCGGACAGCACGGCGCGGTAGCTCCGGTCCTTTATGGGGACGACACACTCCTGGTCGTTCATGGGCTCGCGGATGATGCCGGAGAGGAAGGAGCTAGCCGCTTGGGTCGGCTTACCCGCGCGGACGGAGACGGTAGGGAAGCGTAGCGAGAACGCGTCAATCAGGCCCCGACGGTGGAGGTCGTTGATGAAGATCTCGGTCATTAGCTTGTGTGTTCCGTAGACACCGGCCGGCGTCGGCGTTACAGCATTTGTGATGACGTCCGGCAGTGGCGAGCCGTATACAGCCTGGCTGGACGCGTAGACGACCCGGACGCCCCTGTTGGTCTCCGACAGCTTAAGGAGCAGCGCCCGCGTCGCGTCGAGATTCACCTTGAGGCTCAGACTCGGGTCCGCCTCGGAGCCCGAGGACACTAATACACGTCAGTCACCTGCTCTGAATCTCGAAGTGATGCGTTCTAGAACATTCCGAGACATTGATGAAAGACGGGAATCTGCTCAAGGAGAAGAAGGGTACGAACTGATGCCGTGGAAGACAAAGACAGCCTCCAGAGGCTGCGCGGCGGCAATGAGGCTTGCGAGGGAGGCCGGGTCGCTGAGATCGGCTTGGATGGGGACTAACTTCTCTGCATTTTGTACGCCTGATGGGATGGCCGGCGCGACAATATCTGTGATGACAAGTCGGTACTCCGGATGTTTGGCGAGGAGAGCCGCTGTAAGGCGCTGGCCAATGAAGCCAGCCGCTCCGGTGATGAGTATTGTTCTGCTTTCGGAAGCCATTATGTCTAGGAAGCAGGGAGACTTGATTTCTTGTTGTTAGAAAACTGATGCTGACCTCTGCCCTAATTTCCCTTTGGCAGGACTTGAGCCTGTTGCCTGCCTGTACGAGCCTGGGTCACGATGGTTATCCGACGGAAGCCAGGCCGAGATGCATGCGGGGTTAGTTCCTGGCGCAGCCGATCGGACCCAGACTACAATAGGTAGCTTGTTAGGTAATACTTAGAAAAAATTCCCCTACCTACGCCAAAGGCTCGCTACGCTAGCCCTATAAAACAGCTAAACTTTAGACTTCTTATTACTAAGCTACTAATACTTATATATTACTCTTAAATAAATATTTAACCTTTAACTATAAGTTATAAACTTTATTACCTATATATCTATAGTTATAATCCTTATAATAATATATTTAAAATTATTTACTTTTAAAAAATATAAATAATAAGTTAAAATATTATATAAACTATCTTACTATATACTTATTAATTAATATAGATTATAATACCTTTACTTATAGTACTTTTTATAAGATATTACGTAAGCAAATAAGCTTACGTAATACTATATTAAATAAGATTCATAAATATATATAATACTTATATAATAAAAATC